>VZTA01030532.1:0-49823 GCA_013398855.1 Mohoua ochrocephala
CGTCCTGCCCCCGCCTTGCCGAGGGCCGCGGGGCCCCCCGCCCCGCGGTGACATTGAGCGGGTGTCGCCGTCGCCGCGGTGCTCCGTGAGGCAGCGCCGGCAGCTCGTCCTTGTCCTCCTGCGCCGCCGGCCTCGGGACGTGCTCGGTGTGTGCGGCGGAGAGACCTCGGGCGGGAGGCTCAGCCCCTCGCTGCTCCCGTAGGAGGTGCTGCCATGTTCTCAGCCCTGACACCCCGTATCAAGGGCTCGTATCATTTGCTAAGGAAATCATTTCATCAGTTACAGTTGGTTTGTTGCCTCATCTTATCCTCAGCAATGTCCCAAAACGCTGTACGAGCCCTGCAAAGGTTATTGTTTCTATAGTGAGCTGTGCAGATGGCAGATCGTTTCTCTCCTATCAGCAGGGAAGTTTAATCGTGCCGGGCCAGCGTTCTCCTCCTCCCTAATCTATAAGCAGCAGAAGTGAGCAAGTTGGCACTTTATACAATAATGTCAGGCTTTTGGTCGCAGTTTTGATTCTAACCTTCTGCACGTATAAGCCATGTGAGAAGGTTGCATTCAGTCATGATTGGGGGAGCTCACCCTGTGCTTAAGGAAGGTGCCGCCCAGAGGATTCGTTTGAAGGGATCCAGTGTTGACACCTACAGTGCTGGCTTATCTCCAGCCTAGAGCCCTAAACTCTGCCAAGTTATCTTGGCTTATCTCCAACCTGGAGTCCTAAACTCTGCCAAGTGATCCTCGTGCCCAAGTCCTCTTTTTCTTTCACTTTTTCTTTGACTAAAATTTTCTATTAGTGTTTGTGCCACAAGTTGTGGGAGACAGTAAAACTCGGCATGGTTTAACCAATTCCATAGTCGAAATTAAGCTAGTCAAGATTCCCAGTGCTGTACTTCTTTCCTGTTGTGCTTGAATCCTCATTTTGCTTTCAGTGCCTTTAATGCTTGTGTCATTCTTGTTTTTACAAGGATCTGTCAGTCTGCAGCTGAACTACTTCTTTTTTTGTGTTTCTGCTGAAGTTTTACTCATTTGGGGCATTTCTTTCCAGTGGATGGCAAAACTTGTTCAGCGTTTTTAGATCTGAGTTTTGAATGGAAGTTTGGGAAATTGTAGCTCACGTGGCTATTGAACCTACATGGACTCTTAAATACCCTTCTGATTAGTACAAAAAAATTACTTGTGATTATTCTTAAGAAGTAATAAAGTACTTCATGCTTCAAGGTTTATTTGGAGCTACTGATTAGGAGACTTGTAGAGCTGTAAAATTTCTTGATTGAGTGTTCAATCTGTTTTTGTGGAGTACAGAGAATAAGAAGTGTTAACCCAGAACCCCCGTTCTTTCTAAATGCCTTTCTGTTTCATCTGTGCTAGATGAATGCTAAGCTTGGAAGAACTGGAGAACTGACCTTTCTTTAGTCAGAGCCTATATTAATTTTGTTACATTTCTTGACTACAGCTGCTGACTGGAGGAGTTCTGGTCTACAGGCAGCCTCTGACATCTGTTAGTGTATCTCTCTCTTTTATCTCTGTTAGTAGCCAAGAGTTACATCCATGCCTTGACATGCTGGTAGTGTGGTAGTTACTACAGTATAAGACTTCTGTTCTGGACCTGTAAGGGAGTGTGCATTCTAGAGCTTTTCTATTTCTCGGTTCTTATCAGTTGGTCTGATAAGAGATACAGTTGCTTTATTTCACTTTAAATGTATGCAGCTGCCTAAAACTGATGTGCATTTGATGTTCTCTCAGAACCGTGTTTTCAGGTTCAGGATTTACAGTTTGCAAGAAATAATGAAGTAAACTGATACTGTAGCAGAAAATTGTTCATACCTGGGAAGGCATGGAAGAAACTGGGTGCCTGGTAGTTGAGAGGGCTGTCCTGAGAACATAGAGTAATGAGACTTAATACAGCTGTAGAAAAAAGCACTTTAACAGTGTGTTTTTAATCAGGGATTAAACATCAAGATTATACCCTGAATTTAATAATAATTTTTTGTGAAGTGAGAATCTTCCTTCTTAGTTTTGAGCTTGGGTGTTTTCCTTTGTGGGAATTACATGAATTTTTTTCCTCCTGCAGACCCCTTTGCTGATGCAACAAAGGGCGACGACTTACTCCCGGCGGGGACTGAGGATTACATTCATATAAGGATCCAGCAACGAAACGGAAGAAAGACACTCACAACTGTTCAGGGCATTGCAGATGATTATGACAAGAAGAAACTTGTGAAGGCTTTCAAAAAGGTAAAGTTGCTGATTTGATTTGATAATAATTATATATAAAGGAGTAAGATAGATTTTAATACTACGTAACAAAGTATTTATTTCACTATTTCACTTTATTTCACTTTCCAGTGCACATCACTTTCATATTTGAGTCCTTTCTCCTTCTCAAAACACCTATCAGTGTCTAGTAACACTGATTTTTGCTAAAAAGTTAAACATTTCTATCCTACAAAGAAGTAAATAAAATATAGTCGGAATGTTTCTTGAAAATTTCACAGATACATGGCTTTGTTGGTGTGAAGAATAAAATCAGTTTAAAGTAGAGCTGGTTTTTATTCCTGCCTCTGTTACAGCTGGGTTGTTGCTCAAAATAGAGGCCTTTAGTTTTGCCCGGATAAAAATACTTATTTTAAAATAGTGTGGCGTTGAAAGGCTGTGTCTTATGACTTTGTTTTTCACTCTTGCAATGAATATTGACCATTTCCTTCTGCACAGTAGCTATTCCTGTCATTGCCTGAATTTACCATCAGCAGTTTAGTTTGCGTATGTATGTATCAGCAGATATGTTCCATTTGCTCTCACAGCCAGTGAAATAGATTTAACCTTTGCCTGGCCTGGCATCAAAATAGGAAGCAGCTTCTGAGACGAAGTTCTTCTGAAAAGACTGACTAAGCAAAATCATGATGTACATCACATGTCATATAATATGAATGTTTCTCTCTTAGAAATTTGCTTGTAATGGCACTGTGATTGAGCATCCTGAGTACGGTGAAGTTATCCAGCTGCAAGGTGACCAGAGGAAGAACATTTGCCAATTCCTCTTGGAGGTGAGGGACTGCAGATAAATATCTAAACCTCTGTGGAAGCAGTAGGGTGACAGGTGGTACCGATGCTAATTAACCAGCTAAAGATGGCCACTGTAGCTCCTTTGTATTTTCAGCCAGAAAGTAAAATGACACTTGCAGAATGAGAGTAAGCCTTTGGTAAGAATCAAAGCACTGTAGAATGCCTTTGCGCTGTTACAACACACCACTTGTTCTCTGGCAGTGCAACTTGAGCTCTGTGCTTGTAAAATCAAGTGTTCGATGCAAACCATAATCGTGAGACTGAAAACACTGGAGAGGAAAGAGGCTTACTCTGAGGCAAATGATGATGCAGAGTTGTTACACTGTCAAAGAATAAGTCCCAGGACTACAGAACAAATCAGATGTCTGATAAGATTTTCTTTTTGTTTAGTCAATTCTTCTGCTTGACCCAGAAACATTCTGTAAAGTAGAAAAATGTTTCATTGAGTGTATACACTGTATTGCAGTTTCTTTAGTCAAAGTGTAAGACTGTGGTAACTTGATATCACTGTAATAGCCTAAGTATGTAAGCTTTACTAAAATACATTGTTTTTCTCCTTTAGATTGGCATTGTCAAGGAAGAACAACTGAAAGTTCATGGTTTCTAACATATCTGTTAGAACTGTTATGAAGAACCCTGCAGTATTGGTCTTACCTATCCTGGCTCTTCTGTGAAAATGAATCTTTGCAGTGAATGGACTTCCCTCTTACCTGAACACTTGCAATTTGATTCAGATTTGCATGACTGCATGAAACAGGTGGTGTGTAGACTAGAAACACATAAGAAAACTTCAGTAAGATGGTAATGAAGACACTTGTGAACTTTAACACATTTCCAATGGAAATGTATTAGTGATGATTGTTCAGTTTAGTATTCTCCACCTGAGTTAAATGTGTGAGTTTTATTCAAATAGTGTGTGTTGTTGCTTCAAAATAAACGTTTATTCATATAATTTCTGGGATATTTGAAATGCTTTAGCCTAAGTTTTAAACTAGCACTGCAACCTTGCTGAAGAGTGGCTGAACTGCTTTGTGGCAAGTGTAGCTCACTGCTGATTGAAGAAATTGAAAAATCTACATGATTGAGTACTAGCTGATTACTCAGTAGATTAGCTTGATGTGATCTTACCCTGTAGCTGTGAGAGTAGAGCTTTAAAGCCTGTAGCATAGGTGTACCTTAGTAGCAGCATAATAAGACATCAGTTGTTTGCTGTGTAAGTAACTGGATCTTCTCTAAAATTTTTGCAGTGACTATGAGGTATTAGCGTGAAGCAAAGTTGGGGTACAGCAAGCTTAGCTCCTCAAGGCAAAACGTTTGGGCAAAAGTCCCAAAACATTAGCAGGAAGTGGATGGGATATTGTGTCTCCTCTGTCACTGAGTAAGGGGAAAAGACGTTGCGTTGGCTTCTGCCATGACTGTGCATTTAAAGTTGGCAGGCAGAGTGCTTGAACGAGCTGGTAGTGTTAGCTGCAGGAGTAGGGAAGGGAACAGGCTCTGTGCTAACCTTTTCCCTGTTATGAAAAGTTTTCCTAGGATTAACGGTTGACACGGAGGGTTTTGTAGTCATGTTTGGGTGTTACTACAAAAAGCTGATTTGGTTTACTTTTCTAGAAGGCAATTCATTCAGCATTACTGGAAGTTGCAATAGGTTTGTTCCATCATGCTTTTAAGCTAGTTTTAGTTAACTGTAGGCATTTGGTATTCTGCTTGTAGGGTATGTCTCATGAAGAATGAAATTAATTCATTTGTTGAAACAAGCAGATGTTGTCTTCCTTTTGAGGTAGACGTGGAAATTTTTCCTGAAACAATTCAAAACGTGCTGAGCTGCAAAACCATAACAATAGTGGAAAATGTTTAAGAAACTTCATGTGCTATCATGTATTCTCTGGAAGGAAAGAAAGAGACATTTCTTTACTGCTAAGACTTACTAATAACTTAGCCAGAAAAAAAAAAATTGATGAAATTGATAAAATAATTGTTTACTACCTAAGTAAACATCAAGAATTGGCAAAACTGTATTATTTAATATCACATGTACCTGTATCTTATTTCCTATTCATATTTGCCTTTCTAAACAGAAATGTTTAATTTTAACTCATTTGAGCTCTTTTTTTTTCTTTTTTTAGATTTTTGAGTTCAGAAATGAACCCTTAAGGCACTAGCAACAATTAGGGGAGCATTATATGATGATTTCTTTCTCCGTCTGGCCTAGACAATTCCACTTGTAAAAATCCAATCTCTCAATCTGCACAAATTCTGCCTGATGTTACAGATCTTAACTGTTCCAGAGAAAGGATGTTCCCGAAGATTGTGTGCTGTTAAGGTGCAATACGTTCAGGAGGAGGGAATGCCTCATGCAAAACGCAAAATACCCACATACCAAATGGAAATCCAAAAATAAATCTTATGCAAGTCTTGCAGATGAGCAGAATAAAATCATTCTACTGCAAGTTTACCTAGTCCTGGTTCTTAAGTGCTGAAGTAATCTTTTGGGGGTACATAGCAATTAGTGATTTTCATTTTATCACATGCCAGAAAAATCTGTTGTTCTCATTTAAAGCTTGTTCTCCTGCCCAAGAGGAAAAACAAGCAGTATCGTCTATTTTGCTGGTATTATACAAGTACTTCTAGTGGGCTTTGAATTGAAGATTAACAAATGACTAGCAGGTCTCGTGTTACTGAGTCAGTCTTCATTTCAGATGGCATTCCATTAACTTTTACTACCTAAGCTTGAGTCATTTCTCCATAGTCATTCTGCTCGGAATAAATAAGAAAAATCTTTGGTTTTCTTCTTCCTCATTTAAAAATCCTTTCTAATAGGAGGAACCTTGTAGTTGATAGGTGTCTTGGGTGGAGATGCTTGTGTTTTGACCTTTGAAGGGCAAAATTATAAGGAGATGGAATAGAATGTAACACATTTGAAGTTTTAAAGAGGTGAGATTTGTTGTGGCAACAAACCATTTAATCTTTCTACAAGGAAAGCAGAAATTTTTGTCCTTGAGTGTTTTAAACTAAAACAGTATTTCTAAGATTTTAATTAGCCTTGTTACATGCCCCAAACCTCTTTATATGTTCTACATGAAAGGCTTCAACAATATCATGTTTTGTCATCTTACTCTGCAACTTCTTTGTCAAAGCTAAACTTCTTTGGAATACATATCCATGTTTTAAGAATGCCGAAAATGAAGGCTTTGGAAAAGACCTGCTTAAAGTGCTGCCACAAAAATCTGTTTTCAGAATGAAGGCAGGTTTCAATCTTTTTATCTATTCCAAAATAGGTTAAAAAATTAAAGGATGTGGCCCATAATTGTCAAGGCAGCAAAAAGGAGCTTACAGTAGAAAACTCCTTTGAAATCCACTAGTAGGACTTGAGGCTGGCCAAGCTCAAGACTGCAAAGAGTGGTGGTTTCTTCTTGTTGGAAAGTTGTGAAGTCTCTGTCCTTCAGACTTACAAATCAAGATTGCCTACTTAGTGATACTGAACGCTTAATCTCAAGGTGTTATTGGATGTAGAAACGTGTTTCAAATTCACAGCCGTGTGCATAGCTTTATTAGGCTGCTTTAGCTAACTCTGAGCTGATACACTGGAGTAAGGTGTTGCATAAATAAATTCATTAAATTGTCTGTTCTGAGTCTACATCTACTTAATGAAGCTACGAGCAGTGAAACCCTCGCTTCCCAAATGCTGGTAGCAGTTCTTGTTCGTAGAATATGAGATTTAGTAATTTAAGTCTGTGAGCTGCCTCCTTCCTCTTACTGTGTGAGCTATCAGGCCCTTGACTGTCACCTATGGTCTGCTAAATCTGACTGTCTCAGAGATGAGCACGAGGAGCACAACTATGGGCAGATAATTTTCTCGAGTGGAATAAACTTTGAAGAGAGGAATGCCTGGGCTGTGTGTGCATATTATTCATTGTTTCAGTGGCTTTGCTTAAACCTTGATTCCTGAACTGCATTTTTGCACAGCCTAAATGAAAAATGTTTTGGAGAGCTTCTTTGGAGGGGGAGGAGGGAACTAGGAAAAAAAAAACTGTCATAGGAAATATGTTTATATCTGAAGTCTCTTTTCATTAACTTAGATTCCTGGACTGCGAGACCTCTGTAACATTGTCGTTTCTCTCTGTATCTTTAAAAATCCTAGTTAAACGTCCTTGAGAGTTTGACATTTAAGGCTCTAACTAAAGCCATTAGAAACTTTAAAATGTGAAGAGTCATTGAAGCTTAAGTTTCAAATATTTGAAATAGTAACAATTAGGCAGAACTCCTCATTTTTTCCTGTACTGCCATCCTGCTTGTAGTTGGTATGTAGTTGCCCTGAAGATGCATGTGTTATTTACAGCCAGGCAGTAATCAGATACCCCTGCTGTAATGCCATACCCTGTTTGTAGTCTTTTTAAATTTTATCTGATGTGCTGCACTCTTACAGGCTGTACTACTCTAATTTTGCAGTATAGGACAGATGTACCTTGAGTTCCAGTCAGCAATTAGCTTTTCCTTAATCCTTCTGCAAGGCTCTAGTGTTCAGGATCCATGTGTTACACCTCTAAGTGGCTCAGTACTTCCTCACACTGTGTGAAAATGTGTACAAGATGGATATTTAGCCAGTTAAAGCAGGGAGGGGGGTGTTTTTTATAGGTCACTCTGGGACACAGTAGGGGTTACTGTCCCTTGTATGTGTTCAGTGGTTTTTGGTGTCACTGAGCATTCCTCTAACAAATGTGCTGCTGCCACGGGGGAGAGGGAAGTGGGCATGGAGGGTCGTGTGTCTTTAAGTACTATGACTTTCTACATCCATACTCAGTCAGGAACCTGTCCCCTCTGCGTGGCAACGTGAAGGTTGTTTTTTAGTTGCTGGATCAAAAGCTCTTGAGATCATTAAAGGAAAAATGGCATAGTTGTTTTATGTTTGCTGTATACATATTTCATGCCTACTGTTTCCCATTTGGATTAAAAATACAAAAATAATCTCAAAAGAGGATTTGTACTTGGCTTGCCTTTTTTAAGTTTGCTACATGCCTGTCATTGATCTCTTGATGAACAAGTCTTTACCTGTATTGCAGTGTTGCTACAGAGCTGAGACAACAAAGTCTTTTGAAATAAAGTGTGCCAGTGTTACTTGATGTATGCTTTTCTAAAACAAATGGAATTTTATGCTGTTGTTAAGGAGGATTATATATTTTTTGATGGAAGATAAAAGTAACATAATTTAATAGAGATGTGTGTGATCATCTTGTAAAGCCAGCTTTGATTTCATACAGAGATGTTATCTTTCCTCCCTTCAATTTCTGTCATAATCTGTATTAACCAACTTAAAAACACTGTGACTTGACTTGGAATATTGTAGCTCCAAAACAAGGTGATTGGCTTATATTGGCTTGAGGTCTAGAACTTTGGGTAGAAGAGGATCATCTAATTTCTTGAATAAGCAAAATGCTCAGTATTTTAGGATAAAGCCAGAAATGTGCTCAAGTTTGGTTTCAGCTCTTTTAGAGTATCTTGCATCTGTGAAATGTGACAGCACATTTCTGAAATGAATTTGGGGTCTGATTAAAAGTACTTGTGTATACAGTAAATGGGGTTATTTTTATTATTCTATTTATTTTTATTTGCAGGCCATCTTTGCTCCGATTATGAAAAAAAAAAAAAAAATCAACCCTCCCCAAATCAGAAAACTCCCACAACACATGATCCAGGCTCAGCTCTCCAAGTTAAGAGTAGCTGAATCCAGCAGATGTGGTTCCAAGTGGAATGGTCGTGCTCCTCCATGAGAGGATTTAGCTGTCATCGGTGTTTGCAGTCCCTCTCACCGTCACACAGGGGCACAGCTCTCTTCCTACAGTACACTCAAACAAGCCTTGGCTATCACAGGACAGCTTCCCCCATGGAAGGGGTGGTGCTGGGGCTGTTTAAATGGTTCTACCACAAATAGAAAGTTGCTCTTTTGGGTAGACCCAGCAAATTACATAAATGCATTGATGTGTAATCGAACAATAAATCTGAGCTAAGAAGGGTTAGAATGGTCTATTCCCAAGGATCCTGCTGGAAAGATCTATTGAAGGGCAGCCCCTGCTGTAGAGGAAGCAGCCTTTAGCTACTCTCTGCCAGAGGAAGTTCTGTGATGGAATGCCTCCTGGTGAGTGATGGGCTACACCCCAGTAAACAGACTGAACAGACCTCGGTGTGAGCACACCTGTACCCCTAACACCGGGGCAGGATGGCCCTGCAAGCTGATACCTGTCACTATTTGACATTCCGTGTCTGTGACCTACACCTGCAACTCAGAGTGCACATCTGGATTAGAATTTCAAGGTACAGAACAAAAGCACTGTCCAGGTTCCTTTAGTGAACAGTAACCCATAAACGAATCCACACATTATTTAAAATAAATTATGTGAGTGAGAATTCAGTATGAATTCCTTACATGTAATATTGAGCAAAGAGTATTTTCTGTGCTTACATGCCTTTCCTTTCAGTAAGATTGTTGCAGTGATGTGGAGAAACTTTCTGATTGTCCAACAGTGGTCTTACTTCATTAAAATATTGTGAACGTTTTTCTGTTTGAAAGTAGCTGTACCTGGAGTCTTCACCCGTCGCTGCCATTTGTGCTAAGCTGTTTTTAAGGACACTGAGGGGAGGGACATCTCTTGGGGTCATCAAATTGTTTCATTTGTCCGGGTAATAGAAGTCAGTTCCAGTACTGATTTAAATCACCCTGAAACTAGATCATCCTTTGGTAACTCTATGGAAGATAAAAGTCAGTTCTGGAGAGGTTGAGGGAAGGAGGTGTCTGCACCCTGCTTCCAAGTAGAGCAATGCAGAGCCCTTCAGGCTGCTGCCACCTGAAGCCAGCCTGAACATGGCAGCATCTGCTGCCTTATGTTTACGCTGTGCAGAAGCACCTGTGTGATTTCCAGGTCTTGGCCGCTTCTCCTAGCGCTCCCAACTAATACACAGCTGGGTCTCTGATGGTAAATTCAAAGTACCAGAGAAGTCTGGTCATGTGATGTGACCTGGCCACACAGAAATGGATGTTATTGTGTCCCTCCAGTCATTTAATTGCTTTTGTCTGTCTAATAAAAGCAGCATTCTAACTTCAGAGCAGTACCCTCTGAAGAGGGAAATTGTCATTTGTTCACTGTGGAGATTTACAGGGATAACACAAATCATCAAGGCCAACGTTCACCTAAATCATAGGAGGTGATCTTTAGTCTCCTGTTAGCTTCTAGTATCTTCTTAGCTGTCACAATTTGATTTCAGGCTACTAATACTCATGTTGTGGTATGTTTTCAGGAGGAATACTTTAAAGGAAAGCTTAGCTGAAACAACTGAGTATAAAGAGACAATGTAAGGATCTTCCAAGTGCATGAGTTAGTTGTTATATTTCTGAAACAAGGCTTTTAAAATCGATGCCTGTCTTATATTCCCCTAAGAAGCATTTCCCGCCCAGAAGAGTTCCTGCTGCATTTATTTCAGTTCCCTAAATCAGCCCTGAAGCAGTGCTTCCTCCCAAGTCCCCGTGTGGAAGCTTTTGGAGAGCCTGCTGCAACTGGTGGTGCTCTGATGGGCACCAGGAAAATGCAAGTTGCCTGTGACTGCACCAGGACAGGCCGCCAGCTCTGGCTGCTGAGCGGCACTGCTGTCGGATAGAAACAACAGCGGTGGCAAAACCAGAAACAAAAGGTTTGGTTCTTTCTCTGGTGGTTTAGTGATCTGACAAAGTGGCTGCTGGGAGCAAAGGGATGGATTTTTTTTCCAGTTACTTTGCATACACTTATCAAGAGAAGTTGCCCGGATTTAATAGCATTGGATAGCCCATATTTTCAGGATTGTGTCTTGTAGTGCTGATAGTGGCAAAGCATCCACTAACTTTTATTTTTCAAAATTTTACTTGACCTCTACTTTTGAACAGAATTTTTTCTGTTCACTGAATTTGGGCCACAGGTGACACAGCTTCAACTGCTCGGACCAAAAGTTCTTGGAAAACGAGCAGCTTGCTTCCGTCCCCACTCTCTCCACACATTTTTGTCCATGTGAGCAGATTCAAATACTTTGGTTTTGGACATGCAGGCCTCTGATATGTGTATAAACACTTCTCTTGATGTCTTCTTCTGATAATATGTTCCACATTTCCTTCTGCCATCAAAGAGATGTAATTTTTTAGGTTCTGCAAAGGTCCAGGCATGAATTAGCACAGAATTCTTTTTGTTGTTGGGCTGCGAAAACTTAGGAAGTCTAGATTTACAGGGGAAAATCCCGAGCAGATGTAGATTGTACGGTCACACAAAGTCTGTTTTGAAGGAGTCAGTTTATACATTTCTGCATCTGTCATGGAATGTGTTACGCAGGCACGTCGTGGGTTTCTGTCTAAGCCTGCTTGGCTGTCCCTGGTTATGCTCTGGAGGAAGCCTGCCTGTGCTGCATAAAGAAATGAAGGCACAGTGGGAAGACTTGCTGCTGCTTCTGCTTTGATCCTGCAGGGATAAGCTGTTGAACACTGTGAACCAAAGTCTGTCACGAAGCCAGGCTGCAAAGCAGTGTAGATTGAGCCACCGTTCCCTCTGCTCTGCTGCCTCCATCCATCGGTTCTGCCTTGTCCTGCAGGTAAGGTCTCCAGATCAGGGCCCATATCTTTGTCCCGTGTAGGTAAAGCACCAAGCATGGCAACTTTCTGTGACCAGAGGACTGATACATAAATGTAATGAGTAATTTAGTGGTAGCAATGAGTAAATAATGGATCCAGCCACCAATAAAATTTGTTTGCTCTTTTGACCTCAAAGGTTTTTTGTCCCCCTGATGACATTTTCCCTTTCATGTGTTTTGTTGTTAGTACTGGTGTATCTTTATCTTGCTTGTATTCTTTCTACCAGAGCAAAATGTTATGTCTATCAGTGCCATGTCTCTGTGAGCACTTTATGAAATTAATGCTAGTGCACGTGAGTCAAGGAATGGGCCTTGGGGCATCAATTCAATCCTGGAAAACATGCAAGATTCTTTTCACCTGATCTTAATTACAATTGTTCCTTAAGCCTTTGGCTTATCAAAGAAGCAAGTTTTATCAGTTTGAAATATGTTTTAAACAATGCCTATGTAAGTGTCCAGCTTGTGATTTCCAGTCTCTATCCCTAGATGTCACTGGAAGACAGCATATGCTGAAAATAGTGACACTGAAGCCAGGAGAAATGACTGTAGAGCTTAGATAGGGGAATGTGGAAGTCAAGATTTGGTAAAATTCCCAGGTAGTTGCAGGCATGACCCGTGCACAACTGTTCCCCAAATTTCCTCTGCCTGAGAGGCAGAGGAACTGAAACTCTGTTCTAGATCTATCCCTTCCGTATGGCGGCTGCACATCATGGATGACTCCTGGCTCAGTGCAGGAGTACCACAGAGCCCTGTGCAAGAGGTGTGAAGAGGAGTCCCAGTGCACCACTTCAGAGAGAAGAAAGAAATCTACTGGGAGAGGTAGGAAATGACAGCTGTGGCTTCATAACAGGCAAAAGGCAGCTCATGGCAAAGTGCCCCAGAAAGAGGCAGACCTCCTCAGTTTCCACCAACTAGTGCTGCCCCTCCTCACACAGCAAGCCAGTGTTGGGAGGTGAATCATCAGTAAACTATTTGCTTTTGGGGCTTAAACAGTCACTCCTTCTCCACTTAGTTCTCTGCAGGCTGTGAGAAGGGATCGTCTTGGGTCTGGTGGAATGAGGTAGAGAAGAGCTCAGTGCCCATGTGCCTGGAGGCAACAAGAGTGACTGCATGCCAGACCCAGCTGCTACAGAAAAGAGTTGTGAGGATCCAGCTATTCAAAGCCATTCAAAAACATGGCAGAATTCAAAGGAAGAACCTTTAGGAATCAGAAGTTTGTACATGATGGTCTTCTCCAGTGCCACTCCAGGCTGGCTAGCCCCACAACGGTGTTTGAGTGGATCTGGGTATGGACAATGCCCAGGGACCTTTTCCCTTCCCACAGCTGTAAGAGTTTGAAGCAGCCCATTAGAGATGGGCTCCTCAAATTTGAATTTCAGTGGAAATTTTTTCTTGAAAGGAGGCTGAAACCAGTTCTTAACATCTATACGATCAAAACTATAACTGACTTTTATTAAAACTCTTATAGAAGAGAAAAATGCTCTGATTTGGTGAATACTCCTAGGACTTTTGCTAAGAAAGGATGAAAGTTGTCACCACATGATCTTTAAGGAAGTCAATTCCTTCCTGAGCTGAAATTGTACAGAGTGTGAAGTGTATTCAGCACTTGATTCAAATGTTGTTATGAGTCAGAAGCAGACTTTCTCTTGACCTTAGCAGGATTCAGGTAGATAAAGGGAGCTTTGTAAAAATGAACCTTCCTTTTCTACTTTAACCTTTTTTATTATTCTTATCATTATTAGGAATGAAGAATCAGCTGCAGTACAATGACTTACAAGATTATGTGATTAGAAAGTATGCTGTGCCCACGAGACCAGAGTTTCTGAAACTCTGGAGCTGGTTATATATGATTGGATTGACTTGCATCAAGTGAGAACCTGGTTCACGGGCATGTGATTGCAGTCAATGCCAAGATACGGCTCCAGAGAAATGTGTTGGTAATTGAAACCTGTTTTCCTAAAATAATGTCTGTTTTTCTGGTTAAAGCAGGGATGTGTTCCCTGTCTTTGCAGAGGCATACAGGAGCGTAAGCCAGGCTCAGTGATGGAAGAAAACAAATTGGCCTTTCACCAGCACCTGCTGGAGTAACTCGGTCGGTTCCATCCCCACAGAACTGAGGGTGCACTCCATGAGAGTAATGTCCTACCATGCAGCTGTAAGGGCTCGTTCCTGCCCGAGGCCCTGCCTGATCTCATCATTGGTAAGGCCTCAGACCACAAGTAGTACCCATAAACAGCTCGGGTCCAGCAGCCTCCCTGCTGCCATCCTTGCAGCTGTATTGCAGAACAAGCTCTAATCTAAAATGTAGCCTAACGTCTTCAACTCACATACGGAGGGACTTGCTGATACTGTGTGGGGAATCTTCCGTATAAATACACATACATACCATCTCCTGCAACACAAGAAGGTACTGGATTATTTTATTTTTTTCCTGGTATTGTGGTATACTGGCTCTGTTAAGGATAGCTACATGGGAAGTCCCAGGTGCTGATGGAAATATTAGCCCTGAAGAAAGGGGACTTGTTGAGATGCTTTATTGCTCCTTCCTTTTGGGGCTTGTAGAGTGGTTCAGGTCATTCTGCATTATGTCGGTCTCAGATCTGGCATCTATAGCCTACTGCATGCTGTGATCCCATGGACACTTAGTTCTGGAGAATAATGACAGCTGCCTCATCCCAGCCAGCAGGCAGCACCTCATTGTTCCTGGGGCAGGAGCAGTGACCTCTCTAGCACAAAGTGCTAAAAATCATAACTTAAAAAGAGGGAGAGAAGAAGAGAGCAGCCAACAGCAGAAAACTGGCACTGAGCTCACACCGCTGAATCAGACACTGGTCCCAGCTGCATTCAGCCTGCTCTTGAGAAACAGTGGTCATTTCAGGTGAGTGGCTTCACAGCAGTATTTAACCTTCATGTACATTAATTGAAGTATGTCACGTGTGATAGAGATTTAAGAGTCAGATGGTCTTATGTGATCCATGGTGGTCCAGTCCACATACCTTACTGTATAGGCCTGGCAGGCTAACTCAGGCATGTAAATGTGCCCAAGTGCTGCAAAGCGATCTGCAGCTGAGGCTGCTCACACTCGTGCACAGCTCAGATGAAGCATAAAGGGGGTTTCTAATTTCCCCAAGAAACTAAGAAAACACGTGGAGAGAAAGCTTTAGGTTTAGCTGTTCCTCACAAAGATGTACATGGGAGGAAGAGTCTGGCTGAGCTACTTCAGAGACACAAAAGGTGGTCTATCAATAATGCCAGGAAACAGGCTATGATTTTGTGACAGAGGAAGATCTACTAATTTCATGCCACTGGAATTACTATGAGTTGCTTCTACTAGGGATAAACACACTAGTTCCAGTACTAGGAGCTGCCCCTCAGACCAGGAGTCCATGGTAGTAGGCGCTGTACAACATTACAAGATAGTACCTGCTCCTCTCCAAATGACTTGAACAGTCAGCATTGTTTGTGGGTGTAGAAACAGAATTTCAGAACCACCAGGTTTGATGGTATAGGCCTTACATGATTCCCAGCTGCCTCCAAATGTGAATTGAGAGGTGGCAAAGTAAGCACAGACAAAATCCTGATTCGGGAGTCAGTCCCCTCCCACTGACTTCGCTGGTGGCTATGTACACCCAGGCATGGATGCAGCCCACATGGCCAGCCAGCTGCTGCTGCACCACCTTTGGAAACGACCAATATTACTTAAGAACAGACTCCAGTGAGTCTCTTAGGAGCCTGAGTGCCTATTGATTCCTGTGGGACTGTAGGCACTTAAATATATTTCCCTATTTGACCCAAAGCTTCTCTAATCCTCTCACTGCCTTCCCTTTCAGGAAATTGAATGAATGGAACCAACTTGTTTGTTTGGGAAGCAGAGAGATTCCCTAGGGAGAAAGGACAAGATGTGTCATTCAATTCTGGAACATATTCATTACAAGATACAGAATCCCAAGCCAAATAGTTTGCAGGTCAGATAGATTAGAGTATAATCCTTAACAATTTCATTCCTGGTCTAGATTAAAACTGTAAATATAACTTGAGCATTGCAACTGCTGCAAGCAACAACTCCTCGTAAGACTTAGAGACCAAGCCCACCAGTCTGGATATCAGAAAACCATTTGGAATTACATTTATACAGATTGTCTTGGGTCAGTTTAATTGAAGTACTGCCCTTTCAAATGTTGTGTGGGCTCAGTGTCAGTTACTTTATCAATACAAACATTTTGTGTAAGCTTCCTCTCTCATTGCTAAAGCCAGGAAGATACTTTAATGCTTCCTGTAAGGGGTGAGCTTGGTCATGCGCTGAAAGTGTGGATCTCTTACCTGCTGGGTAAGATCTGGCTGGTTTCAACTTTGTTAACAGAGATTCCCACCGAGGAGACCGGCTGTAACCTGGGCTCTGCAGCTCTCCTGAGGTCAAGAGTGGCATGATGGAGCCCAGCCCATGGCTGACTTTGAGACCAACAGACCTGGTGAACAGGTGTCCTGAAAAGAAGTCTGTCTTTAGGAGAAGCTATAAGGCTGAAAAACATAGATACCAGGCTCAACTGGTCTTTTGGAGTCTATTCACTGAGTTCTGGAAGATGCCATCTAGAAGTCATTTTACAGTCATTTCTTTTGAATGCAAAATAGAGAGTAAAAGTTTCAGATTTGGATCCACAGCTGGGAATGCAGATCTAAATCAATGCTATTTCTGTCCCCAAATTGGCGGTCATACAACAGTTTTGACAACTGGGGAAAAGGTAGCACTAAAGCAGTTTGCTCCCAACTGAAGAACTGGACTGATTTGTATTGTGTAATAGAAGGGTTGTTCTGAGGAAATTGATTCCTTGATCAGCTCTTTTGTAAGAAAAGAATTCCGGTCTGGCTGTTGTTTGGATGAAAAATTGAGGTTTCATGGGACTGGTAAGTGTTTTGGAGGCATGGAATGGTGCTGTGCTGGAGGTTAGATCTGAAAGTCATAAATTATTCATATTTTTGAGCAAATACCTTTTACAAGTAAAACTGGATACATTTAATAACCCAGATAGGCAGAGCCTAGAGTGATTTTAAAGGCACCTTTGCATTTTATCAAATTTCCAAGATTTCTCTCTTTTCTTTACCAGTAGCAAGTATCCCTCCCCAGCATGTTCCCAATGTCCTCTCTTCTTCCCAAAACTAGCGCTGTTATTGGGGATTTTTCCTGCTGAAACATAGTGTTCATCTGGTCACCTTTTTCAGCTCCTCTGACTCCTTGCTGTCTTCTTCAAACCTTGATCTTGTCCCTCCAGCCCCTTTTCAGCAGGAAAGGCAGAGTGCAAAAGTGACTTTCCGATAGTTCCATGGTGCTGTGCCAAGATTTGAAATTCAGACTTATGGATTCAGGCAAAGGGATGGCCCCTCATGTCTGCAGGAGACCTCTCCTAAGGAACCATGGAGTTGGGAGAGAAGGTGCAGGGTTGACTTTTTCATATTGCTGGATGGAGAGCATCAAGCAACGTGATGGAAGAGGTGGGAGGGAAGGGGCTGGTCAGCTCTGTCCATCACACAAATTGTGGAAACAAAATGAATGCTTGCTGAGCCAATAAATGCACCTCTCTTCAGCATTAACAAAATACTTCATTCTACACAAGCCCAATCTCTCTGTCCTCCCCCACCAAAGAAACCATATAACTGAAATCATCTTGCAGAGCATGAAATTTCATTGGAATAAACTGTTTAATGTCTATTTCTGCTCTTAGTTGTGAGCCACTTTTCCCAGAGGTGAGTGATTGAAGAGTTTAGCAATAATGTTTAATGAACTGAGAAATGATCTGCTTGTACGAGTAGTAGCTCTCTGCATATTAACCTCGTGAGCTGGTTAGTGAGAAAATATGTTATGGCATGGGCCTGCAGCTTTCAGTCTTCAGCTCCTGGGCTGAAGTCACTCCTACCACAGCCAAGCCAGGCTTTCAGAGAAATATTGCCTGGGTCTGTCAGGCTAATGCCCAAACTAGGTTTCTTCTCAGTGGTTTCTCTGTCTCAGCATTAAAGCATTACTCTGCTTTTTAGCTCTCCTGAGAAGGTCTAGCCATGGAAGCCACTGCATACCTGGGATTTTAGCTTCATTTGTTGAAAATGATATTTTTAATCACAGGGAAAACAAGTAGTTGTAAGGTTACCCTGCCCTTAAAAGCACTATCCTGGAGGAGACCAGAGGCATTTTATCACAGGATAAACTCAGCAGTGGCTGAAGCTGATGAAGTTACCATTATAGGGTTATTTCCAGGTAATAGCCATAGTGCTTTGTCACCACTGCAGTGCCACAGGGACAATAATATCAGGCATTGGTGAGTATAAAAGTTTACACCCCCAGATATTATTTGATTTACTGGCTAATGGGGGAGATGGCAGAAGGGATGCACACAAAGGGAGTGTTCCCTGATATTAATGCTGCTGGTGCAGTATGTGGTCCCTGTTATGTATAGAGAGAGGTTGATAGAATTTTCAGCTCCCCTCCTGAAATGTAGCTTTTGGAAAAATGTGAGTGAACAATTGCTTTATAAAAGCAAAATCTCTACAAAGAACCTGGCATGACAACGGGGACCTCCAGATGTTTTCTCTCCAGCATTGAATAGAGTTTTTTCTCATGCTTTCACATGGGCTGCTGGCAGCTTTCATTTCAATGCCCAAGGAATGTAAAAAGTCACCTCCATTGCAGGTTCATTAATACAAAAGAGAGAGAAAATTAAATCTGGAAGGGGAACTGAATGACCTAGTTCTAGGCCTTCACAATGAACACCCTTGGTCTTTTATCTGCACAATAAGTGGACTTTTCTACAACACACTAAATAAAATAGTTGGTCTGGCAAGAGGGGAGAAATATGATGGTAGAAAAATGGCCATTAGAGGTATGAGCTTCAGCTCCACCAGTAAACCCAACGGTAAATATCCAGTCAACATACCTGAAAAAGGTGAGCCTGCAATGAGTGTCATCCAAAAACCTCAGCTATTGTCCATTTAACTGAAATCCAAATTCTATTTTAGGGTGATGGATGTGGCAAAAACACACATTAAAAAACTATTTTAGATTCGCTTAAGCCCTAAATATTAATTTCTATAAATAGTGTTGGCTGTGGTGGTGCTCTGTTGCCACATTTCTTCAGTCTAATATTCATGCCACTCTTTAGTGCTGTTTCCTTTTGATGTGGTTTAATTTCTGTAGCTTTGTGTTCTATCAATTACAGCGAAGTAAAATTAGACTTCAATTTAGTTATAACACAATTAGCAGTTCTGGTCAATTAGAATGAGGTTAAGTGCTGTGCAAACCCCTTTATGGTAGAAAGCAATGCTGAAATAAGAACTTGGGAGTCTCAAGTTAAAGGACACTGCTGTGCCTGTGCAGTCCCCTCCAGGCAGTTTGAATTCAGCATATGTAAGATACAGATATAAGATACAGATATAAGCCTTCCCTGCCTTTTGCCAGGATGGGAGGTACCTGAGTCCATTTCTCCCTTTTGCCAAAGACCAGGGGTTTGTGGTCCACTGTCTTTGATGGCTGTACCAGATGGACTTTTCTCCTGTCACTCCAAATCTGGCTGGTGAGAGGAGGCCAGGGTCACTCCTTAAAGTTGCCCCATGGATTGTGTAACCCACAAACCATCAAGGAATGGGTAGCACACAGCCATGGCAATATCCCTCAACCTTCTCCTACAGGACCTTTGGGTATGAGACCTCCCCCAGGGGCTGGGACAGTGCAGCAGAGTTAGTTTGCTACTACCAGCTGAACCTCCAAAACTGTCACCCACACTCACTCAGCCTAGAGCTGACCCTCTCCCAGCCCCTCTCCTGGATGCTCCTAGGTGCCTTGGCAAGTGTCAGCTACTGGATCCAGAAAGTATTAGAACTGACTGCCAGACCCCAGTGTCTGAGCAAACGCAGTTGGTGCTTGTGTCCTTCTTCCCCTGAAGCACTGGCCAGCAGTCACAGGAGACACTGGCACACGTGGGGCCCTCAGGCTGCAGGGTGATGCTGAGATGAGCTGAGCTGGGAAGGACTCAGCTGGGAAGTTCCTGCAATGGGGCAGGTAACTGGTAGTGAACCAGGACTCCTGCTGTGGGTAAGCAGGTTCAGGAGAATCCATGCTCTAATGGAATTAGTCTAATACACGATACCAGCAGGAGGTTATGCAGTATGGGCAGACATTAGATGGCACTAAAAACTGCACTTTGTAGGGGCTCATTCAAGCAGAAATAGGATTAAGATCTGCCACTGCTTGCAGGTCACCAGGAAGCACCCTGTGCAACTGGAAATTATAAGCATAGCCTAAAAACCAATTACCTAAGAAACTTTCACAGACTATTTGCTGAAACAAGTTCATTTTCATTAGGCTGCTGGTATAAAACTATCTGGAAGAACTGTGAGTGTATTTTCAAGTGGTCACTGACCACTGGTGGTAAATTGCTGCAGATGCAAGGTGTAGCTTGTGAATATCTTCAGACTTTACATGGCAGGGCTCCTGGTGCAGGGCTCTGGAACTGTAGGGGTTTTGAAATGTCCCTGTGGCACTGAATAAAAGAGATGCTTATTGAATTGCTCTCACAGTTGTAAATCATGATGGTAGCTGGTCCAGAGACATTGCTGTGGGGCCCACTTATTGAAGCTTAACTGAGACTTTGGAAAAAGAAACAGTCAACCAAGAGGAGGGTATATGCATTGCATGCTTTGCCTTGTAAATGGGGAAGGGCTTCTGAGCAGATAAAACAAATCTTTTAATATCATATAAGCCATTTCAGAGTTCACTTAGCCACGTCAGAGCTAACAAAACCAAATGTTGTCAACTCACAGTTTAACTGCAATGCTGGTAAGCTTCATGGTGGCTCTTAGGGTTTGGTTTGTTTAGTCTATTTTAAAGTCAAAACAGCTTGTAAAGGTAATCAAGTACAGGAGCTTTTGATTCTTTTGTTTACCTGGGTTTGCTTTTAAATAAGTGGTTTACTCCTTCTGCTTGAATGAATGAATTCTTGAATGAATATAAATTCCTTGCCCAAGAACCTGACAGAGTGCATTTGAAAGGTAGGCTTGGACAAGGTTTTGCTCAGCCCAGCCAATGTAATCTACTTTCCCATGTGCCTGATGGAGGTCACAGGGCTAATTTAAGGATTATTGTTGGGGATGGTAAGTTTAGAGGCACCTCCTATGACTGAACCCTTTTCACCTTCACAAGCATCCCCTGGCAGATGGGTTACACTACTCTGTGTACAAAGGGGTTGCATACTGGTTTTGTGCATTCGTTCATCTCTGGCAATTTGCTTTCTGTAATTCTTCAGCATGAGTTTCAACCTGTTTGTCCATGTTTAGGAGAGCATTTCCTGGTGAACAGCACAAGCTGAAGAGGCAGTGGACCACTGAGGTGCTGCTGTTTTCTAGCAAAGTAAGCCCTGGAAGTTTGTTACCAGTGCATTCATGATCTGTTCAGGGCTGAGAAAAGCCTTAACTGTCTGCCCCTTAGTGAATTAGAAGGAAACGAGAGAACTCTCAATCTCTGCAAATCAAACCTTGAAGTCTTTCCAAACACTCTGAGCCTGGCTTTTCACAGGAGGCTGCTCAGAAAATTCAGTCAAGGAAAATCGCTTTTATTCCATCTGAGAAGTCCTGTAGTGAGTAGCCAGAACAACCAGATGTGAACCGGATGTGACACAGCTGGTGCAATGTCCCATGGGAAACACAGGTGGGTGACACAAAACAGGGACCTGCAGGCTCCACTGCTCTGTGCTGTGGGGCCCTGGAGGTCTCTGTGAAAATTGTCTGCTTGAACCCTCTTTCAGTGAGGGTCATGATGAGGTTTGTGTGAGTCTACATATTAATGAGGCATGCAATCATTGTCAGTAATCACTCAACATTATATATACAGATATAAAGTGTTGGCTCTCATGTTGGAGAGCTCTAAAATGAACATATGTATCTTCTAATTTTATTCAGCTAAGCAGGCTTTTAGCTCACATGAAACCTCTTAGGAGAAATCCTTAAATTTAACGTGTTTTCTGTCACTGAGGTGATGGTCAATTTAAGGTGTTTGCGATGTTATAGTTTTTCCTTCAAGTATCCATTTAAAGCATCTTTAAGTAGAAATTAGTTTTCTGTGTTAATAGTTTCAAGCAGCAATTTCAATTACAAATCTTCCTTTCTCATCCAGACCTGTCCCTGTACAGCAGAAAGCTGCATCAATATCCTTACGTACTGCAGCAGGCCAGCTAGGATAAACGAGTGCATCTATGGGAATGAAGTAACCATTAAATTTTAATGTTACCAAAAGATGTAAGAACAGCAGGAAGCAAAAATAATGACAATTTATCTTAGCTGTCCTGGCATTGTTTCGCACAATTAGTATTACTTTCATCTATACTTTGGGTGTCCCTTTCCTGCTAATGGGACCCTTCTGATAACAACTTCACATTAGGGGCAATGTAAGCAGAGAATAAGAGCTAGTTCCTGGTCTGAAGGTAGGAAAAGAAGGGGCTCACGATGCCTTAGGTTTTAACTTTTATATTTTTCAAATCCTGCACTGCCTGGTGCGTAACTCTGAAGTTTCTTGTGGCCTGTGAGCTGCTGTTCTCTCGTGCTGGTCAGACATAACAAACCTCTGCAGGTTTCCACTCCAAGGACACCAGGCCCCAAAATGTGTAAACTAAAAGCCTCTAAAGGGGGGCAAACTTGGGGTAATTCCATCATGAAACTGAGGTTATAATTGGAGAATTAACCCTGATATGCAAATGAACCAAACTTATAAAAGTGTGAAGACCTCGTGACCCAGGGTCCATCTTGGGTGTAGCTTTTTGACTGCCCAAGGTGTACCTTTGAAGGCCCTTCAAATAAACACCTCCTTTTATTCTCTTATTCTTGTCTAGTCTCTGTTTTTAAGTGGCCACCACAAGGCATCATTCGGAGAAAGGCACACATCTTAGAGGCAGAAGGTTGTGAAATGAGCCACTAACAATGGAACTGCTTAGGATGAAGGGCTTGCACTGAGGTCTCTTTGGCTTGCTCCAGTGTTTTCCTTTAAAGTCCATATTATCATGGCAGGCATTTAAAAATACACGCACATGACAGAAAGACTGCAGAGGCCTTCCCTCTGTGAGCTGTGTTGAGACAAATATATCTTCCCTTGTTTGGATGTGCACAGTAACTTACTGTGCATTTTGGTGTAAGTAGTTGTAAGTGGCTCTTTCCCAGGGGTTACAACAGAACATGAATTTAGGTGGCCACATGGATTCATTACCAGCTTCCAGTAAGATAATGTATGAAGTGAACATGAAAATCAATAAGACAAGCAAAATGAAATAGCTTGAGATAAGCAGGGGGAGACAGAAGAAATCAATGCCATCCAGCTACTATGATGGTGAAACAGAGTCCATAGGAGATCATATTAAATTCCTAAGTCAAATATTTCAAATACTGATCTGTACCACCACCTGTGACAATAACTGTAACAGGGAGTGGCATCAGTATATTCACATGATTGCAGTGAAATTTTCCAGACAACCAGTGAGCTTTTCCTCCTACAAACTATCACAGTAAGTTTATGGCTGTGCCAGGATGTGTTTTCCAGAATAACCTTTATATGTTTAGTATAGGGAGATTTACTGACAGAAGATCAAATATTAACCTGCATTTCATGACCTGGAAAAAACATGCCACATTAGGAATAAAGACATTGACTATTACCTGATTGCTGGCTATAGGGTGCACAGATACATAAATAAATAAATAGGTCCTCTGTTTGAAAGTGACTATTAATTTCATTCAGGCCACTTGCTCAGACTTTTTTGAAAAACTGTGTATTGTCAACAGGAAAACAGACTGAATGGGTTTTTTCTCCACTTTTTTTTTTGCATAGTTTCTTATTTTTGCAAGTAGGCAGCTTGGCACTGTGAGAGTGAAGGCTTTTATTTCTTTTCCCACCTAGGACCGCGTCATGAGGTACATTATCAACATCTGATATTTAATGCATAATGCAGATTGTGTTTTTCACAGTGTTTCCCCACTGACTATGGGGTCTCTCTCTCATTCAACATCTTTGGGTCACATCACTGAATAATGGTTATTAGATTTCATTAGATTCTGCTTGCATTTTGAAACTTCTCTTTAAACACTCTTTGGACAAATGAGACATAGTCAGAGCGTGGTTGAGCTTAGCTGGAGAAGTATGATGTGAAGGCAAAGGTGTTGTATTGCCATTAAAGAAAGTATTTTTTCAGGAGGCAACAGAGGCAGCAAAGGTCTGTTCCACAGCCCAGTGAAACAGCCTGGCCACTAAAGCCAGAGTGACCCTTGCACCAGCTGCCCAGGACGCCTGCAGCTGTAGGGCTGAGATGATTTACTAACACCGTGAAGAAGATGGAGACATTTGCCTTTTTGCAGGCACTTGCTAGTGAAGGGAAATTCCTGAGAATATCATAATTTTCTGCATAGGTCTGCCACTAATTCTGGGGGCTTTTTTATTGTTAGCTTTTTATAATTTCTCAAATAAGAAGTCAACCTTAATTTCTTCAGGCTTTTTACTCATCATCATCGTCATCATCAGTCCTTTAAAATCTGTCAGTCACTCCAACCTTGGGTTTAACAGCTGAAACTAATAAAATGTCCTAAAACCCTAGGGGTTGTCTTATTAGAGCCTTGCAACAGCTGAAAAACGAAACTCATAATGTGTATTATTTTTGTCTCCTGAAGTCTGCAGCCACACAGTTCACACCTGATTTATTTCTAATACCACTTGCTGTTAGTGTTTTTCCCTTCCACTGGGATACAGCTGACATTTTCCCCCTGGAAATTTATTAACATGTATTTTTCTACACTGAGCAATATTTTAGTACCTAGATGTAACACTGCTGTAACAGCCCCCCTCTGTGTTGCCTTTGCTTCAAGCATCAGAGAAACAAGTACTTGTTTCTGCCGAGGTTCCCATCTGGAGATGTATTCAAATTCTCTTTGAAGTTTGCCTTTTGAAACTTAGAAGAAGCCTACCTAGGCTGGTGACTCTGTAGTAAAGGCCGAGGTTGCCTTTTGTTGAGTTCATCATGCGAAGTATTGGAAGATACAGTCACTTGTCTTTGTGTATCATTTCTTGTGTTGCTCTTATTCTTCATTTACTTAACCGTCTGCACGCTTACGACTCATTTAATTTCTAAGGAGAAGAAAACCATCCTGACAACATTGACATGCTTCTTTTCTGGGGCACGTTTGCTAAGCTTCCCTGCATTCCCAGCTTATGTCTTGGGGGAGTCTAAGTATAAGAGTTAGTCTGGTGATGTGACCCAGCTCAGAATGCCAAATTGGAATTTGCACTCTCAAATGTACACCTACCAGGGATGATGTTTCCAAATGCAATATCTTAGTTTTCAGAAAAGTACACAAAAGTATGTCCCAGTTAGATTTTGTTTTTCAATGAGTAGATCATAATTTTTTACAGAATACACCTTATGAAAACTTTGCACTACATAATAACCTTTGTGAATGATTGGATTGTACTTTAAACTGAACCTTTTCCATGAAATTTTTCCAGGAGACCAGTTTTCATTTGTAAGGCATCAGTGAAGGTATTTGTGAAGAATTCATTACCATTACAGATCTGGCGCCTTTTTCATTTGTGTTAGAATGCTCTTTCTCTGCGTTCAATATTATCTAAAGTATTTCCAAATATTGCCATCAAATTGTCTTCCTGTAGTCACAGAGAGAGTAAAATTGCCTTTTGGTATGCAGATACAAAAATAATAATTTATCTAAGCAAGAGTACGGCACCAGCCATTCCAAATAGCTCTTTTAAATCGATTTCCCTTCTTCCATTGTCTAAATAATGCAATTCCTCACATTTTCATTGGTGTAAGCACAGCTGCATTCCAATGTTACTGCATTCATTTCAGCTGCAGTACTCTGATGTGATGCAACCCAATGACAGGGTAACACTTGCACTGTGAGACATGAGGAAAAAATGGGAGCATTGCCATCAGCAAATGCACCCATTTAGCAGCAGAGCTGAAATGTGGCATTTACAGGAAATTTAAACAGACCTCTTCTTTGGAGAAGGTGTATCTTTGTATGTGTGTCTTAACTAAACTTATCTCTGGTGACATTTGTAACTCTACCTGTTCTAGATTTAGTATGAGAAGACCATATGAAAGCCAGTTAATCTTGTCTTTGTTTCTCTTCCTTGGGGAATGCATGGTCTTGGTGTATTTTAGGCAATTGTCTGAAAGTAAGACACATGAAGAATTTGCCTATCTGTTCATGCACCAGAATCCACCAACCTGAGACATGCTATTTGCAGTCTCCCGTCTCATGCTGCTAATTTTCAGGAAGGGAGCCAAGTCAGAAACCAGTCCTTATTTCCATCACAGCAAAAGGAAGACATCACTCCCATCCTTCTCCTTCTTCACCTCTGCATCATGCACTGGAAATTAAGAGGATGGCAGGAGTGAGTCAGTGTTCCCGACTCTGCAAAAGTCAGCCTTTCCAGAATATCTTTTGAGTGTAACTCTCCTGTTAGTTACTGTCAGAAAATAATGCATTGGCCTTAAAATAAATCATCTCTCAACCTATCCCCACGCACACATATGGTCTGCAGTCTCCTACGTCTTGCTGGGGTTTACAGTACTGCAAGGAGAGCCGTGACAGACCAGCGCCAAAACCCTCAGGGCTTTTAGTCCAATCAGCAGGACAGATAGAGGTAGAAATGGAAGCAGCAGCGTCCAAAGTCTAATGTGCCCATGGAGGTCAGAAAAGCCTTTGTTAGTGGCTTTCTTGCTTGACGGAAAGGACCTTTTAAGAATACGACTCTGCAGTGAGTTTCTCGAGTGTTTTGACAGAATGATTTCCTGTCTTGATTAAGGAGGAGCCTTAATCCAGAATCACACAGATATGTTTTTACAGGGTAGAACAGAAGCTCCTGGAAGTCCGACAGAGGCCATGACTGAAAGGTTATTTGCTTTCATTCTCTTTCCAGAGACGTAGTGTTTTCACTTTTCAGAAGCATACGTTAGTTCTTTAATTTAATTTCAAACAGCTCAGAGAAATGATTTCTTTGAGGCTTCTTCTCTGCAGAGCAGAAGAGGCATCACTTGTCAAGGTTAGGACTGTGAATCATCATTTTTTTTGCTCCTCTGACTCAGGTACAATATATTTTAGGCCTTCAGCTCCTATGGCCTGTACTGCTTTCTGTACTTGCAGGCTTTCCCATGGTGTGAACACTTCGTGCTTAGGGTGGGCAGCGCTTCGTGGCTACCCATCAGTGCCGTGGAAAGAGACAAGTGTGCCCTCAAAAAAAAATCTGATTTTGGGCCAAAGGAAATTTCCTCCTGCAGTAAAAATGGGCCTCACTGTAATCTATGATGTAGCCAGGCTGTTTTACACCAGTAAAGAAATTAGGAACCAAGGAGGAAGCAGCCTTAGGAAAAGAGATATGGAAAGTAATCACTCCTGTTTTGCCAGTAACATAGTCAGGTTTAGAGCTCTGTTTATGTGGGAGCACTCTGCTCTTACCAGCTTAACTGGAAACCAGAAGATTCCATATTCTATTAATCAGATCTACGCAATCTTTGCAACTCCTTGGGGAGGCTCTTCATCACAAAAAACTGCCTTTTCAGACACTTCTGTGTGTTTTCTAGGATGTCCTAGGCAATCACAAGGCACCAGCACCTGAGCATCCGTAAGCTCCTCATAATTTCATTAAACATTCCTTACATCTTTACTCAGCCATGTGCATTTTCTACAATTCTTTGTCCTACTCTGTGCTTCATTTTATAGTAATAGGGCTTTTAAAATACTCTTTTGGAAGCTTTTTGTTGCCTTTTTTTTTTTTTTTCTTGCAGAAGAGGGAAGGAAGACGAGAAAATAAGGGCAGAGATACACAGGAGCCATTTAGCAGGGATGCTTGGCATAACCTCATTAGTAAAAATGGTGAGAAATAAGGAGGAAGATAGGGAAGGCATTGTTGAGACATACCTTGGATGTGGGGTTAACTGTGATGTAAAAACTGTTGTCTTGTCCCTTGGTGAAAGCAAGAGGATGTTTATCGTTCAGCTGAGCCCCTCAGCTTGTTCATCCCGCTCCCCATCCCACAGTGAGGAGGCAAAGGCTTGGCAACAAGTGCTCTAGTGCTGTGGTTTGCCCTGCTGCTCACCAGTTGTGGATGCTCGTGTTTCTTCTGAGGGAAATTCAAGCAGCTCCCTCCTGTGGGACGTGATCCCGTGTCCCCCCAGGCTCACTTTCACATGGTGCTCAGCAGCTTTGCCGATTTGGCAGCTTTTGTGGGGCCACACCATCAGCACTGAGAAGGGGAGCACAAAGTAAGCCACAGAGAGCAGGTTAGAGAACTTTTGGCACCCAATTCTTATCCCTGAAATGAGTTCTGTTTGAAAAATAAATTCTGCACATACCTTGTACGCACACTATGTTAAGACACCTCTCCTGAGGTATGATTTAGTTGCTCCTACAACAGAGCAGCATGCAGGCTACTTTGCTCTTTCCAGGAAACATCAGCCAGCGAGGAGGTGAAGCAGGCCAGAATTCCCTCTGCCCAGCCCAATCACAGTGGTACCCCTTGTGCATCAGGTCCACTGAAGCAAGTTTGAGCAGTCTGTGGTGCCTCTTCTGGCCTTTTGTCATGGTGAGAGTCCAAAAACTGCACGCAGGCAAGTATGTAAAGACAGCAACCCCTCCTAAGAAGCCCTAGAAAAGAAATGCTGTTCTGAAAAGAAAGAAAAGTATGTTATATAAAAAATTGCATTGTTCTTGATTTTTCCTTCTCTATGTGAAATTGTCTCTTATTTCCAAAGAGGAAATACAGTCCTTAAATTAGATCTCACAGGGATGCTGGCTCCAGAATTGTGAAAATTAATACACAAGCAATTAAATTTGAAAACAAAAAAATCCCAACAATGAATCAGGAAAGAAGTCACTGACATTAAAACCAGAGTTATGCAAATTACGTCATAAACTCTCAGCCAAATTTAGGAAATTTTTTGATCTTTAATTCACTTCACTCTGCCATCAGAATCCTTCTTGCCTATTTTCCCCCAGGATAGAAGTCTATCATTAAATAATGGATGCATAAAACCCTCTTTTTATTTCTTCCTCTAAATAAAACTCTTTATAGGAAATACTGGAGAGGAGCAAAAATTACGGATGAAAAGAAACTACAGTGATGGTAAGTGACAAACAAAGCCAGGGCTTGACGAATTAATTTCATTCTCTGGATTACACTGATCTTATTTGCAGGGTCATTATATGCATCTTTGTTTTAGACTTCTGGAGAGTCCTACACGTAGAGAAAGGCCTAAAATACAGTCTTCATTTGATGTGAAGTACACTGAGTTTTGATTTACTTGCTTTTTTATAAACAGCTGGACTCTTGCAGTACGAGCCCGCAGAATCAGTAGAGCTGTCACTGTGCCATTACCAAACAAACCCTCTGAAGCCGCACCATCCATGGGAAAGGGGAGTCGCTGAGGAGCAGTGAGGCCTTCAGGTAACTCAGCAAGATTTGCTACGTGAAATCAAGGGAGAACTGCAACTTTTCAGAGTGGCTGATGGGCTATGAAATTTGTACTTTGGCTTTGTTAGTGTTGTGTACTTTTACTGATCTACCCAAAACACTTCAAGTGATCAATACGCATGTGACAGCCTGGACTGTGCTGCTCAGTACTGGGATCGCCCTGAGCGGGCCTTCGTGGCTCCCAGGCAAGGGGTTCCCTTCTCCCTGGGGAAGGGACTTAGCGTCAGACTGATGGGTATTTTAAAAAGCTGTGGCCCGTTGAGATGTTCACAATTATCTAGAAAATATATCCACAGCTGCTAGAGCAGCTAGCTGGTTAGAAACATGGAAAGGCAAAGTCGAGCAGGTGTAGATTAGAAAAAGCTGCAAAAAACTTCTGCAGTAATCTTCATTCAGTTGTCATGGATATGTGTTATGCCACAACCAGATCTTTGGCATGATGTCTCATGGGCTCAGCACCTTTTGTTTCTGCAGCCAGTTGGTTTCTAGGGAGGTGCTGGTGGAGAAAGGGAACTGCTGTCTCTTTGGCAATAGTGCACTATTCAGAGCAGAGCTGTAGCTGTTCATTTTAACTCCAGGAAGATCTCCATACATTTCAGCAGCTCAGCTGTAATTAAAAGTAGCAATTGATAGAGGATTAAGGGCTGTATCGTTAAAAATTACTTGACCTTACCGCTATAGATGATTAGATTACTGAAGATAAGTAGGCACTTTCCAATAAGACTCTTTTACTCTTCCAGATTATTCTTGACAGCTCCTGTAATGAAAATGTCAAGATAGCCGTGTCAAATGCCCTTGAATTAACAAGGCACATTATCATGTTTGCAAATTGTTGCCAAATTACACTCGTCAAAGGCGTATTTTACTCCACTGATTGTTCCCCTCACAGTAATACAGAACTGAAACTCTTGAGATGGATGTCCTTGTGCAGTGGCATTTTTGTCATGTTGTCAAATCCCGTTGATCTTCCTTTTGTTCATCTGTGCTTCTAAAATACCTGCAGTATTACTTGGATTTCTGTATTATTATGAATTATACTTGTCTAACACATATTATCTATGCAAGCTATAAACCTTGAAAGCGGCCTTAGAATTACAGGCCCTTTGTAGGGGGGTGAAGGCTCTGTTGTCATTCATTATATGAAGCGATTAATTAAAGAACTTCTGAAAGAAATGGTTGAAGAGCCTCTTCAGAGTTATTGAATGTAGGGAGTCCTGCATTAGCAACTGATTCTGGTAGCATTAGATTGATTCTGGTAGACCAGAACAATATCTGTGGAGTTTTGGGTTTGGTTTTTTTGACATTTCTAAGCACTGCATAAATAACAAGCATTGCCAATTAATAACATTTTCACAGTCTGTCTTATGAGAGAGATAGATAAATAGATAGCTGCATAACAAAATTTATATCTATATTTTTCTGAGATTCCTATGTAGATTGCATAGAAATTTCACAAAAATATGCATAGATGGTAGTTACACATATTACTTAAAGCCCACTTTGGCATCTGAGATTTGTATGAACATCTCAGTTTTCATATTAAAAACATTCATGGCCCCTGAGATCAAGAAAAGAACACACTCTTCCTCTTCCATTTTTATTTCCCCTTTTCTATTTTTTCCACAAAAAAAAAAAAAAAAAGAAGAGAAAATAGAATACAACTAAAAGAACAAAATTTCTTTCTTTTCCTTTTCATATTTCATAATCTGTAAATTGATCTCACTTTTTTCCAAGTCTTTTTAAACACAAAACTCAGTATGCAAAACTGGTCTTGGCAGCAGAGGTGTTGTTGTTTACAATGTGTCATCTCTTCAGCTTTTAGCAAGGAACAAACTCAAAGTAAGCATTATAATGCTGATAAGTGTAACAGGAAGAAGCACAACATGTTTTTTTTATCTAGAGCAAAGTGGAAGGGGTGCTGGGGCTCAGAGACACAGACTAGAACAGAAAAATACACTATTTGAAGTGCCCTGCTAGGAGACTTCCTTTAAGAAACTAAAACTTCACTTTTCCTAGGTAATCTGACCTTCGGAAGGAAGGTGAAACTTTCTTCAGAGATGAAGTTGACATCAGTAGGGGATAGGAGGGTTGAGCTCCCTTTTGTCATCTTTCTTTCCTGTGTGCAAGGTAGCTTTAGAGGCTCCTCTTAAGAAACTCGAGTTTTAAATTGCCTTCCTGTGCCAAATTTTGGATTCAAGAAAGCCGATGCATCATTTCACAAGTATGAACTTTATAACAGTTAGGGTCTGTGTGTGGGGCCCTAATGACACAACAAATGTGTGGAGAACCTTGCATGGACCTAGGAAAAAACTACAAAGAGATACCTGCACTGTAAGTTCATAAAAATAATTTCTTCCTTCATTCCAATTTACCTTCTTATTCTGAAAGGGCTGGGCCTGGAGAAACGCTATAGCTTCTGCAGTATTCCAAGATATGCCTATCTTCTCACTGAAATTTATGTTCCAGATTTGCCATGCAGTGCTTAAGAAAAAATGTAAATGGTGATTATCAGAGCCAGCATGTAATCAGGAAGCAATTTTATTCAGGCAAAAATCAAGGACAGGGGTTGTACTGTCTTACCCCATCTGGTGTGCATCTGCATCAAGGAGATGCTTGACTACCAGGGTTTCACAGCTTTTAATAGCTCCATGGTGGCAGGAGCCCACCAGCCACCAGCCAGTTCTGATTCATAAAACACAACCAAAACAGTAAGGAGAAGCTGCACTGGCCTTTTCTTTTCTCTAGGAGCTCAGCATCTCAAGTGACACAGTTCAGCTGGGTTAGTGGGGAGCCTGGGATCAGCTCCTTCCACAGTGCACATTGTGTTCCAATATATTCAGATAGCTTCAGGTGCCTTCTCTTCCCCTGGGTTACAGATCTGCAGATATTCAGCACGGAGAAGAATGAAAGGTGCAAGTGGCGCTCTTTGCTGGGACTGTCAGAAACGTTGGGGCTTTTTATTAACCGTATATCAATCCTAATGAATGCAAAATGTGAAATAGATAGAGATACAAAAATCACCATTTCGGCTTGATGTGTGGGGTCTCTGATAAGTAGTCTTTTGTGAAACCCTGCCATTCACTTCCTGAATAACTGCTATTTCACAGCACTTTCAAGAGCTAGCTTTTATAAGCCATTTGTTATCATTATCCACTTCAATTTTTCTTGTACTTAAAGCACCAAAGAAGCCACTCATTCTGTACTCCCTGCATCCACTCTGCCAGCATTCCAGCAGCACACAGCATGCATATATATATTAACCAAGTGGAAAATTCCACTGAGTGGGAGCTTTCATTGTACTCTTCCAGGCTTATATCAGTTTCTGTAAGACAGGGGAGTGGAGGTATTCACTTTTAATACAGCAGTTTGCCAAGTGCATTCATCATTCCCTGATTCCTGCCCTCCTCCTGTATTCTGTGGGAAAGCCACATGTGAAGATGGGCAGGACTCCTATTCGAAGCATGCCCATGTGTATGAATTAAGAGCCCTGGTTTGCTCCCTGCCACCTACTGTCCAAAGTTTGATTTATCTTCCTCTCTCAGTTACAGCTCTAAGAGATTACTCCCCACCCTCCTTAGCCTATTTATCTCATCCTTCCTGCCAGTAACAATTCATACGATCTCCCCTAACTCCCAGGAGTCACTGTAAGCCACCAAACACTGACAGACAAAAATGAACTGTTTGGCTGGAAAGGGAGCAGCTCGGACTTAGCAAATCCCCAAGGAAGGGATGCACTGTGGCAGTGATGGAGATGCAGAGCAGCTCTCAGCTGGGATGGATAGGCACCATGCCCTACTGGCCCAGCCACAGGGAAGTTGAGAACACTCACGGATGCAGGCGTGTGCTTGCTGTCCTCACAGAGCTGACATTGGTTTTGATTTTAAGGCCTTGAGGAAGTTCCACATCTGAGGAAAAAAAAGGCAGCAAGTGAATCCTGTTAGAAGAACATTAGGGCTGCTGAGAGGTACATGCAAACATCGAGAAACACTAATGTTATGTTACTCTGCAGAAGTGTGACAGGATTCTCCTGAGCACATGCACAGCAATGTGAGCTTGAGTGTTCTGTTCGCTGGTGATCGCTCTGCAGGATTCCTGTCCTACATAAGCAGCTGCTTTAATACTGAACCCAGGCTGAAGAATAAGAGGAAGGGATTGCAAGTCCATAAAATACACTACACAGTAAGCATAGCAGTGCCTATTAAAGCTTCTTCGTTCCCCTTCTTGCAGTACAGATCCAAGCAAAGTGTGTGCCTGTAAAACCAATTAGTGGTAGAAGGAGCTACAACAGCATGAAAATAAGCTGCTTAAAAATCCTGCTGTTAAAGAGACACAAGTTGGGTGCAGCTCTGTGCTGTGATTACACACAAGTGCACAAGATGATGCCTGACTTAGCTGATGGGCAGCTGCAACTGGACACAATCCCTACAGGAAATAATTGCACTCAGCCAATGCCATTCCGTGTCCCAGCCAATGCAGATGGTAGCAGCAAGGCAAGCAAGTGCCATGGCAAGCACAGAGCCTGCAGATTAGTAGCTACACAGTAATGACAGCTATAAATTCAATCTAGCACGTACCAATCCAGCCTGGCGTTATCTTGAACCCTTTGAGCCCCACACTTGACACCATGAAGAGCTGTTGTGGTTTAACCCCAGCTGGCAGCTAAATACCACCCCCCTGCTAGGATGGGGGAGAGAATCAAAAGAGCAAAAGTGAGAAAACTTGTGGGTTGAAACAAAGACGGTTTAACAGGTAAAGCAATAGCTGCACACACAAGCAAAGTAAAACAAGAAACTCATTCACCACTTCCCATGGCAGGCAGGTGTTCAGCCATCTCCAAGAAAGCAGGGCTCCATTACTTGGGAAGACAAAAGTCATCACTCCAAATGTGCCCCTTTCCTTCTTCTCCCCCCACTTTATATGCTTAGCATGATGCCACGTGGCATCAAAAAACCTCCTCACTTTTCATGAGCATGGGAAAGGTGATGCTACAGTACTGGCAACAGAGAAGGATCTAGAACATGATTAAATTAAAACACAAAAAACCAAAAAAAACCACAAACCAAAAACCCAAACACCAGTGAATCTGTAGCAAATGGGAATCAGGAAAGGGATGAAGCTGCCACCGTTATTTATGAAAATCATCTTCATTTCTAGGTTTTATTCTTATTTTCACTACAAGGCTGTACTTCATGGACAGCAGTCGAGTGTCTTCCTGATTGCGTGAAGACTGCACGATCCCCTGATACAAAGCTGAGCACCAAATTCATGCCATTCCTATGTCTCATGTTATCAGCCTGTAGCTCAGCCTAGCTTTGCTGAAAATCACATTTTTAATGTAACAATGGAAAAAAGGGCACTTGCCTTGCAGTCCAGCCTTCTCGCTGAGCTCTTACATAACCCCAAGTGAAAGCAATGCTCCCTGACGATTTTCTGGTATGGTCTCACTATATATTCCTGGCTCAAAATAATTACTGTGTGACCCATATCACCACCCCCATAGCTGCAGTATTTCTGACTAGGTTTGACACTCCGCAGCAGAGCATCCCTTTTCCCCCATCCTTTTTCAACAATGCGAAAGTGGAATCTGGATTAATCAAACCCTGCTGCTCACCACCTGCAGCACTCGCAATTTCCAGCTTTCAAGGCTACAGTGGCAACAGGAAAGGCTCATCAGGGCATGGTAACAATACAAAAGCTTCGAACCAAGGGCACAAATACTGGCCACATAAATAGGGGAACATCATCACAGGAACAGGGAGGCTGCTTCTTCTGAAATGAACTCAAGGCTAAATACCATCTACTTGTAATTACTTATGATATTAAGTGGGAACAGACGTGGGGCAGATCAAGGCTAAATGCTCAGAAATGTAGCTATTGCTCTGAGGGGGCCGGTTTACAGGAGAGCATATGGAGAACACCTATTACCCAGTGCCACCCGCTACTCAGAGGACCTGACAATTGACAGAGATAAAGGGGCAAGCTAAGAGTGAAACCAGCCCAACAACTCTGAATTTTTCTGCTTTTCTTAATGTTTAGCTACAACACGTTGGTTGTAGCTATAATGGAGCCTTCTCACTTTTCTCTAATCCACTGGAAGGGAAGATAGATGAATAAAAAGTATTAGGAGAGCTTCCTCAAGTCATAAATTTCCAATTGATGAAGCAAGTCCTGAGCTTCCCTTGAAGAGATGAGTTAATTTGCTGTAATCATGACAGCAACTGGGGAAGAAGTAAGCCCATTCTACACAAGCTTCTAGGTGAACAAAAATGTTCTTGACAAAAATCAGGTGAAACTTAAGCTCTTAGAAGTTTCTAATGAACTTAAAACTCAAAGAAAATTACAGTATATGGCAACAGATAAAAATTTCAACTTTGCAAATTTCAAGTTCTAGACACTTTTTGAAGTACCCTACTTTTCAAGATGAAAAGTTTTTCCTTTGGAAAACAGCAGTTTTTACTTTCTAGTGATGATGTAGTGAAACATACAAGGGTTTTGAATCTCATTTTAAAGCTTTAATATGAAATTTATTTCAGTTGATGCCTCCTTATAGTAGGTTTTGGTTACTACAGTTTGGCCCTTCCAAATAAAATATCATAAAAACCTTTCTCATGTCTACATACAATTTCAAAACAGAATCCATCACAATGGATTAGTATCCATTAAATGCCTAGTTTTAGGAGGAAGCGACATTAAACTGAGTTTCATATAACTCTTCTAAAACATCTACATTTGTTTGGATGCGCCTCAAAATTGGATTTCAGGTGAGTGATGGGAATACTGAACTTCAGAGAAGCAGACAGGTGGTGCCTACTGCTGCACCCTGTAACAAAACTTGACTGTTTCTGGTTTCTGAGTGACAGGTTATTCAGTATTGAGAGGGATCCTAACAAGCTTCACAACTGAGGGCACGCCCGGAGAATGAGCTTTGTTTCCACTCTGACTAATCTGAAGGGAAACTTCCCAGAATGGCCCTCTCAGTTATCAGCTCCAAATGCTGTGCCTCTGCTTTTCTCAGCCAGTTACCTAATGAGGATGGGCTCCCTCAACTATATTTTTTTTTCAATCAGGTAGTCAGTATTATGCAAATATTTCCTTATTCCCCAAAATCTCGAACACTGGAGAAATTAATTTTTGCCTCTTAGGAAAAAACTTCCTCTTTCTCACTTCTCTCTTCCCCTCTCTTGCCCTTTCTCTTTTTATACGGTGTAATGTGAGTTTTCCCTCATTGCATCCACACACAAAAGGGATGAGAATCTATTGCACAGCATCCTCACAGATCTCAGAAGCTCCAAGCTAATTTACGCGGGTTAAAATTCTAGCTCTAGTAGACGATAAAACTCCTCCTTAAATTTAACAACAAACACATCCTTAAGACTAAAAGAAGAAATTAGATTTGGCGTTGAATAAATATCTTTCTTCTGACAGTCTACTAACAGGAAACAGCAGGAGATCACAGGAGTTTATCTCAGTCAATGCAGAAAGTAAGAAGAAGCCTGAGCTGACGTTTCCCTCCAGCACATGCACACAGACACACGCTCGTGCTTACGCAGAGACACCGGCACTCGCTCCTCGTAGCAGAAGGACCTCACACGAGACGTGCGCATGAAAGCTCTCCAGACTTGCAGTTCCAGGGCAAACGTATTCCTGCATGGATGTGCCTCACAGCACTTTCAAAGATTTCATTACTCCCAGCCAAGTACAAAAAGAATATTACACATTTGATATTTGTGATGTGTGGTGTCACCTGTTACAGCAAGTGCATTTCAAGCCGCGATTACGGATGCAGCCATCTCCTCTAGGATTTAACGTTCGCGTCCGCGGCATTAAAAAATGTATCAAAGTCCTACGTGTGTAATCTGTTATAAATAATTCTTGCCCTGCAGGTTATTTAACTCAGAGCTGCCCTCTGCAATTAGTGGTCAAAGATGAGAAAGTAGGAAGTGATCCATTTAAGAGTGCAGCATTCGAAGTGCACATACTCTCATGAGTAATTGGTTCCCATAACACTTCTGATTCAGTAGCCATGAAGTCGCACACAGATAATGATGTATGCATACTTACACGTGTATAAATCACTGTTGTCCTACATCAAGCAATTTACAGGAAACGAAGTCTTGCTAAATATTTACAAGATTGTGGAAAGAGTAATGCTAAGGTCACATTTTAAAAATTAATAAGTAAACAATTTTCACAGCAACAGCATGACTAACTTTTACATGCAGCTATTGCTGCTGTGGGATTCAATACCTAATTGCCATTTCCTTCACGGTGTGCTTTAACTGCAGGAAATATCTCATTTGGATATAAGAGAACCATTCCTTCCTGGATGCCAGGACATGAGCAAGGCATCATCAACTAAGATTCGAAAAGGATCCCTTTAACAGTTTTTTAAGGCTCCAAGACCAACAAAATAGTTCTACCTGAGAATTTGAGGAGCAATCTTGCATTCTGCAATTTCATGTGGGATAGCTTTAATTTGTTTTTAAACATCTTAGCTATTCCAAAGACTGTTTTTTCAGGAATTGTTTAGAGCATATTTTCTAGCAAGGTCTGATAGGGTTTAGACAGTTGTATTTGACAAGTTCAATTAGCTGGAACTATTTTCGTGGTGATCCATCTGTCCTTTAAATTAATGATTGAAAAGGCCTGACAGATGGTTTGTGATCTGGCTAATAAGAGGAAACCCTTAGCACCATACTCCAAGTGCTGTAGGTCTCAGTCCCCACCAGGACCAGAGAGATGGAAACCTTCCAAATTCTGCAACAAGAAGCAGAAATACACCAGCACTGGGACACTCAGGCATTCAGGGGCAGCCTCTGGCCATCTCAGCTGTATGAACCAACTGGTGAAACTGTGAAATACAAGATGCAAAATTCAAACTACATGGTCAAAATTCCCCGCTATTTCTGTAGGTTTACAAGCCACGATGAAAGGAGAATTTATAAGTCTGTGTGGCACAGAGAGATTTCAGCAACATTTTAGGGCAGAACCAAACAGCCCAGCCAGAGACAGGGTAAAGAAAGAAGGGAATGGCTGTGCCTACTTCAACTGACCTAAACAATTGCCCCTTGATATGTAACTCCATTTCTAATATGTCTCCAGGGCAATAACTATGGCTCTTACAGGCCACATGCTTTTAAGGAAGCTTTTCAAAATGTACTGTTTTGATCACAGCAATCACAGGGGGTCTTCAAAGCAAGTCTACAGCAGGTGAAGGTAGGTGAGAGCAGGGAAGCCCTGTTCAAACAGGCTCGGCTCACAGAGGGGGTCCAAGTGCTGCCACATTTGTGTTGGGAATCAGCCAGAAACTCTGGGAATCAGCCAGAAACTCTAGGCACCAGCAAATGACACCATGACTGCTGCCAGCACAAACATGGTTCTTGTCATGCCACCAGCAGCCTCCACTCCCTTGTCCCCTCCAGCCTGTGAGCAAGACGCAGATCTTGCTGCCAACTTTGCTACGGTTGGAAAGAAGGAGGCTCTCCAATACTTTCCCCAAAAGCAGGGATATGAGTTCAGAGAGGTAGTGAGGTGAAGGAAGGTGAACTTGTTCATATGCAGCACTTGCTTTGCTTTACAGGGCTTGGAAAACAAGGCCACCAGTGCAGAGCAGAGCGCTGTTTAAAAACACCCCTTGACAGTGCAGCAACACTGCTGTACGGCAGCTGCTAACAAGTTGCAGCAGAAATGGAATTTTCTCATAGAGACTCATAATTCTCTTTAGGTTTTATAGTCCTGATTAATGCAGATACTCAAAAGTGCAATGCAGAAGTGTCTTTTTCATGTGAATTTCCCGGTACGCTGATGAATGCATTTTTACCACATATTTCTTCTAAAATTGTGAAAATTGCAGAGCATGTGAGGAAGCAGGTATTTATCTCAATGTCATTGCCAGTGAAAGGAGGATGGGTTTCTTGATTAACAGCCATCCTGATTGGCAAAACAAATACAGACAGAGCCCTCTCTCTCCACAGTATGAGGTTATTATGGAATGCCCAGATCTCCTGGAAGACATTCACCATTCTGCTCCATATACCACCCTGGATAGTTCTCCTCTTTCTTGTCTTAGACAGTAGGCTTTAGGATCTAGAGAATATGTTTCCTGCATTTTCTTTAGGGGTTGGTGTGGTGGATAATGACCATCTCCTTATGTAAGTCCCCTCTGGTCACCTCTTGGTCCATGTGAGGTACTGACCCAGTACCTTACTCTGCTTTTTAGGGTGTGCAGTCACACCCATCTCACAAACTTCCATCTAACAAAGGCTCCAGAATGTGCTTTCAGGAAAAAAAGCCTACCAAGAGTGTAGGGAGAAAGAAAGATACCTGAAGTGTGATAGAGGGGGAAAGAAGCAGCACAAAGGAAAGGTAAAAAATTCGTTTCAAGAGGTTGTGTGCTTTTGGAGGTATAACAGGGGAAAAGAGCCAGGCAGTCCTAACCCCTTTAGGATGAATAACTGAGGGACTGTAGAAAAGCCCATCTTTGTTAATGAAGATCCAGTCATCTTTGGATTCATTTTGGCTGCGAAGGACTTCTTTATCAACACACTAAATCAACATAAAAATAAATTAAGAAGGAATGAAACAGAGGAAGAGAAAAGAAAGTGTAATACTCAGGAAGAGTGAAGACAGTTCAACTGGCCTTTTATTACTGCTGTTGTTTTCCTCTCTGCAAGTGATGTTCTGCTATCATGCATGGATCAGCAATGGCAAAGCCCATACCCTGCTGGCATTAGAAAAACATCCATATGATTTTAAGTATTTGTAGCCGTCAGTTTCCTGAGGGAGAGGAAGGTTGGGAAGAGATCAAAGGAGAAAATGAAAAGAATTCATTTGATTGATTCACTCGTCTTTTTTCTGAATATAATGTCAGATAAACTAACCACATTTTCCACTGCAAATGTCTCTTCTACAGTGACTCTAAATGAGGGAAAACTGAATGCAGAGTGAATGAGGTACAAGTGTTTAATAGTATCCTGTCTCTTATTGTAACACACACTGAAATTCTTTAGCTCCTTTTCTTACAGGAACTCTCAGCCTGGGAAAATGTTTCCCATTGTCAGAGATGGGTATCACAATTCTCAGGTTTTTGGAAGGATGCAAGTCCATCCCCTTTGGGGTTTGCATGGCAAGGTTTTGGTAGTGGTGTGAGGGGCTACAGGGGTGGCTTCTGCGAGAAGCTGCTGGAAGATTGCCCTGTGTCTGACAGAGCCAATGCCAGCTGACTCCAAGCCAGACCCACTGCTGGCCAAGGCTGAAACCATCAGGGATGGTGGCAGTGCCTCTGGGAGAACATATTTTTTGTGTGTTTGATCCCTGTTTGGGCCATTCACTTAAGAGTTGGATTTGATGATCCTTGTGGGTCTCTTCCAACACAGAATATTCTGTGATTCTGTGATGTTTATGAAAGGGAAAAAAACAGCACAGCAGCAATTGTAGCCAGAGAAAAGCAGAGTGAGAATGTGTGAGAGAACAACTCCGCAGGCACCAAGACCAGGGAGGGGAAGGAGCAGAGGTTCCCCTGCAGACCATGGTACAGACCATGGTAAGGCAGGCTGTCCCCTGCAGCCTGTGGAGGTCCACGGTGGGGCAGAGATCCACCTGCAGCTCATGGAGAGACCCACGATGGAGCAGGGGGATGTCCTGTGGGAAGCCTGCGCTGGAACAGGTTTGCTGGCAGGACTTGTGCCCCCTGGGGGACCCATGCTGGAGCAGTTTGTGGAGGACTGTCTGCCATGGGAGAGCCCCACTCTGGAGCAGAGGAAGAGCGCGAGGAGGAAGGAGTGGCAGGGACAGTGTGTGATGAACTGATGGTAACCCCCAGTTCCCATCCTGCTGCACCTTGGTAGGGGAGGAAGGAAAGAAAATTGGGAGTGAAGTTGAGCCTGGGAAGAAGAAAGGAGGAGGAGGGGGAGGGTGTTTTTAAGGTTTGGGTTTATTTGTCATTATCCTACTCTGATTTGATTGATAATAAATAAGACCTATTTCCCCAAGTTGTGTCTGGTTTGCCTTTCATTATATTTTCTTTCCCCTGTCTAGCTGAGGAGGGGAGTGATGGAGCAACTTGGTGGACACCTGGCATCCAGGCAGGGTCAGCTCTCCACCAGGGAATTTAAAACATTCGTACTGGGTTGCAAACATCTGTTTATTCCAGTTAAGCAGTCAGGTTATTCATTAGGAATGCCACCTTATTTTGTGAGGTAGTGCCATGACTAGCAGAGCTCTTCTGAGCTTTAACAGGAAAAAATGTGCCAGTCTGGGGAGAGGGGGTTGTTTGGTTTTTTCACTCATATCAAGCAATTTTTGCCCTACAGCTCTGAGCTAAAAGCAGGGCTGGTTCTAACACAGTCAAACCTCCACAAACCATAGAAAAGTCTCACCCAACAGCAACATTGCTGCTTTTCAAACAGCAGAAGATAGATAATTAAAATGAGTGCTTTTCCAGGCTGGTAACCCACACCAGCAGGATGCTCTGCTTTGGGAGGTGTTATTTTTTGCTGTATACTGAACAGTAGAAAAAGGAACAGTACATATTGAAGCAGCAACACTTTCTCTCTGATAATTTATCTTTGATGTTACAGAGCCTGTAGGATGTGTAGGCAAGGAGGGGCATGTCAGACAAGATGTGTGGAGTCAGGCGAGTGCAATAAAAAAGTCATGTCAGTGGTGTCTATATGTTGAAGCTCAGGGAAGGGAAGGCAGTGCAAGTAGGAATTTTCATGGGAAGTTGCTTGGGGGTTTTTGATTGGTTTGTTTTTTGGTTTTTTTTAAGTATTTTTGGTTTTGTTTTATTTTTCTGTACCACAAAAGCAACATAGAAACAATGCTAAGCAGAAACAAGGATAAAGAACTAAAAATTAAAAAAAAAAAAAAGGAAAAAAAACAAAAAAACCCCAAAAAAACCGAACAAAAACCCCAACTGTGACTGAGAGCAGAAGGCAGCATTTGTGATAGAGAGCAGAAGGCAGAACAGACATGAGACGATTCATAACAGAAAAGGAGGAACTCACAGGTCACTTGCCAGAGAAATGTGAGGCCCAGAATATATCAGTGCTAGCCAGGAGAAGGGATGCAAAACACAAGGGAGGAGGGAAGATAGTTCCTGATAATCCGTCATCTGGGAGCAGAAAGATGCTGCACTGGAACAATCAAAAGTGAAGTGAGGTGCTGAAAGGCTCAGAGGAAAAGCAGCACTATTTGGAGATTTGGCAGGGGTTGGAGTTCTGTTGGGTTGTGGATCTTTTCCAGAAGAAAATCAAAAACTTGAGATGAGGAAGGTACAAGCTCCTTTCAGATTGGTGCAATGCACAAGATTTTTAGTGAGTTAATTATGGCTTCACTGACTATAAGATTGACAGTCTACAGAAAGTAAACTCCCCAGATCTCCTCCCACCTACAGCCTGACACTGCCACCCCTTCCATTCTCGCCCTGTTTGCCCAGTTCCAGCTCAGTACCTATAGCCAGGTAGGTTGGGCATTTCTTTCGCTAGGAGCCTGTGCAGCCAAAACCTCTGTGGCCAGAGCAGGATGGAAACCCACCTTCCTTCACTCCCCGGGACAGTGCTCTAACCTTGGGTGGGGGTAGTGTAAAAAGCAGGTGTCCCACCATATGACACACCTTCTCCTTATTTTCTGATTTGCTTGTGTGGCCATAGTTATGCACTATATCCACACAAAAAACATCCCAGCATCCTCCACAGGCAGAGAATTTCTAGCTCAGCTTTGTAAATCCTACCCCCTAACACAAACTACTGGCTACTGCCATGCTGATCACTGTAATAGCTCTCATACAGTTATTTGATGGCAGGTCCCATACAGTTATTTTAAGTAAAAGACAGGGAAGGAAACTATTTCCAAAATAAGAAAAAAATCCTAGGTCTTGTTTTGTAGCTAGCACTGAATTACATCATGCTTCTGTGGAGCAGTCTTGGGATTGCACACTGCCAAGGGGGGAGCCTTGAACATGGTGATTTAAATCTGACTTCTCAGCCAAGTTCCTGTTGATGACATTAATGACAAGTCTGCTTGTTACTGTGCCTCTAAATAAAGGTGGTGTAATTTTTTCAGCCAGATTGCTTTTTCCTGCTTGGAATAGTTATATTACTATGTTGTATTGTAGTTACACTACTCAGCAAATACGACTGCCCTGACCAGTAACACATATTGTAAATAGCTTCTCTGGATTTAGTACATAAGCTCTATACTGCTGGCGTTCCTGAGAGAATACATCTGGTGAGTATTAGGAATATGTATTGAATAAATTATTCAATTAGGGCTATCAGTATTGTGTAATCACAAATTAAATTTATTAAACACAAGTCATTTCCCCTTGTTGCTTGACCTGCATTAGTCATAATGCAATTGTCTGGATACTACTCTGTCGAGCTTATCAGTACAGTATCTCATTTTAAGTATTTTCATATAACAATATTTTTAATTTCTGATACATTCTGAAGTGAGATCTGATCTGAAGTAATGCCTCCACACAAGCCTCTGAGAGTGCCCCTTTTCCTTTCGTGAGCTGCAAGTGAACCCAAGTGTAACGTGGGTGATGGAGCCTATTGCCTACTGCAGTGGCCCACTGACCTCATTGTGCTAATGACACCAGCCATCAATTTGCTAATTCTGAAGTGAGCAGAGGATCATGAGATATAGACATATCAAGTTATACAGCACATTAATTATGTGTATGAGCAAATGCACTGCCTTGTCTCATTCCGAGGTCCTGCTCTTCAAGTGTTTTAATGCCAAGAATTAATAATGCCAAGGATTAATAATGGAGACAATAACTTCTATCAAAAGATATTGGTACTGATATGACTGGGGGGAAAAAGCAGACAAGCTTTAGGAAGTAAAAACCTTTCCTCAGATCTGAAGTGGAATTTACTGGATTTAATGCTAAATAAGAGTGGACAATGATCGTTCTGAACTTGAGTATGTCAGACCAGTTGAGTGAGCTGGTAGTGTTAAGATGAAGGTGGCAATAAGTTTCCTATACTCCATGGAAGAAAAAGAGACAGGACTGAGATGCAAAATATAAAAAAAAAGAATGAATGCGTGCGTGCATGAATGAATGAATGAATGAATGAATACTTATGAAACATGAAATTGTGCACAGACACACAGGAAATGCAGTGTGACATGAAATGTGTAACACTACTCTGTCTAAGTGACTGATTTTTTAAAAGGGATCATGAAATAGCACTTAAAGCACCTTATCATAGTCTAAAGCTATGTCTTCTTGTAAGACTTTATTTTTTAGGCTATGTCTTGGTGTGAACCCAAGCACAGCCATGACATCATGATAAACCTTCACAAGGAGCAGTGACAGTCTCACAGATAATTTAGAGCACAAGGAATGTCTTCATTTTGAGCAAGTCTATTGCCTGTATAAACCCATTGGATCTGAAATTCATAATTTCAATTCAAAACAATGGCTAACTTTATAAAGCCTTGACAAGTAACCAGCAGCAGTGTAAAATGATCAATATTGCAACAGAGTCTGCAGTCCTCACAGTTCAGAAAGGGAATTAGTGCAGGAAGTAAAATGTTCTCAGAGGCATCGAAAATCAAATGCAAATTTCAGTCTAAAGGTCAAGACCAGATAACATTAAATACAACCTTTCATACGCCATAAATGCACTGCATATATTTCCATCTATTTTCATATAGATAAAGGGACTCGCATTCACTCACATTTTAAAAGCAATTTTTTTAAACAGTAACTCTGTATGTAATGCTCTGGCTCTGGCTCCACTAGCTCTGTTTTGTGTAGTTTTGGGCAACAGACCTGAGATGTCAAGGGCATGGAATAATTCAGCACTTCATATTAGCTTCAGAAACACAGAACATTTATCTTTGCAGGGTTTTGACATCTTTTTACACTAAAGCTTTCATTTTTACTTAATGATTGCAACAGTTTTATATCCTAAATGAAGGATATAAATGTTGCTAAGCTATTTCTTGCCATACTCTGCTTCTGAACCATTATCACTAAATCTCCACTGGCACCATAAATTTACAAGCAGGATATTTGAAGGTGGAAACATGGAGGAAGGAACCTTTACAGTGGCATTAAAATGATCCCTTAGCCAAACACCACCATGAAAGAATACATGTTGCTGGATTACACGGTTTCTTTCTCACAAGCTCCATTTATGACATTGCATGGCATACGGCATATGGTTTCTAAAAAACAAGGGAAGATTTGAAACACACTGTAGGAAAGCTGGTAAAAAAAACAAATGTGAAACACTGCACATTTATCAATCAGAGACTGTCAGAAGGTGTGAGGTGAGGAAAGTGAAGGAGAAAATGCATAGGAGTCTAAGATGACACACCAATTGTTTGTAATCCCTCTTTGAAAAATAGAAAGAAGAAAGAAAGCTGCTAGCATTATTCCTATCAGAACCTGGAGGAACTAGCTGTCTGCTTGCATGGCAGCGTGTATTGTGCAGAGCTCAGCCAGTCAAGCAGAAATTGGAATAACTCCTGTTGATTGATCCTGCCGTAGAAAGGGAAAAATTCTTTCTTTCACAGTACAGTCGGGGTCATTTTTCATATGTTCTGTACATAACTATTTTGAAGTTTTATTTCATTATGTTTGAATTTTCTGCATAAATGTAATCTAAATAATAAATGAATGGAGTGAAACTTTTCTTAGAGATAAGTAGCAAATACCAGAAGTGTTTTTCTTCCGCTTCCACTAGATGATGTTTAACACTACAATCTAACATAATCAATAGAATAAACTTGACATTTTTTATATAAAATTATTTTCCTCCAAGGACCAGGGGAGAAAAAAATTAACAATAGGATTTAATTTTTTTTCTGTAGTTCTGACTTTAAGAAGCTATTAAAAATTGTCTAAAGTGGCATTTTTTATTGTTCTCAAAAATTTTTTAACAATCCATAAATTCTAAAAATAAATTTTTATTCTTCTTTTGGGTTTTCTCAGCCTGAGAGAGAAACTTAGTTCCATCATTAAATTGGACATCACCCTTGAACAAACTAACATATTATTGCAGCTAAATGCTTTATTAACAGCACTCTGTGTACGCTGTGTCTGATGATGCTGAGGGAGTATTAGGCAGAGGAATGTGCTAAAAAAAAAACCCATTTTCCCTTTTTTTTCTTCAACTTAACATTTACACACATGCAAAACATGCAGGTAAGTAAATTTTTTAAGCTGTCTACTGTCCTGCCACTTGTAAAATACAGCCCCAAATCCTGCCTGGACATTTAACTTTGTTTCTACAGTGTAACTGAGGTCCCTCTCCCGCCTCCTTGCAGGAGCTCCACTGGGATTTCCTGTCATGGACAGCAGTGTGATCTGCTCCTGCCCAGGTGTGGACATCCCCCAGCCCCTGAGCATTTCCAAACCCAGGTCATTCAGGGAAAGAAACTGGATATTTCCCTGCCTAAATAGCCTAATGAGGCAGAAGGGGCAGAGACCTTTGGAGAACGTACTATGTGAAGGTCCCCCACAGAGGCAGAACATGTTTAGAGAAGAGGAATAGGATGTTTCTGCTTGGTTTTGCTCCTCATTTGCTCATCAGCTGCCTGTTTAGGATCCCATTCTGAAGTTTAACCCTGCCAAAAGTCCTTAGGCACCTCTCTCTGGCTTCTTAATTCTGCCATGCCCTTGGAATTTTGCTCAAATTAGTGACTATTGTGCTGAAAAAGGTAAGCTTTAAGCCATGCTCCTCTCACCGGTGCTAAGGTCAGATGGCACCTTTAGCAGCTCAGGCAGACTATCTTTTTTTGTACCTAGTCTTTGCTTTATGAAATAAAAGCCCTCAAGGGACTGATTTGCATCTGTGGATTCCTGTAAGCAGCAGTCACCTAATACTTAGAGAATGAGCATGGCAAAACTTCCACCTCTTCACAGGGATAGCTGTTACTGGGGAAAAACAACCAACATAAAGAAAGGAGGGATGCAAAAAACAAAGTGCTCTATGGATGTGCGTGGTCAAGATCAGAGCAACCTGCACATGGCAACTAGGAACTGCATCAAAGCTCTCCCAAAATGGGAAGTGACAGGCAGGCATAGGAGAGGACATCATCAGCATTATTAATCTCTTCAGTGTCTGGATCTGCTCACTGGAAATCCAGTTTGGCTATCTTAAATTAAATAGAATCTATAGATGTTAATTGAAACTTCCTGATAAAAAAAAAGTTGGATTTCACCTGAAAAGACATGGTGGAATTTTTTTCAGGAGGACTTTCCTTCCTTATAATGTCAGGATAAAGGAGTAGGCCACATTGGGGGCAATATTCCATGGGCAGTGGCTGAGGTCCCATGAACAGAGATGTTTGCAAAGCTGGTATTTAGAGGAACGAGGCTTAGCAGTCTGGTGGAGTTTCCCAGCTCTTCAATGGTGAGATGAAGAGAAGCCCAGGGGAATTTACCCTTTCACAGTGTTGACAAAACATTAAAGCAGGGGCAGCTTATACAAGCACTAAGACAGGTGCAAAAAATATAGGAACCTTTCTCACTTGATGAATCCATGTGGGCAAAATAAAATATTTACCAGGAAAATATAAAAGAGAATCACCTCACTTGCTGAAATATTCAGTTGAGTTTCAAGGAGACTTTTAAAACATTCATTTGAAAGGTTTTTCCAGGTGAGAAAGACACAATTGTTTGGCACTCTCTCCCAGGAAATATCCACGACTTGTGCTTCATCTCCTTTTTCTGCCCTAAGGCCTTCAGCAACTTTTGGACTTGTCTGTCCATGCCATCTCTGCTGGTTTTCTTGATTTCACTAGAGATAAAATAAACCATCTCAGTTCATGGAAGAACCAACCCCTGCCTTTAGCTATGCAGTTCCTGAGATGAATCAATGCATCGGCTTCACAGCATATCAGCTTCCTCTAGGGTACCTGGCTGCTGTAAATGTGTGTATCCACAGATTTCTTCATGGGCATTCTGGCTCCTTTCTGCCACAAAGGGAGTTGTTCATTTACCTCAATGGTTGCATCCATTGCCACTGGTGCAGGACAGACAGAGCAGTGCATACTGTGACTGCCCATAAGCAAGGGAAGAGGTACAGCCCCGTCCAGACTGCCTGAAGTTGCTCTCCTTCACCATCAAACCCCAGGGCCACCAAGCCCTGGGCTAGGTAAAACATTTGTGGTGTTACCATAGCAACAGTGGGCTTATAGCTCTTAACAAGACTCATGAAAGTGAAACTGGTCCTGCTTAGACCATGTGCACAAGAGGCAGGACCACCTCTTCTCCCTCAAGAGTGAAGGATAACCAACAAGGAGATCTTTCTCCTCCATATATGCATTCAAGTATACAACAGCATGTGTTCCACCTTCATGGCAGGTTTAACACAGCACACTTTTGCACATAAGATTTCAGACAGCACTCAGCCTGCTTACCTTCATCACCACTCACATTATCACCCTTTTTCTCTCTGGCACGCTGCTGTTTATTGTACCCCTTATCTTGCTGGAAATACATAAGCATCTTTATCTATTTCTCACCACTTGAACAGACCTATCCCTTAACTGAATCAACCACAATCAAAAGGGAACATTTAAGGCTAAGGGCTACTGCATTTCCAGGAGTGATCTGGAATCACTTCAAGCATAGCAGCAAAGGTTGTATAAAGAAAAGGGCCAGACTGTTCCCAAGATCTGTTTCTAGCTAGAGTTGCTGATCTTTTAACTGGACACAATCCCCGGTTACTATTACCAAAGAGAACTGAGTAGATTTTATTTTTGCTCAGAGTTATTTAGCTTCATTACCCAGCAAAAGACCTTGAGGTAGATATGTAAAATGTAATTAGCATATTTTACCTGAGGCAGCTGAGTTGTTCAAAGATATTAGGAATTAAAGATTGCAGTAAGGTCTTATGTGCACACATTAAGCGAGCGCGTGCAGTCTTCCTTTAAGCAACGTGCACCAGTTCTGCAAGAGACTTTAAAAAAGGCATTCTTACACGTACCTTAAGAAAACCTTAACAAACAAGGGTTTTGTCTTTGCTGTATTGCAGCCATAGTCCAGGACAACGAAGGAATGCTCTTTGCCTTCTCTGTGTACTCAGGAGACCAGAGGTAGCACAGCTGTTCCTGTTGCCATTTGGCAGTGCAACTCCATTGTTTTTTTCATGGCAAGGCCAATTCTAAACTCTGAACTGTAAGAAGTATAAAAATAGTTTGAATAAATGAATGTGTACCCTGAATTGCTCAGTGAGAGAAAATGAGACTGAGACAGAAATACCCTTCTTCCTTCAATGATGTGTCTATGGCTACAAATTGTGATACATCTGCATCCAGATCCTATTGATATTAATTGGGGAGTAGCTATTACAGGTTGTTTTCCTTACCCACTTTCTGGATTTTGATGAAAAGGATTTTATTTAATGCCCACTGAGGTCCACAGAAAGTCTAAAAACAAAATGGGATACAACCTCAAAGCTGGACTACTCTGATATGGAAAAATGCTAGAAACATTGCAATAAATATAGCTACTGACAATGCAGTCATTAAAATAATGTGTACCAGACCCCTTGTGGACTCTTGTGAGGCTTGTGGTAAGGTGTCAAGAAGTGGCAGCACTGGAACCTGACCCCCAGTCACATTTCAGGTCTGTCTTGGGCTGACTTTA
>VZTA01030584.1:0-12776 GCA_013398855.1 Mohoua ochrocephala
TGTCCATGTCTGTCTTGTGCCGGGGAGCCCAAAACTGGACACAAGTTCCAGTTCCACAAGTTTCAGTTGAAGCTTATTTTCTTCTTTCTTGCAGCCTTACCCACCTTTTATGCCTCGAAGACTCACAGGGCGCAGCAGATACCGATCACAGCAGCCAATACCACCACACCCTTACCATCCCAGCCTATTACCTTATGTGCTGTAAGTGAAAAGTACATTTGCTTCCATGTAGGCTATTAAGAAATCAGCAAGCATCTTGGCACTTTCTATGGTTGGACTCTACCAGAGACCAGGCATATTTCACCTGTCTCGGAGGAAAACTTCCATTTCTGTGTAAACTTTCAGCCTGTTTTGAATAACCTACACCACTGAGCAAGGAAAAATACCAGTGAACAGTTTTTTGTCCAGTGTAGTTTTGTAGGTATTTTGAGGCATAGTAGCCTCTTGTTTCTGAACTCTTGGTAAAGTCTTCAACAGATTTTAAATCATAGTTCTGTGATACTCTTACAGAGGCGTGGTTACACTGTAGGATCAAGTTGTAGGAGTCTTCACTTATGGAATAAATTAATTTGGTTTGGTTCTTACTTACAGAACACAAGGGTGGGAGCTTCTGTGATGGGTTACTCTTTATTGGCTGAAGCGCTACTCTGTCACAGCTGTCACATTTCTGTTCTGCCTCTGACTAGCTGTTTCTGGAAAAGATGTGGAACATTTAACATTTAGGAATTATCTGTAGTGTGTTATGGTAGACTCTGGAAGAGAGTTTGGGTCTATGACATGAGATGTATTAGTCTTCTGTATTCTGTATTGGAAGTAAGAGTTAAATGTTTGGAAAACAAAGATTAAATTTCTGGTGGCAGAGGTGACATTGGCAAGGAAATAATCAAACACTGGCACCAGATCTGTAGTTTCTCTCTGCGCAGTGTCAGACTTGGCATGCAAATGGCACCAGAAATCTGATTCAGCAAAGTTGTTGAGCTTTGCATCTTGCAGTCTGAGAGTAATGTCATAGCTTCTTGCCTGTTCATTGCGGACATGATGTGGCACAGTAATTCCTGATTCTACTATATTAGTGCTTTGAATTTGTGATTTCCATGTCTGTGGAAGAAGTTTTGACCCATTGTACTATCTTGGGGGGTAAAAAGACTTAACGACTATACAACCAGAAAAACATCTCTCTGATCTCTCAGTTTGAAGGGATTCGGCTTTAACCAACATCACAGTACATGAGAAAGTGAATTTGTGCTTGCCTTCAGTGTGGAAGTTTGTCCAGTAGCAAATCCTATTTATCTTCATTGTGTGTTTTAGGCTTGCAGAAGTTGCAAGACTTTTGTGCTGGAGACCTAAATGAACTTAGCATTCCTCTTTGATGGTCTTTTATCCACTTAAAGAAATATATTTAAAACCAGAATGTCAATGTTTTGTCAGGTTTAGCTCTCCATAGTCTGTGGTAATTAAGAGATTAGTTTTTGTAATAAAGCTGAGCTTGGTTAAAATTACCAAGTGAAAGATGCATGCAATTAAAAAGTCAGCACTCCAGTATCAGAAAGTAGCAGAAAAAGCTTTTTCCTGTGACTCTTTCACTTCAAATGTCTGTTCTTGACTTCAAACGTAACATTTTTGCCAGTTCTGAGAACATGTTGATTCGGGAGGCATCAAAAAGGTTACTTTACCTCTGCCAGATGTTTCTGTGCTTTCCTTCAGCAAGATGCTGAACCTTATCCTTGTTTGCTCTCGTGGTAGATCAATGCTCCCAGTGCCACCGGCAGTTGGACCAGCTTTCAGCTTTGAGTTGGATGTGGAAGATGGAGAGGTAGAAAACTATGAGGTTGGTGTGTGAACTACAACTACCTTTAAAGAACAGATGTTAGCTCAAGCAATAGATAAAATTTATTATATTTTGCTTTTAATCCTGGTTTTGTCTTTCAAGTAAATGTAGTGACTGTGAAGACAGAGTCCAAAAACCGTCCTTCCAGATTCTTTTTGTAATACTGGATATTAGAGTGTTTAGCTTTCTTTCTTGCTATTGCTCCTTCCCAGAATTCGCCTTTCCAGGCTAGTAATCATTAAATTGTTCAACTTTTACGTTCTACGTGCTACTCTTATCCTTTCAAAATTTAATTGATTTTAAATACCAAACAGAAGTGAAACACTTTCAAAAAGGGTAAGTTATTGGTTTTATGAGTTTAACGTTCAGAATAGTTTTAATATCATAGGATTAATTAATCTAAATGTAATGTTTATAAAACTGCCTTACGGCCTGTTCTTCTTGCCCTCAGGAGGGGATGGTAATTCACATCTAGAGATGCAGAACCCTCTTAAATATCCTAGATAATTATGGGGCTGTTCCAACTATTGTTTCTTTGCTGGTTCCAAAGCTAATGGATTCCATTTGATTTCTCTTGAGTTAGTCATCATTAACCCTGACTTTTGCATCTCTTTGCCTGTGCTCCCCTTAAGGTCTCTGTGTAGTTGCACATCTTCAGTTTAACAATGAGCACTTCTGTAATAACTTCTGTGGTGGTTCAAAAGAAGCAATATCTTCTGAGAATTTGGGCCCTAGTCTCAGTAGCGTAAGAAATCAGTACCATTTGCAGCTTTCACAGGGTCTTTTCTGTGCAATGATTCTCTATCACACGTGTTTCCTAGGCCCCTCATGAAGGAGTGTGAGTTAAGTATATGACAGACTGCAAATTATATACATGGAAGGATTTTAGTTGCAGTGCTTGGCTTACAGAAAATTAACATAAAATTTAGCAGCCAAAAAAGCACGTAAAGTTTGATGGTATGTATTTGTTTTCCAGATTGAGGATAAAATCTCCATATTTTAATTCAACTAGCCCTAAATGTGGAGTGGAAATCATAAACTGTCCCATTAAATTTATGATTTCTCTCACAAGACCAGACTCACGCATCTTACGAAGGAAATAAGTGGACAATTTTTTTCTGGTTTACCAGCATTGTTAAGTTCATAGCAGGGCGAGGGAGATCCCTCAGAAGCAAATTACTTACTGAGCTGTGCATGCAGTCACAGTCCTAATTGGAAACTGGGTCTTTGGGAAGTGGGTTTTGAAATCCCAAAGATAATATCTTACATAATTACAAAGATGGTTAAGTTCTGAAAGACTTTCCAAGGAGCTTGTATTGTATGGGAGAACTAAAGTTCTAAGTATTTCTTGTGAGAAGGGTGTTTCGTGCTACCGGCTGGGGTCGTGAGATGGGATGGTAGTCCCAGCACTAATGGAACCAGAGCCTGTTTGATCGGTGAATTTTTTAAACGTCTAGTTTCCATGTTTTGCAGGCACTGCTGAATTTGGCAGAACGTCTGGGAGAAGCCAAACCACGGGGATTAACAAAAGCAGACATTGAGCAGCTTCCATCCTACAGGTTCAATCCAAACAATCACCAGTCAGAGCAGACATTGTAAGTATACTGGTTTCTTTCAAAGATCCATAATTTAGACGGCTTGATTTTCATTTCTTTAACTTGCAGTCACAGCTAGGTCAGAAGAGCAAGAATACTTGCTTTGTGATGTCAAAGCACAGTAAATAAAAAGAGCAACAAAACACTCATAAAACCCCACAGAGTCAATTCTCAGTTTCCGTTGTCAGCTGTAGATCGCTGTAGCTGCTGAAGGAGTGAAATAGCTACTGTGTTGCAATCGTACCTGTAAAGTCTTGTATGGAATTGCATATTTGTTGTTCTTACATAGCAGATACATTTAAACTTCATTCTCTATTTTAGATGTGTGGTGTGCATGTGTGATTTTGAGTCAAGGCAGCTACTTAGAGTCTTACCCTGTAACCACGAGTTTCATGCCAAGTGTGTTGATAAATGGCTGAAGGTAAGAAAGAGTAATCCTATTTTAGATGAAATTGATGATGTAGTTTTATAGAAGAGGATGGGATATTTTGCTGTTGCACTTCATTTCACCTTGTTTCATGTTTCTGATACTTAGAAATGCCAGCAGAGTGGAAGCACTGCTTAGATAGTATATTATTCTAATAATTGATGAAGACTGTTCCTTCATAATCTTTGGCACAAGGGAAGGTGAAGATGAATACAATTACTTTCATGGACAGCTCTTACTGTGTTTTCCATTTGCTTAAAACAATAACTGTGCATTGGAATAATACATGACATTAGAGAACACTTGAAAAAAAGTAAATAATATAGGAGGTATGACATAGAGTTTGATGGTGGTGGTGGCTTCAACTGTTTTACACAGCTTGTCTAGCAAGAACGAGTACCAACACATTTCCTTCCCCACTTTGCTATTAATGTTAGTTTGTGGGCCAAATAAAGTGGGTTACGTGTGTACGTTTATGTGTATGCATATACACAGAAATGTAGTATATACAAATAGAAATTACAGTTTTACAAAATTATTTACCCATCCAAGAGAATTTGAGCAAAAAAGAAAGGCTCAAGAATCAGGGCAGCCCAGTAAAAGCACAGATGAAATAGCAGCTGTGCAGAAGGTGAGAAGAACCAGAAATACAAGTAGATTATGGCAGATGTTTCTACTGGCTGCATTTAGCCAGGTCTGCTGCCAGCAAGGTATTGATTACCGTCTTGTCTCAGTTTTTTTACTGTTTTATTCTATTGAGCTTTAATCCATTTAGTCCATTGTGTAGAACATTGGAAACTGCAATGATCCTATGTTAATATGGTCCCTAGAGAGTTACAGATGGTGTTTGTTGTTTTGGAAAAAGATGTAAAAACCCCTTGCTTTTATGGCATCATAAATATGGCATCATATCTTATGCAAGTGCTAAAATATGCAGTGCAGAGAATGAAAAAATCAAATTAATACTGACGGTATTTTTTTGCTAACAAGATACCAAGAATAATGAGAAGGATTTGAAAAAGTGGGATGTGAAATTGCCCTTTGGCTACGGTATCCATGGTGGTCTATGTCTAAAGCTTCTACAAAACCTAGGGCCAGTGAAACTATTTCTACAGCAATGCTCATAATTTTTGGTAGAAATGGTCCAGAAGTATCTGAATTCACATACATGGTCACAATCAGCAAGAGGATCTAAATACCCAGTTGTTTTATTGTCATATTAAAAACCACATGCACAACACCCCACATAATATTAGCAGTTTCTCTCTGCTAGATGTATGCAGTTTTATTCACTTACTACAAATTAAGAGTAGACTCTGTATGTATCAAAGTGGTGTTCTTCAGTGTCCCCTCCTCGAGCAGCTTTCACACTGCATGTGTCAATCCCTCATTGCACGTAACTCTCGTACTCAGTTATGGTGTGGGCAGTGAGTATCCAGGGATAGTATTCTCTCCATTTTATGGGAAAAAAAAAAATTGAAAATATCATTTGACCCAGCCTGTGAGATAGTGGATGCTGTAGGTTTATTATGTGGACTTCTTTAAAGACAGGTCTTTCCAGGCTATTAATGCAAAAAAAATATGCCTCTGATTCATAGAACCCCTGATCTGCAGTTTTCTGGAAGTTAGAAGAACATGTCAGGAAAGTATGATGCATGCTTGTCTTGTTCTTAATGCTCTTTTTGACCTGACATCGCACTCAGGAGTCAGACAAGTATGTCGAGTTAAGCTTTCTTGGGACACAGTGTAGTACATCTAAAGTTCAGAGTTAGTCCTTCCCATTGGTAATGAACTGGCAATAGAATTAGGAACCGCAGAGTGAAAGAAGTAGATTTAGTTTAGTCTGTTTTCAAAATCCTAGTGTACTGTTCTAGCAGAGAAATAGTTTTGCTAATGTTCTTGTCCCATCTTAGAAACTGCATTTTCTAACAGATCTTCACATGTGGTATTTTCTAAAGGTTGTCTTTAGAATGAGGTGCAATCAAAATGTAGAGGGGCGCAGTTAAACTTACTAAAACTTGCATTGACATCATTATTCCAGAGCTGAGTACAAAATAAGACAGACAAGGTTAAACCATCCTAATGTAGTATCACTAAGACAATACTTGTACACCATGTGAGTTCAGTTACAGTGGTACGAAGATGGTGTATGGAAATAAAGATTATTTTGCTTGCAAGCTGTGACAAATGACCTGTAACACCAGTCTGTTTTAGTTACAGCCTCTGTCTAAACTTGGTTACAGTTAAGAAGCCAACGTCTGGGAGTGATGATAACTGGAAAATAGTCTGTGCTTTAATTTTGCTTCTGTTCATTCATTTATGAATTTGAGAACTTTTTTTAATGTATCTTGATTATATAATTATGTCCACATCCACTTAATTCACCTCATCCACCCAACATCATGTTCATAAATTCTGCAAGGGAAAGTTAAAATCGTAGCTTTCAGTACTTGTATTGTTACTCCACAAGCTAGAAAAAGAAGAAAATTATTGGTTTGTTGCTATTTTTTACTGATTTAATCTCATTTTTTGAAGAGAGTATCCTAGATCTAGGACTATTTCTAGAACTATGGAGTCAAATTGATTCTTTTTGAGGTTTCATCATATGTCACTTGAGTGAAAGATCTAACTAAAAGGTTAGTGATTCAATCTGATTACTTTAAAAAATATTCTTCTTGGGCTGCCTGTTGGTGGTGATGGAGGAGTAAGGAAACGGTCTAAACAACGTTTTGAGGCTTAAATGCATGGAATATTTGGCAGTACTATCTTTTTAGGTAGTGTGAGCAAGTAAGAGGAAATGTCCTATAACTGCATCTGGTTGCCCACTTTAGCTAACATACTTCCCTATTTAAGCAAGGTTAAAGACTTAAGGAGAGAAGATGTAGTGCAGTGGAGGAAACAATAGAATTAAAAAGAGGGAAGTTATCCTTTTACTTTTTGTAGTATTCCCAATTCTCATATTTCACAGTATTTGGCTACTTCTTACCCTATATCCTTTAGTCAAATATGAATACATGAGAAACACGTTCTTCTGTAAAATAAAAGTCATCATTCCAAAGGAGAGCTTGACACCATGACCTGTCTTCACCTTGAAGGTTTAGAACAAAGGACAATTCGCCTTTAAGTATAAAGTTCTAATTGGAAATTCTGTATTATATGTGAGAAAAGACAAACTGTAACTATACTTCAACTTATTTCTGATGGACTAACACCAAAGTAGTGCAATGGTTTTTAGAGGATTCTAGTAGCCCTATAGTTTCATTATTCTAAATGCAGTTTACTTTAACTATAAATTCTGTAAAATATTAAAAAATGAATCCATTCATTGTGCAGCACTCTCTAGTTACAGTACAAAATTAAGTCTGCCTGGAAGAGTGGCAAGTTAGAAGGTCAATATTACAATATTATGTCCCCCTTACTCCTCTTTTGGCACCAAGGAATCCTGTTAAATGCCAGGAAGGGGAAATTCATTTCATGAAAGACACAAGAATGTGACTAAATTTAAAGCAGATATTCATGGAGGGTCTTGAAAAGTTACTTGAAAAACAGTGGTGTGGTGTGGTATCCGTGAGTATTCATTTTATCCTGACACAGTAGATCTATTTCTGCAATTCCTATCAGGAGATTACTCCTATTGAATGCTGTTCTGTGGTGGAAGTGGTTGTTACTTCAGTATTGGTCCAAGCGAATAGCTCTCGATTCATTAATCCACTGAATGTTGAATAACATGCCTTTTTATTTTAAACATTATAGTAGCTAGATTATATTTAGAATCATGCACATGAAATGAAATGACCAAGGAAGGACATTCTGAAGTATATTTTGAAACTGCTAGAGAAAGAGATAGAAGTAAAATTTTTAATTGATACTCCAGTCCATGATTTGCAAAAATTACAAAGCATTAAAAATTATGGACAGTGGTAACAGTTGACAGCAGGAAAATTGACAGGAAAAATAAACCTTCACTTTAACTTCCATTACTGAATAGTGTTTTTCAGTAATAAATAACATATTACTTTCATTGGATTAGTTATTGTTTGGATTTAAAATATTTTACGAAGAATTCTGGCCTACAGAGTCATATTTCTCGATGCTCTTCACTTGTATTTTCATTGAAAAATCTGGTTTCCTTGGAAGACTCGCAGTAGACAGTGGTTGGTCCTGCAGTTTTGGTAGCTATGAAATAGAGAATTTGGGACAGGGAAGTATTGACTCATAGATGTTACATAATTGCCTGGGGCTTTTTCTCATCGTGTGCTAAAATGAAATTAGCCATTATTTGAAAAGGGGAATGAGAGGGCAGAAATACTTTCCCAGTAGCTTAAGGAATATTACTTCTTATCTGTCTTACTTTTTAAGGAAGCGATAAAAGTAAACAAGTCACAGGACTTACTTTCAGTGTGTGCTTTACAAAAGAGCTAAATCTAGGCCTGCTGGTGTGCGTTACTCGAATACCCGCTTGGTCGAGTCATCTTCTCTTTATATTTCTTTTTCTTCCTTCCCCTTCCCCTTTACTAAAGCCCCCTCCCTTTTTCCCTGGTTTGCTTTCAGCTTTGACCAAGTCTGTGTGATGATTTTGTGTGATGGTAATTGAATAAACAAAGTGTGATGTCATTCCTGATCACTAGAATTTGTGACAACATGGCATCTTCACACAGGATGTTTATTTGCAGCCCAAGGTGTCTCAGTTTGTTTTGGTGGTTTTCTCTACAGCATACAGTACAGGTTGTTAGCTGCACCCATCTGAGTGCAATGTACTATGACTGTGAATCTACATTAATAAAACCACCCTCACTTAGCTAGAGCCTGATTTGTTGTCTTGTTTTGTCTTTAAAGATAAAAGGCACAGTTACTTTTTTGTAAATGTGATTTTGAGTTGGCAAACTCACCACACCACTCAAACATAACAAAACATACTAAGAAAATATAACTATAACTATAATAGAACATACTAAGCCACATCTGTCTTCTCTGGAATTGTTCTTCAGTGGTTACAGATGTCAGTGTCACGTGTACACGTTACCTTAACCATGTGTTTGTCAGTCTGGTTAACCCTTTGCTGTTGTTCTGGTTTTACAGGCAAATCGCACCTGCCCGATTTGTAGAGCTGATGCTTCGGAAGTGCATCGTGATTCAGAATGACCAATCTAAGAGCACAAATCTGGTTTGGGTGTTTCTGGTCACATGTATATATGAACTCTCTATTGAACTTACCTACCCATGTGGCTTCCAGCCTACCCTTTACACAAAAGGGTCAATGGACCTTACTTTGCACTGTGTGACTTAATCAATTATAAAGCTTATAACTAGTCTTCACAGTTATGGGATTGTTATACTAACAAGTGTGATTGGAACTCCAAAGATTATTTTTTTTTTTTAGCTTAATTTTGTGTGTGCACTAACATTCCCTGGGTTTTGTGTGATCATTCCGAGTATTGCTGCGAGATTACTGTGGATGTGATCTTTTAGCATGTGCTTTTATATAAAAGAAAAAGAAAAAAAAAAGTGGTAGCTCCAAACAATATAGCAATCTACCTTATATAGAGCCTTCAGATACTGTGAGTGGGGATGAACGGTGTGAGTGTGTGTTTGCCTGTGAGAGGGTGAGTGAAGAGTGCTTGTGACGGGGCGTGCGTGCGTGTTTGAGAATCTATATACCAGCATGTACTGAGAACGTATGTGTGTAGTAATAATTATGCTGCAATGTATAATCTTGTGTGTTATTTAAACAGTACTAGTACTGTACACTGGTTCCTTTCCTTGTGTTTGCAGTTGCACACTGAATGCGATGGGTGCAGCAATTACAGACATTTAGTATTTCCTCCCCAACGTACTTACAGGTGTAAAGACCTTTCTACCTACTACTACTCAAACAGCTCTTATGCTTCCCCTTCATTGGAGGCTTTAAGTGTGTACCACTAAAGAATGCGTTGATTGTTCAAACATGAGTAACCTTGGGGGTTTTATCATATGTTACAAAGTCTGGATTTTTTAATGGCTGATTTACAAGTTATTTTATCAACGTAGAGTTGCAATATCGCATTTAGCAATATTAACGTTTTCAATTGCTAATATGAGTATCAATGTTTTTCTGTTTTCCTTTTAAATTTTTCTAGCTGGGTTTACCAGTTACGTGTTTCTTCCGTGAAAGGAAGCAGAAAGTACACTGAGGGTGTCCTGGTTTTGTGTAACAGCTCTTAACTTTTGGCCATTGTACTTGCTGAGGACATCATCTTTTAGTTTATAAACATTGGTTTTAATCGCATACATTCTTTGTCATCTGCAAGGAAGTTTGTATGTAACTAAAATAACTTGTAAAAGGTTACAATTTTATTCCTGCAACTTCGTGAATAAAATACAATTTTTAGCATTTTCTCAGAGAAGTAGAATTTCCTATTTTTTTTCACCGTATCCCAAGAGGAGGTAGGTTTTGGTCATTAACCGCAGAATTCAGTTGCCCTGATGCTGCTTCTTTCCCTTCCTTATTTCATGATGGGTGTAATAGGAAGAAGGAACTCCCTCAGTTTTTGCAATCAAGTTTCCAGAGTGCTCCACTATAGGAGAAATTTGGAATACTTTCCAGAACAGTGCTGTGAAATAGAGGGGATAACGTCTATTCAAGTGCTCTGAATAATATTTTATTTGGGCCATTGAAAAAAAATTAGCTTTCTTTGTAACATTCACACTGTTAACATCTCTGATATGTTCTAGCAAAATATTTTTGTCTGCATATACCACAGTTATTAAAAGGATGCACTTTTTGCAACGAAACTCTTCAGAAATTCCGTGTCATTACTTTGGTTGCAGCAGCACGAGTGGCACAATTACCAGTATTGCTACAACTTGCTGCCAGTCTCAGCTTTAAGTTTATTCTTTATCATTTCTGATGCTTTTGTATGCTGCTATGCTTTAGTATCAGTTATAATTTCAAACAGTGTTAGATGTTCTCCATGCTGGTTTTCCTCTTTGAAGATTCTACAGACCAGTCACAGCTCTTGGTGCAGCTAAATAAAAGCACAATTTTGCCCTGTTTCAGATGTTTTTTTCCTCTGTTTAGTTATGCAGGTAGTTTTCAAAAACAGTGAAGCTTTCCATACCTATCCTTACTTAGGAACACTAAATAAATAAAAATGCTGTTACTTCCACTTCAAAATATTAGAATTTCTTTCTCCTCTCTTCCAGTGGAGTTAAAGAATAGGCTTTTCACAATAGCACCTAGCAGGTTAAATTACATGTAATAAAATTTATTTTTTTAACAAATAAGAATCATGTTGTTTAAAAAGCATATGCCACGTATGTCTTACAAAACTTAGCCTCTTTTATATAACTGCAAAAGAAAAAAAATCCTTATGTACAGATTTAAACATGACTAACATTTCTGTGTCTAGTATTCAGTTCAAAGCATGGAAAGAGGGTACTTTTTCTAAACTTGATACAAGTGAACAAGACACATCCTTCTGAAGCCAAGAGAAAGTAGTTCTCTTTCTGGAACTGGAGAAATGTCCCTTTTCCCTCTACTAAAATTCAGTGAGACGATGGGAGATCTAGGAGATGGAGGGTCTAAGTTGGTAAAATCCTGCAATTAATTGTTGCACTCTTATGGCTCATCTCTTCTGGAATGGTTCTTTGGTTTGCATGGATGAATGTGGACTCGCTTCTCGTGGTTAGTGTGTACAAACAGCACACATGCTTGTGTTCTGAATCAGCTCAGACAGGCTACAACCACATCTCGGTGGTGGCTGTCAAGGGCAGGGGATTTCTGTTCAGCTCTTAACTGCCATGTATTATGCACAGCTGCCGGGGTGCCTGACAGCACCTGAAATCAGCAACACTTCTTTTATGTTCATTGCCTTTCTACCATCCACTGACTCTTCTTTCTCCAAAAAACAAACAAAAACATCCAACCTCTAATATGTTTGCTTTATCATATTGGCACTGCTGTGGTTTTTTTTGCGTAAACTGTCAATTTAATTTGACATTTTGGTGGATATCAAGGCCTACAGATAATTCCAGTGTCTCATTTTTTTGGCTTTCTTTAGAAAAAGAAGTAAGGCCATGTGTTGTATGTCATTTTTGTACAGGCTCTTGAATGTGACTTCACAGCTGTTAATACAATGCATAATACTTGGGATGAGATTTACCAACTGTTTTAATTTTAATTGTAGAAAACAGTTTCAACTGAGTTATCTTTGGGCCTTTGTAAAAGCTGTGTTTTTTTCCTTTGGTACATTGTTACCTCATTTTGCTACTTGTGTTTCAGACTTGCTAATTATTATGAAAGCTTATGGTTTTTGTTGGAATCATATTTTGTTAAGTGTTTTCTTTAAATCATATGCTATTGTATCATTTAACATGTAGTTTTAAATGTATTATAAATATCTGTAACCAAATCATTTGAAGGCTTGATAAATTTTTAACAAAATTTGTACATTTTTTATGAGAGTTACTAGTAATGCTTTACTAGGTAGTGCAATGAATTTTTATTTTTAATCCCTGTGCCCAATTTTGGAGTTGAGAGAGTTGTTCAGTAATAAATGTATGATGTACACTTACACAATTTTGTCCTGTTCTTTCTCTGAGGGGTGTATTGTTTTCTGTTGTTGCTGGGCATATTTCCGTGCGTGGTCATGCAAATTGGAATATTGTTGGTAACAGCCGCTTGTGTTACAGGGGACATTTTGCCACCTTAACTGTAGCACACAACTTTTTTTTTTAATCTTATGTTGAGCACAAGGAACTGATATGAAATGCTGTACCATACTTTTGAGAATTTGAGAATTCAAAGTACTCGAAGCCTTGCCTAAAAGGACAGCATTCTAAAGATCTTACTTACTTAGCCAGAAAACATTTGCAGGGATGAAAGTGCTCCTTGGGCGTGGTATTGGCACTGTGTATCAGCTGAAGGTGTGTCTTGGTTTGAAAGACA
>VZTA01030601.1:0-59044 GCA_013398855.1 Mohoua ochrocephala
TATGTATATATATTTATATATATGTTTTTGTTTACTTTTACTTTTTTTACTTTTTTTTATTTTTTACAAAACGTGTATATTAGCTTTTGCACAATTTTTTTTAAAGAAACTTGTCTAATCTAAGAACTTCATTAAAATAAAAGCGATAAATACTTCATGTTTACAATGCAACATGTCATACATCATCAGCTGGCAGAGGAGGTATGTTAATCCTTGGTCTTGTAAAAAAAGCTATCTTCTCTCTGTGATCAAAACAAGAGAAAAAGGAAGTAAATAAAATTATGCCTACGTTCCCCCTCCTCCCCACAAGAACGTGGTTTCTTTACTCTGGTTAATGGTTAGTATTTGTTACTTATGTACTGAACTGGTCTTTTATTTGAGTACAGCAAACTTCCAAAAACTACTAAACCTCACTATATACTTCTGGCAACATTCCATTGAACACAATTACTATTTTTGAAAACCTAGGTGGAAGCTTTATACAACTCACTGAACTTCAGTCATAGTTAATCGTAAAAACGCTTCACAGGACAAGTTCTGCAATGCAAAGTTCACCCTTGTATGTTTTGCAAATAATGTCTACAAAAAAGAAGGGGGGAAAAAAGCTGGCAACTCTGGAAACAGAGTCCAAAGAAAAGGCTTTTTGAAAGAAAGTTCCAATATTACTGAGTAATTTTTAGGGAGAGTGTGTTACTCGTAATTTATATGTATTACATTAAACACCCAGGCTTGTATTGAAGAACTGACACATCATTTGGATTTCATAGCAACTAGGCTAAGTTGGAAGAATCACCTAAGCTATGTTTGCATTTGAAGCTTTTTTTTCTTTTTAATTTCATGTATATTAGAATTGTAACACTGCAATTTTACCTTAGCTTTGGCTCTTTGCAGAACAAAGCGCTCAAAGGGAACTCATGTCCAAATCCAGAAAGAGTTTAAAATTACTGGTTAAATTACTGTTTAATTACTTCTGCTTAACATCATAAGATACACAAAATTTAAGCTAAATGTTTTAGAAAGCTTTAACCTGTCTAATGATTTGTTGCTTTGCTATTTCAGTACCCATTACCACTTACCTAAAAGTCTGCACCTGAATAGGTTCTTTCTGATTTTGCCCACGCAACTGGTATATTTCCTTTGATGCTTTCTTTAGCATCTTTTCAGCTGCTTGCTCTTGGTGATGTTCAAATTTGGTCTGTCTGGTCTGAAAACAAGAACATAATGCTTAAAATGGGCATGTGAATAAATAAAACACAAGAATATTCACACTAAAACAATGGATTTTTTTACCCCACTCACCACAGCGAAACCACATAAGCACATTGTCTGAAACAGCTGATCATCTAAGAACTATAAATGCAAAAGACTAAGTGGTTTCATTTATCAATGCTCTTCAGAAAGATATGTCATAAAGGAACAAAATCTACTGCACAAAGATCCATGAAACAAGATCGTACTATAAATTTAGGCTCAGTTTTTGTCTCTGATAACCCAATGACAATTTCCTCTGTTGTGCAGTTTTGCCACCTTTGTCTACAACTTCCTTCTCCAAGAACAGGGAAAAAAAAAAATCACGTACTTAGGGAACATTCCAAATACTTGTAAAAGAATAAATATCAAACCAGCAAAATTTCTTTCAAATACCAGAAGAAAGAAAATTATTAAAGTTCCAATAACAAATACCTAAACAAAAACAAATGAACAAAAAATAAATCAAAAATCCAAAACAAAACATGCCACTGGCAAATAGTGCCATTCTTCAAAAATTATCCTCAAATAAATACAGAGTTTGGTAATAATCAATGTAATAATTTTTATTGTGCTAACTTCAAGAATATAGAAAAAACATTCACTGTTTGAGATTCTGTACAAACAGCTCTTTGGACATCTTATCAAAATGAAGACCTTTTGAAACCAGAAGTTTCTGAGAAAACTGAGTGCTTATGTCATATTACCATACCTGCCTTTCCGCTTCCTTCAACAAGTTTCGGAATCTCTCATCCCGAAGGACCCAGTGGGGTAAATCTGTCTGCCCTCTGTGCTGGGCATCTTCCAGACGCTGTCTCAACTCTCTTAAAACACATATCTCCTCATTCAGCTGTCTCTGTCGAGTTCTGGATGCCTGGAGATCCAGCTCCAGGTCTAAGGATGTCCTTGCCATAAGTTCAGCCAAAGATGATCTGCAGGACTGTTGAGTTATTAGGATTCAAACAAAATGCACAATATATTACTCTCAACATAGTTTACTGGTCTGTCTTTAGCTCTGTAGACCATAAATTTTCTGTACTCACTTCACACACAAAGTCCTTTCCACATGAAGTTTTGGAGATTATTTACATCCCCCAGAAAAGGCTAGATAGTTGTAGGGGTTTTCTGTACCATACATTAACTTTTTCAATTAATACTTTCTACTACTTCCTTTTACAGTTTCCTTTCAACTTATAAATATTTATCTAATGAAATTTATGGACTAAGATTCCATGTTATGATGATGATAAAAGGGATGCAATAAGAAAAACTCAATGACATGATGACATCAGAAAAATACTGTACTGAGCAAGACTCCTCTTAAAGGGCTTCATTCCATATTGGTTTTAAGATACATTCTGAATCAAAAAAGGAGGTATGGCTGTCTGCCTGCTTACACCAGCAAGGCATTAATTTCTGCTACATTTTATGTCATTTATATACACAACATTAATGCCTCATCTGCCCTTCTCTGCCCACTTCTTTGACAGCATGAGGAATGGCATGGGGGCAAAAGGAGCGTTTAACCCATTCTTTCCTGAATACTTGAGTCTCGAATACTATTATTCGTTAGGCTGCATGGGAGAGGAGATGAATGTCTTAATGTCACATTCACACACACGTCTCTGAACCTGCACCCTGCATCATATACTAGATTTGAAAGATTTATCAAACTGTACATCTAAATCAATATAAACTCAGTCCCCATTAAACTAATTTTTGTTTGCCACAATTTTTTCTCTCCTTTAGAATTGTTCACAACTTTAACTTCTTTATGTCTACTTTTTAGCTTAAAAAGCCCAAATCAAACCCAAAACATGCACCCCTCCCCCAATTACACTGCAGAAGTTTTGTACGTTTCCTAAAGGGATCGGAATGTACCTGTAGACATCCAAAGCTCTTAAGCATAAAAGTACCAGTGTTCTAGTAACTTAATGAAAGCTAAAGATCATTTTCCTAGGCATACCTGCTTATACCGCAGAGTCCGCCTCTCCAAGGTATTCCGGACGAAAGGGGACTTCCTTGGCAGGGTTGAACTGTCACTGTCACTGCGATACAGCTGATTAGAGAAGACATTGAAAATAAAGGTTGCTTGCAAGATCATCTTCATTAAGAAATTTGGGTTGGTTTTTTTTTCTTTTGCATTTGAGATTTATTTTTTAAAACACACTGAAACTATCTTGTTTTAAGCAACTGATTTTTTTCAGTTATTTATAAACATTTATATATAATAATGCTCATATGGTAGTTACAATACTTCAAGAACTTAAAAACCATCAATGTTTTACAGCTAAGTTTCACCAACCATTCCACTAAATATTCAAGACAATGTAACCTAAAAAAGGTGGGAGGGAGGACGTAAAAGCAATAATATTTCATCCTAAAGCATTTACTGTTGTGGGTACAAACAGTACAGTCTCCCACTTTTTCCCCGCATCTGATTTTAAGTAAGTGCAGATTAGGTGAGGGTGTTTAATCATCTTTTCCTTTTGGTGCTACCCTTAGGGTGTGAGGATCTTTTACTCACATTCTGCAATTATAAACAGATACATAATCCAGAAATCAAACTGAAGAATTTGAAGGGGCCCATAGATGAACTGCACGCAATGTAAATAAGAGAGCAAAAACCAGAGGATCCTTGTTTAAAGCATAGAATTTAAAAATCATTCCTGAATTTTCAAATTCAGGCTCTCAGAAGTTTACGAAAGGGTATGATCGAAGCTATGTGCATTTCACCAATATTGCAAAACCAATACTCATGTATTGATCTGCAATACCATGAGCCAAGTGCTTAGAAGTCTTTTGCCATTGAATGCAGCAAACAACAAATGTGAGCTTGAAAACTGCTGTGCTGATCCTCAATTACTTGCACCAGTGCAACCAGGAATCCTTCGTCGCACTGTAACAGGCACCTTATGACTGACATTCATGACAGCAATCACAGTCGTATGAATATTTATGTGATAACCCTAAGATTAAGCATTCAGTCCCCTTTTTCAAACTTTTATGTATGTGAAAATTAAACACGGCTTCTAAGCTAACTGCTTATACACCTCATTAGATAGCATTGAACCCCTGTAAAATCGACCACCCTCACCTAACAGCTCAGGTTGCCAGGGAAAAGAGCTTAATATCTAATTTATCATAGATTCTTAAATTTCAAAATAAATCCATCCAGGTATAAAATCTTAAAAAGAGTCAGGGAAGCTCTTCCCCACTGCAATGTTTAAATTCAATTAAAGATTATTCGTTAGTATTAAAAAGTAATGCATGTTTCTTATAAGCGCAACAAAGTCTCATAGAGAAATTATCAAAAATGTTTAATATACTTGTGTGTGTGGAGACCCCTTCCCCCTCCTCCTTTTCAAGCTTTACTCACTCTGCAAACATATTGACTTCGTGCTCCAGGCGAAAAGGTCTGGGAACGAACAATTGTGCTACTACGAACAAAAGCAGAACCCCGTGGCCTGCGGCTGGTTCTCTCTTTTGGAAGAATAGCAACTTCTTCAGGAAACAGATCCTCAGTGTTAGTTTCCTTATCCACCTAACATTTCAACAAAGGAAATTTTTTTTATTTCTTCCTTATTTTCTCTCTCCTAGCAAAGACAATCAGACATTTCAACAATATTAAAAGTAAACAACTTGCCCCACTAGCTAGATTCAAATTTTAATGAGCACTGAGAGGATGAATCACCTCACTTTAGTAAAAGTTTTAAAACTAGGTCATTCAAAATTATAAGATTACTTTTCAGAAGCCTTTGCTGGAGCAGTAACAATTATAAGATGCAGTTATATCACAGCTGCAGAGCACAAGGACTGCATTCAGGATTGGCAGTCGGGCATTAACCAAACCACCACCTGATGTCCAGCCTCAACAGAAGAAAACTAAGTCACCTTTCAATAAGCACAGTGACTCTGAAGCAAAGAACCACCTTAAAACTAGAGGAAGTTAAAAGAAGAGAAGGAAGAAAAAAGGAACTGAAAGACTGTTCACACAATTACACAAGAACACTAAAATATTCAGAAAGACAGAAAACATAGGCTACTCTAGCAAAGCTTCCAAACTTTTAGAAAACTCACTCCTCAAAAAGAGGTGTGATCTTCCCTAAAGGCAACACAAACAGCTTATGTTCCTCTACTTCAATGGAAGTCTGCTGATTTCAGCTTGTGAAGGATTGTTTTCAGTGTCTCGTATCTCGACTACAAAAGGTTTTAAACACATCTGTTTCAGCACAATTATTCCATGTTATTGTAACACTGAAATAGTAATGCTAGTCTTAAAATTTCTTTCTTCACAATTCCTTTCAGAATTCTTACAGAAAGAAGAACACTGGAATTTGATCATGATCTTTTCTGTCACAATTTCATGTAAATGCAGAAATTGATACAAGTACGTATTTATAGATTAGATAAAGGCCACAGTAAAAACAGTTTGTCTTTTGATAGAAGAACCAAATTCTGTTCAGAAGTAAGTAGCAAGAAAACAAAACAACCCCAGCCCTAAAGAGTGAACTTCTACCAACTCAAAAACCATACGGCTGTCACGAAGGCAGTGCTCATACAGGGTTGTTAACGTCATTGCTGATTCTTTTCTCTCCTGGCCAATTCAGACTCAAACTCCAGGCACAGCAGTAGCTCACTGTGCCAGGCAGGGTGGCAGTTTCCGTGCTACAATGTCTTCTCTCGTTACCTTTAGTGGCGGAGGCTGCGTTTTTCCAGAACCGTACTGGCCTGCTTGAGTTGCAAACATGTGTCCAGCTAACGGATCCCCGCAAAATGGCTCTGGATAAGGAGGACTAGTCTGGGTGCAATTACTGCATCCACTGTCAACAGATTCTGCTTGCCAACTCCTAAAGTCAGAACATCACGATAATTTTGCAGGTGTTAAAAAACCCCATGCAATTATGCATTACATTTACATATTACATTATCTAAGCCAGTTTATAATTTTAGAGTATTATCTCTCCAATAAAAATACAGTATTTTCAACAGGAGAACATAGGACACTTGCACTTCTGCAAATGCAGATAAGCAAATACATTTCATTGCAAAAAATTCACCTTCCCTAATTTTCTTAAGGCACGTGTTCTGGTCTTTGTAACAATACTAAGAAAACAATAACAAAAAGAATAACACAGCTCACGTAACAAATTAGGAGTATCATTAGGAATGAAATCGCAACCCTAACCCTAGCAATGTCCCAGGTCACCACTAAATTTCATTTACTTTTTTTTAATACAGGGCTGTTACAAACCCATTACAGTTGCCTCCCTGGCAAAGTTTCTGTGTGATATAATGTTTTCCCACTCCCCAAATTCCAAGTCCTCTAAACTCAACCAGCTATTCAAATAAGGTTTCCTCCAGTTTGCAGATCATGACATAACAGAATTTTATACTTGTAGCCCTAACAGGGAGGAGATCTCAGAGTAAGGACCTACTGTTTTTCCTGCTTTATTTCAGACTATGCCCATAGTGTAAATATCTTTGAGGAAGTATTAGTTATTATCTGTTTGATGAGGTATTTAAACTCTTTGTACCTTTCTGATATGGCTTCTGCCTGATCTTCCTTTCTTTCCATCTCCAAGATTTCCTCTTCTGTGTACTCCAGTTTCACTCTCTCCTCTGCCAGCTCTCTCTCAACTGCTTCCAGCTGGGCAGTGGTCCTAGCTAACAGGGCTGTCACTGCATCCTGAAAGGTAAATTAGATTTCAAATAAAACTGTTGGAACAAACCAATGTACTTAATGTATATTATTCAGAGAAAAAATAAAAACAGAGTCATCATATGTTCTTTAAAAAACAAAACAAAAAAATCAAACCACAACCGAAAAAATCTGTCTTGAATCTTAACAATCAAAAGTCCGTGGTGTTCAACTTGTCACAGAAACTGGGCAGACTTTACTTGACTGTAGAGCATCATCCAGAAAGTTAGGTCAAAAGAGACCTCTGAAGGTCACCCAGTCTGATGTCCTGCCCAAAGCAAGCAAGGCATCATAGCCACATCCGGCTGTCCAGAGCCCAGTCAAGGGCTGAAAACATCTCCGAGGATGGAAATTGCACAACCTTTCTTGACAACCTCTTCAAGTACAGTGGCAGAAATTTTTAATGTGTTTTAGTTGGACTGGAAACATGCATACAAACAGACACAGGGTACTATTTCAAGCACTTGTCCAGTCATGATCTAGTTTTCAATTAGTCTTCTGAAATCTAGCTCTTGCCCCAAGAGTTAAATTAAGTAATCACTTCCTGTGATAACTCGAAAACCTGCACCCAAGGTAAGATCACAACCACCCTGCCAGTCAAATAAAGTAAACAAATCACTTTTTTAGAGCCATACTGTTTTAACTGTAGTTACATTTCCAGAAGACTGAGGAATACTGTCTTCACATTGGTTTTTGGTCTTTGCTCTCTGGGGCTCTGAACCGGTGAAGATCTGAACAGGGTACCAGTGAAGCTGCATCTCACCAGAACTCTCTGCATCAGTCAGGTTTATCTGAGCAATGCCCTGTAAAAAACAAAAAAGCATTGACCACGATAATATGCACATACTCTGCAGGATAGACACCTTCTCATTTAAAGAGTATTTTACTTACAATGTAAAACCCCCACTTCACCAAATACTAATGTCTCTTAAAAAGAGACAGTTTTGTTCTGTCGTGTTATGATGTCTAAGATTCTGAATTTCTTGCCTCTTCTTTACTACCAGGAAGAATTGGAGTAGATAGTAATTTTTTTAAAGTTGAAAAATAGAATTTGTGTGATTGATGTAGATATAATTGACACCTGACAACCATTAATATTTTATTTTTAAAGCTTTTCCAACTACATATCTGATTTATATATTTGCTTAAATTAATATCACTTTAATAATATTACTCTAATTTGAGGGGCTTTTGAGATAACTGTAATCTGATACCCTTCCATTCTCTGGCCCTCAGAGGCATCTTTCAAATGGAAATAAAAATGTTGTGTAAACCAATTTTTTTTCTGCCTATTTATATCATAAGGTAGTCAAATGGGCTATAAGGCCATTTTTCTACTTTCCAGGCCATCCTTGCATCTTAGAGATTCGGGTAAAAATAGTTTTAATGGAGGCTTCTCACTAAAAGTATTTCAAACTTTGAAGTAGCCCTACTCCATCAGAGAGAGCTCATGTAAGAAATTTCTCAGTGGTGCTCACCTAAATGAAAAACAGCTGTGAACAAATCCATGCTGCCTATTTAATTTATTTTTTTTAAAAATCAGTTCACTAGCTGGACCCACCAATGATTTTATATCAGTCAGCCTTTAAGCACTGCTTTTTGTTTCTCTGGCTATCTCTACAACCTGTTCATTTCCATGCTAAAGAGCCACATGCTAAGAATGTTTTCTTTGTATCACTGGAAAAGTCCTGTAAAAATGGCTTTCATCTCTCATAAATCAAATAACTGTATACAATGATTCTAACAGCAAAGGCAGTAGGAAATGTAGACAGAAACTGCATTCAACTTTAAGTAGGTAAAGAAACAGTTAATTAGAAAACAATAATAAAAAAAAAATCATTGCATTGTTTTTCCAAGACAAATGTTCCCTGGGGCTCTGTTTAAACAGGTGCATAGAGGACAATGGAGAAAAGTTTTTGAGACTAACAAAATAATGTGATATGGGGATACAGCATGTTACTGAGAAAGTCATTTCATGGCAGTATATCAGAGGCTGCAGAGATGCCTTTTCTTTTTTCTGTATAACACAGATGTCCTCTAATTATCTACTTGCTTTGATGCAGTGGAAGATATAAATGTGTATCAAATACTCACACTTTTGCATCAGAGTTGGAAAATGTTTAAGACACACTGAGCTTAGGAGGTAGAGAGTAAAACTGTTTTCCTGGCAGCAATATTGGAAAAAGCATAGGCTGACTCTCAAGATGCCTGACACTGCCCTATACACTGCATTTATTAGGCAGCTAAGCAAGTCTGCCAAAGAGGCTGCCTCTCCAAAGGGAATCACTAATTGAGTAGAAAAACACCATCAAACTCAATTAAGAATTATCAGTACTGAAAGGACTAATTAATATTTCATGTCCACCTCAGGATTTGGAGCTTACTCAAAAGGTTGAAGAAACCAAGGTGGGTCTGATAGAGGTATATCACGTGCCTGCTCTGATGCATTTGTTAACAACTTGGATGGCAAAACAGTAAAAGTATTTCTGAATATCTCTGGGATGTCTGACAGACATGTCTCTTTATAAGAAAACAATCAGGATTTAAAAATCATGCTAAAAAATGGGACAGATGTTCTGAAATTAAAACAAAAAATGCAAAAAAAAAGTTACACTCAAGAAGAAGAAATCAAATAAATTAAGACACAGGGAATAATTGGTCAGGGCTGTAAAAGACGAGAAACTGGGAGTGAAACAACAATGCCAGGTGATTGCGAGAAAGGCATTCATGTTTCTTTTATGTTTTAGCATGAACTATAGACGTTAATCATGGAAAATAACAATTCCCTTATCTCGACATTGACAAGGCCACCAGGGAAGAAATAAGCCAACATAAGACAGAAAAAGATCTTTCAGCCATGCAGGGCATAAGAGTAAAAGGTTGAGGAAATTGAAAGACTATCCCACAAGTGTAGTATTTGTTTCTGAACTATTTCCCAGACTTTTTTTTATTATTATTCCCTGTTAGGTACAAGTATTTATACAATTTAGGATAAATTCCAGTCTGGGTTTTGCACTTAGGAAAATATTAAACTGGCATAACCTAATTGAAAAGAAAGCAGTCCTTAAGAATTTGAGAAACATATGCATTATTAAATAGATGAGAAAAACTATAATCTAGGTGGAAGACATCTTGAAAGACAGAGGCCTTGTTGACAGGGATCATCACAGCAGTTCCTAAGAGAGGCAGCAGATAACAAATGATTTCTCAGTTTGAGAAAATGCTCCTTCTCAAATTATAGCTGAAGAGAACAACAATCATGATGTTTAAATACTTCAATGCACCTATCTTAAGAAACTGGCATTGTTTCTCTGGTTTTGAGTATGGTTAAATTAACTTAACTATGTTACCAATTACTGTTGACAATGATACTTCTGACATAACAAAATTAAGACCGTGAAAGAGAAAAAAATCCCTACCAATATAACCTGAAGATCTTTTTTTTTCCTTGGCAACTCAATAACAGCAGTTAGAATAAAAGCACCCTAAACTTAGATGCACTTGTTTCAACAGAAAGATGCTTTACACTTAAATAGCTATTTAGCTTCCCAGAGGAACAGGATATACCTGTATAAAGCATTTTACACCAATATATCCAGCCTCTTCTTGAGATGCTTTCTCTTTTATTACACTGTAGACAAAACTTCCTACTGCAGACAAGACCTTGGGTCCACTTCTGTCAACATTAAGACCCCTATGTATACAAGATGCTACTTAGTTTTAAAGGTGGACTAATAAACATGCATTCTTGACCAGATTTGCTCAAATAAACACCTCTTATCCACAGCCCAGCATGACAGTGAGATGCCTGTACCTCTTAGCTTCTTTGATAGGCTTAAACATTTTTTTCACTAACCCATTCAAACCCCCCACTGCAAAGACAGCCCACTCACTTCAAAATAGCCAGGACATCAGCCCCAAGGCACATTTAGTTATGCATATTTGTATTTGACAACAGCTAAAGGAAGCTAACATTTAACACACCTGAAGTTAGCACATGATATCTGAATCCATTTAAAGTAAAAGGCTGAAGTAACAGAACTGTTCCAGGGCCACTGTCACCCTGCAACAAGGTTAAAACTGATGTAATTCTGTAATAACATAGTCCTCTTCACCCACTGTCATATAGTAACAAGGGGTCTGTGTTTGTTATCTTTTTAGGAGGAACCTATTCGAATGGTACTGATTCCTCACACAGGCATTATAGTATCCTGCAGAAACCTAAGTCTTGAGCACACTGTAGTCTAAAAGCTGTCAGATGAAGTCTTTTTTAAAATCTCACCTCTTTATTTACAGAACTATACTTACATATGCGAACAAATGGACACATTGACATGTAACTCTATCAGAACTTCTTATGGAAAAGTTAGGTCTTTACATTCTCTTTTTAATCTTAGAAAAAAGTTCCTCTAGTAACTTTAGTTTCTCATATCACACATCTTTTAAGAAACAGAACCACTTACCAATAGTTCTTCTTGTTGCTGATGATCAACTGAACAGATATACAGCTGCAGTGATTTTAATTTCAAAACACTTGAGTGCACGGGGATTCGGAACACTTCATTAAATATTAACGGAGTTTGGAATTCCAAAGCTCTCGAGCAGTAAGTGGTTGGTGTGCCTGACTCAAGCGGTGGCAAATAAACTCTCACATGACTGGGAACAGCAAAATAGACAAATAGCACAATTCAGACAAAGAAAGCCATTCTGCATTTCTCAAAATCAAGCTAAGCAAAAACATCAGTGTAACTTCTACATTAAGAATCTATCTTGAGATGATCTCATTACCAGAATTTACTTTGCATTATTAACACAGAAGATCTGCAAAGCTGATCTCAAAATGTTATATTTTTTTAACTAAAACTTTTTTTTTTTAAACTTGGTGCTTAAGCAGAGGCACCAAGTGGCACTTGAGCTGCCCTGAGGTATCCAAGGCATCTAAAATGAGCTAGCAATTCTAAGAGGATCTATGGGAAAGCTACACAGAGCCTCCCTCTGAGCAGCAGCAGCTGGAGGCCAGGTGCTATGTTATGCTATTTCAAATGGAAACACATGCTTATGTTTAGGCAACTGAATTATCCCAGAAGTGTCACCAATCCATTTCTTCCTTCCACTCACTAAGCAACCTTTTTTCCTCCTTAAGAAATTAAGAAATTCAGATGGCAAAAGAAATCTGCAGTCATTGCATCTACCTGCAATCTCAAAAGACAAATTTAAGTGTGTAGTACCACATCATTTAAGACTCCAAGCCAAAAACAAAATAAACAACCATTTTCATCTGACAGCAAAAGCAGCAAAGCTACAGAATTGCTTCCATGTTCTCCCTGTCCTGATTGCTTGCCAAGCCCCTGCAATATCCTATTCCTTTCCTCATGCCAGCAAACAGTTTCATGCAACTGTGTTGTGACCCAGAATAGAAAATTTATCTGGGTTAAAAAGCTAACCTAGCAAAAACCCCATGAAGGCTCAAGGATTAAAAAACCCCGCTGCAGCTCAGAGGCTCACTCAAGTTGACTACATGGCTGCAGGAACTCTTATGCCACCACCAGCGAGGGGCTCACACTGGAGGCAAATAAATGGTTAGAGGACAATTGGAAGAGCTCCTTACGGTAGAACTGCAGCACACTGGACTGTGGAGCATCAGTCAGTAAAACAGACTCACGTGCTGTAAAAAGGCAGAGATTCAGCTCCTCTGCTCACTGGCTGCTGCAGGCAAACTTCCCCCCAGCTGCTGCAGCGCCTGATTCAATCAATGCACAGTTGCATGGAGGAGTTAATCAAACTTGATAAAAGCTTTTTCTGCTTTTTGGTAATAGAAACTGATTTTTTGACTAGACCAATCAATTCACCCTGCAGCAATGCAATTTCTTGATTCCAGCAAAGGTGGGGTTGAGAAGGATGAAGAACAGAACTGAATTTTGAGTCATTTAGGTGCCTGCTTGCCTTGACAACGTCCAACAAACCTTCTGGACAAATCTTTTTCTTTGGTGACTCTACTTTACTATCTTCTTCAAATGATGCTTACTTCTTTTTCTGATGACAAGGCAACATGGCTGAGTACTACGCAATAATCACATTTTTCTCTATCATGTGCCCTTGCACTCACACCAAAACAGAGCAAAAGACCAACACTAATGTACTGATCTACATGAAGAATTTCCACTGCAGTTTTGCAGAGTTAGCAAGATGAAGTTCTCAACAAAGATCAATTCATTCAGGGAGATGTATGTCAATTTAACAGCTCCCACCAAATGACTTATTTTACAATACAATAATGTTATCATACCTCCCTTTTCCAGTTTTCAAACAACGTCTCCCAGAGATAAAGATCAACAATTTTCACACGTTGAATTGTTTTAAAATATGCTAAGATACATATCTCTAGATAAAACAGTGTTTTATGGCAACACTGTGATAATTTAAAAAACATTTATTAGAATAAACTAAGCTATGTTCTATACGTGATACAAAATATGAAAAAGTAGCACAAGCGGTCAGAGGTTAAAAAATTCAATCTTTCGTACTGACTCTCAGCTAGTACTTGTGTTAAGATTATCTTCAGAACGTCTTTCACGGATACTCAAGGAGAGCTGTACAGGCCACAAAAGCCTGCAGGATCCTTTGTTGTTGTTTGCATGTTTTCTGGTGTGGTTTTCCTTCTTAAAGATAAAAGGCAAGGTATCCCTCTTACTGATTAATAGAGATGTTGCCATAGGAATTGAGAAAAATACACTAAGCTTACTCTGGAATATCGCAGATATTTTTGAACAAACTTTCCTCTGCATAATAAACATGTAAGAGCACAGAGACTACACTTGTTACCTGAACATTGCGACACAAGTTCTATAAAAGGGATACTTTGTGGCAATAAAATTAACCCTTTCCTCATGGAAATTAAGACATACCATCTTCTCCAGAAATGGCTTAATTTTGAATGAAACCAAATAAATCTATGGTATTTATAACTGCAGCATAAAACAAGCAATGATCAGACTGCGGGTGAAATTTAAGCTTACATTTTGCAGTTTTCTTTAACAACTAGACTAGTAAAGTTCTTCAGCTGTAATACATGCACTAGCAGACATTCGCTTCCACTGTCATGCCTGGAAAATAAATTTCCTCTGTTAGTCACCAATCATCGATACTTTGCTTAAGAAATAAAGATGAAGATTAAACAGATTTAAAGAATGTAAAAGAACATTTTGTTAAACAAATTTCTTGCACAAATCAGTTTCAATGAAAAGCATTAGCTACAGTAACAAAGTTAATAGAACTAAGTGAATTAAACATTATTCAGCTTGAAAATAACAACTGGCCTTCCTATGCCTCTTGACAGCTAACAGGTTTTATCAAATACGTTCCTTAGTTTAAACAGTTACACCATGTGCATATGTGTGTATGTGCGTGTGTGTAACAACATATCAGTTACATTAGACAAATCCATCTGCATTATTTTCATGGGCCATTGAAAACAAATTTAAAAATTCTACTCTTTCACATCAGCATGAATTTTGAAATGCCACTAACAAAAAAAACTTTTTGTTGTTTAAAAATTCCCAGTCTTAGGAATTAGTTTTCCAAGGGGCAGAGATGATTCTGGAGGGCTAAGACACAATATCCTACCTTGCATGGCAATAATCTGCCTTCCCCATGCTATTCCCACTACCAACAACAGCATGCCATAAGCACAGGATTTCAAAGATGTATTGTACAGCTGGGACTGTACTGTATTTCTGTCCCTTCACCTGTGACTCTCGTAAGGTAATCCTCCTTTATCTGGCATAAAAATATCTCGCTTACAGAGACATATCCCTATACCCATACCCACATTAATGGCCCAGACAATGAAAATAAATGCTATTGAAAGAAGTAATGGAGGCCTTTTTATCAGTCAGCATTGAAAGGACACGGAATGAATGGTGCTTAAGGCATATCCCCAGCACAAAGTGGCACGTGACTGGCTAATCTGTACATCCACTGAACTTTGGCTGTCAGTTCAGAAACTTCTTAAAAATACCCACCGTGATTCAGTTTATCAAAAAGTTAAAAATCATAAACAAGAAAAGTAGTGAGCAATTCCTGCAGAGTTGATAGGGAGAAAGAGAAGCAATTACTCACAGAAATCCAACATGTATTTGTGGTTCTTCATTACTGGCAGCATCACCATAAACAGGCTCTTCCAGATCTTCATTCCTGCAGGAACAGAAAGTACTGTAAACTACATAGTGACCTAAGCTGCTAAATGATGAACTAACATTTATTTTGTGATTTGTGGATATAAGCAATTATTTGGTAATACAGGAGGGAGTGGTAATGTAGAAGGAATTGAGACGTCTATTTAAAAATACGCAGTAGTAGTAATTCACAATTGTAAAAGTTGAGGTTTTAAAATTACTCTTTCCAGATATTTAGGTTATTTTAATATTTATTTTGTCTTCCATTTCTCTTTAGCATCCTCCAAACCTTATCTTCTTCCCAATTACTGCTTCCTGTGTTAAAACAATTGTATTAAGTAACTTCTTTCTACATCCTTCAATCACTTGGTGAACCTATACATTTTTAGACTTTTGGCAGTTCGTGTATTTCTTCCTTGCAGTTATACTTTTATCACATGATACTCAGAACTGTAAGTCACACTGTATAATTCTATTTTGTTATAGATGGTTGAAATAAAATTACTGATTTATGACTAACGGGATGAGAAAACTACCTTTCAAGAGAAATATGATGTTAAAATGTCAGAGACAATAAAGTAAAAGGGCCTTGGCACTTGATGACAGTGGACTGCACGTGAAAAGCTTCTTTCCTTTAAAACGTGCAATCTAGTCGTTTTATGTTACTAGTAACTAGCAATTTTGAAAGCCTACTCATAAATTCACAACTAATTCTTTTGGGCTGTGTGGCAGAACAGGAATATTTCCAGCTTACTATGCATTTATACACCTGACCTTTTGCTTAAAGCTTCAAACACGCCACTGTCACTAGCCAGTGAATGATCTGAGAGACATGCTGAAACTCGCCTGGCTCTCCTCTCCGATCTTCTACCACTGTCTCCTCGCAGAGTTACAGCTGCCATGGAGAAAAAAAGTGAGAACAACATCAGCTCAAGGCAATCTCTTCAAAATTAAACAAGAAACATGTATTGTATCAAAACTAGCAGCAAAACAGCACAAATGCAGTTCACTGATTTTTCATCTAACTTAAAGCTAAAAACCTAAAATAGGATTGACCGGAGATTTTCTGTGGGAGAATTAAGGAAGGAAGTCTGTGGCTAATTGCTCTCTGACAAGACTAAGGATAAACCAATTGCATTGTTACTGAATGTTTTTCTGGTAGAATAATTCCTTCCTAAAGGAAGACTTACATTAATTCACATATGTACACATGATAGCCTAAGCTTTTCAGATTTACCTACTGAATATACAATAGGTTGAAAACAAACACAGAGACTAATTCTTTTTTAAAGTTATCTGATAACACAATGTGAGGTTTTGTTCTCATTTGTTTCCTAATACAAAGTCTCAAAGCATACTGTTTATACCATCACATAATAGCAGCTTTTATTTACAGTCTGAGAGGCATTATCAAAAAGAACCAGTGTTTTCCAGCTCGCTCAGACCACTGTTTTTTTCAAATTCTTGGTGAATTACTTTGAAAACTGACTGGGGGAAGGAGGAAGCAATATTCAACTCCCTTTGCCACTCTTCCCCAAATCACCAGCCACATGATAAATAGCAACTCAGCAATCATTTTCATGTTGTAAGTACCAACGAAATTATGTTACACACGAGGTTTTGCACAGGCAAGTAGGTATAGCAGCTCCCAATCCTTTAAAGTAAGTGCACAAGCAGTAACGTTCAAGAACTGCATAGGGATGGCTTCAACACTTCAACAATAGCTCCTAACTTGAGGTTGTTTTCTTCTGAGTCCTAAAGAAAACCACTAAACAGACTTGTGAAGTGCAGTTTCTTCACTGTACAGAGAAGAACTTTTACCCTCTTTTGCTTAAGGTTCAATGACTGTCCTCAAAGCAGGAAAGCAATGGCAAAAAGATGGCACCTCAAAAGTGGGGAAAGCATTTTATTTGCTTCTGCTCATGCTTACAAACTTAAGACATCCTGGAAGCATTGACAGTTTCAGCAGAGTGATAGTAGCACAATGCATGGGAGACAAGCAGCAGCTGACATTTACAGCTTACTGCCCCAGCTAGGAATGAAGCATGTCTTACTCAAAGTAACAACTTGTTAAGTACCTCTGTTACACATTATTGTAAGGCATCCAAATTTCTTTCTGACACCTACTCAGTAAGTTTCCTTCCACAGAATACCAGCCTCTGCCAGAACCCAACTGAGGCATGGTGAGCCACCCCCCTGCACGGTACCCACCTCACCTCCCACCCAAGTACCACCAGGACAGGACATCAGGACATGAGAACTTGATAAAAGTCTTCCAGATCAACACAAGCACGCTGCTGCTATCAACAGAAGGCTCTGGCTGAGGTCAGCTTTAACCCACTGTGGAACTGGCAGACAAGGTGCACCAAGCCCAGCGGGTTCTGCGCCAGCCCAAGATACATTCCTGTTACCAGGCCACTAACAGCACAAAGTTACCAAAGGTGTTGCAAAAATCACCCAGTCCTGTTTGAAGCTAAAATTCCCCTATATCAGCAGAGCCAGTTCTCTGCCCTTTGGATGCATAAGTAGGCCTATGGACCTCTCCTCCAAATTCAATGAAGGATTTAGTCAGCTTCAGGTAGGCAGGAAATTTATTTGCTGGATAGAAACAGCCCAACCAGCACTCGTCTCTGCACCCAAAGGAAGAACCACCATTCCTCCCCATCTCCAGCTACAGCATCCCACTCTTCTTGAACATCACACATCATGCAGTGCAACTCATGACGTCCTCACCACAAATGAGAGCCAAGTTCAAGTGAGCACACAGAAAGCAATAAACTGTATTTGAACCATGCTCTCCTCTATTTCACTTGTCGAAAAGTGGTAGGTTTGTGGGTTGTTTTGATTGGGTATTTTTTTGTTTGCTTAGTTGGTTTGGTTTTTTCCTTCTTTTTTTTTCAAAGGACTTTTGAATTGGAGAGCCCACCTCAGTTCTGTCACTGGTAATTATGGAGAATTAAAACAAGTGATCTGTAGAGACATCTACACATTAAAGTTTCTCAAAAATTTTACATCACTGGAAAGAGGTTGAACTTCACAAAAGTATATAATTTTTTTTCTTTTGAAGTGCTTCTATAATTTCTGTACTAATTTCAACAAGTTACACTAGGACGACTTCTTTTCATAAGTAAGCCCTTGGCTCACCCCCTATGTGAACACTTTGTATAAACGTAGCAGAGGAAAGATCTTGTGGGCTCGGTCCTTGGGAGGCTCATGTTCCCAGTTTGGCTGGAAGGAAAAGTTGGTCTCAAGCACCAACATAATAAAATGAAAAACTGACACATTACAACAACGTTGTAACTTGACAATGATTTGCTCACTGTCTGCAGGCCACGGAAGCCTTCGATAACCTCTGGACAATCGCAGCAAGTGTGGGAGAGATGCAAACACCAGAATATACTCTTGACTTGGGAGGGGTAAAAAATCAGCAGGAAAAATTGGTCCAGATCAAAGACCAAATTTTGGTTTAAACAGAAAATATTTAGCACAGGTTACAGACTGCAGTGCTGGAAGCTAAGGAATTGTTAAAAAAGTAGGTTTCTAAGAGAGATGATTACCTTCCATTTTCCTATTTAAATAACAAAATCAGTAAACAATATATATGATTTTCCAGAACTACTGGGTGCCAAAGCTTGACAAATATAAGAAAGATCCAAATGAAAGAACATTCTCACTGTCATTAGTTGAAAAAGTGAACTTCAAAGGAAATTTTGCTGTCCAAACTTTCATTCACTAAAAAAAACACATAAATAAATCTAAAGCATGTTTCATAAGCTTAGGTGACTACAAATAAAGCATGTTAGCTCAAAATACACTAATAAAAGAGGAGAACACTCTCATAAAAACTAATCAGCGACATAAACAGACCTTACCTACCATAACGCTGCCAGGCATTACTATTATATAATAAAGCTGAAGGTCAAAGAACGCTTTCCCCAGGAGCTTAACTACAGCTGTGAATGTGTTGTTTAGTTGACATAGCAAAAAAAATTAAGTATGCCATAATGATTAAACAGATACAGCAAAATATCAAACAAAACCAAATGTAGCAAAATCTCCTGTTTCTTCTCATGCAACTCCAAAAAATAAAATCAAAACAACCCACCCCAAAACCAAACAACCAACACATCACACAGAAAAACACACAATAAGAAATTTCAGGTTCACTTACAGTGAATTTTTCTGTTGTGCCGCATGAGAAACAAGACAAAAAGCATATAGTGATAAATCACCCTTTAGATCTCTGACAATATTTTATAAACAAGAGATTATTTAGGCATTAAAAGAAATTTAGCATTTGAAAGATTTAGTATAGAAAAGAGATAGTGAAGATATTAAAACCCAATATTCTTTTAACTTGTTTCCTCCCACTCCCATCTGTATAAATATGATGGATTTAACTTTTCAAGCATATTCCCTCCATTCACACATGCAAACTTTTTTCACAATGTGACCCTCTGACAGATGCAGAACAATAAAACAGCAGATCAGCAACTGAACATCAAAACTGCAGTCCCTGAAGAACCCCCTGAACTTGGTCAAGTCCTGCATCAGTGCAAAGTTCATGCAGTTTATTCAGTGTTAATCCTCCCAGCCCCCATTATTTGCAAATTAACAAAGTTACCTCATGCTTTGTCTAGTGAAGGAACAGGCAAAGGTTTGCCGGAACCAAACCCTCCTGGTTTTGCAGCATGGCATTCTGCTGCCAGGCCATCGGGTGGCAGCAGCAGGGCACACTGCGTGCTACCTCAGAGAAACCCAAAACCCTCGGTATCTGCAAGCTCCCAACTCTGGCATACAAGCTGGATGCTCCATCCAATTCTTCCAGGAAAAGAGTACAAAACCAAAATACTTTCTAAACTTCCAACTGCTACTTGCAAACAACTGCATTACAATTCCAAACCACCAGCTAATGAGTGAGGAACTCAAAGTAGTCAAAAATCAGAAAGGTTAAATTTTTTTAAGTAATTGTTTCCAAATGCAAATATTAAAAATAAAATGTGTCAAAGGAAGGCAGCCTGACTACCTTTTAACCGTATATTCTTCCTCAAAAAGCAACACAATATACTCTACTGTACATAGAGAAGAGTTGTAACCTCTGGACACTGCAGCACTGACAGTAGGTTAAGCACAGAGGTTTTCAGAGAAATGTGAAATGTGTAGACACATAGCAGAGAACGGAGAAAAGGGAAATCAAAGCAGGAAGTTGCCCTTCATCCTGTATTGCTGCCTAGGCCCTCACACCAGGCCTTCACTTCGAGGAAACACATACAAGCTATAAATGAACTACTTAGATTTTTTCACTTACCACAATGGGTGAAGACATGCTGTGGTCTGATTTGAGGTTTAAAGAAAGCCTCAGGAAGCCTCTTCACAGCACTAATTTAAGCACAAGTTTTCACACTGGTCTCTGGAATTCTGTTTATTTTGGTCTGAAAGCTACAATATGGGCACTAGAAATGTTTACAGCTAGTAAAAGTAAATTCTGTTGCAGTATCTTCTGGCAATGCTAGCTGCATTAAGAAAAGTAGGTGAGTGTCGACTCAAATGCTTTTGAACAATACAGGCTTTTTAGCACTGTGGCAATGTTTTCTTTTTTAATATGAAAACCTGAAAGGTTTTCTGTAAATACTGTCAATGTTCACTTGTATTATCGTTTGACAAATAAGATTCTGGTAGGATAATATGATCTATTCTCTGGTTATAGTTCATATTATTCCTGATGTCATGAGTCCCGAATGCAACATTCTACACAAGTGCTAACACTGAATTCTGGACATAGAAATGGGATGGGAATCACAAAATTTAATATTAAAATAAACTCTAAAAAGCCTTTCTCTACTAGTATGGTTTTATTAAAAAAACAAGCAAGTCAACACACAAAAATGTCATCATGATTATCTTTTTCATACTAAGAGCAGTTCTCCATTTGGTTGATCAAAACAGGAAAATAAATTTGTCATGTTCCTGTATGCTCAAGCTTTTAATTTTCTTTCATTTTTTCAAAAGTTTTCTGTGTCCTCTTTTGATTTCTCTAATTTATATTTCTCAACTGCAGTGCCTCAGAAGCTTCTGCCAAGCTAAAGCAAGTCCATCAGTCTGACACTCCAGCAGGAAAGGAAAACTCAATAGTGTGGGTGCTGTGCTAACTGCACCCATCACCCCTCTGAGATCACAGCACCCACAGGTGCTCAGACACAACCAGCCAAGCAGATACTCAACTTCTCGCACAGCCCCTGCAAAAGATGCTCCTTTGCTGACGAAGCACCTACTCATGAGTGCACCATGCACTCCTGACAGCCACGCCACTGTGGCTTCTGCTCCATCACGGAACTTGGACAAGGGAACCTGGTCTGGAGTATATGCATATGCAGCATGGAGTCAGCCAGCCTTCAAGCACTGTCAGCAGCATCATCTCATGTTTTGTGTTTGGGGTTTTTTTGTAGGGGATGGTTATTGGTTATTTCCTATCTCTCCTGGGTTTGTGTTGCTTTACATTATCAGAATAAAGGCAACATCAGCACAACTGGGGGCCTCAGAAGTAATTAACCCATACGTTTTCTTACTAACACCTTACTCATTCTCGATAGGTCCTTGATAGGCTACATCCCAATGAAAGTCTATATTCCATTCCCTTTCTTCTAGTCAATTCACCACTGTTTTAAGATCTATTGACAAGGACTTCTCTATTATTTCACCTCTTTGCCCTAAAACTAGAGTTGGGGTTTGGGGGATTTTCTCATGTTTTGGTCAGGCTTTTAACAGATAACATCTACCACGCAATTTTTAACTGATGGTAGTCAAATAAGCCTAGCAGAGGAACAATCTCTACTATGCTGGCACGCTTAGGTCTGTGTGACATTTTCTAAGACAACGTGACAAAAGAATAATATCCATAAACTCACCTCCACCAGTTTGGACAGCAGTCAGGTGTGGTCCCATTTCTCGCAGCCCTTCATTGTCCAGAGGGTAAGCGGACGTCTGAGATGAGCTCGTGCCTTGTGCATCATCGTCACCCAAGGCTGTGGTCTGAGCCCTGAGCATTTCCAGGGCTCCTATGCCTGCCATCTCCTCAAAACCTTCTGACATCTGAGCCAACGGAGAATCTCGTGATGCAGAGAGAAACGGGGTGTCCAGAGGCGAGCTTGGAGGGGACAACGATGACAAGGAGGACCGCGATGACAGGGATGCCAGGGACTGCGGGGTGTCCAGAGACCTCCGCTGCTTATTGAAATTTGAGTGTCCAATGGGATCAGCATAGGGCACGTCCTTTGTGAGAGACTCGAAGGGAATGATGTCAAAGCGCAAATGCTGCCCGTAGTCTGTAACGCTGTCTGATTTGTCGTACTGGGGAAGGCCATAGATGTCCGTAAAGCTGACTGAGCTGAGGGAGCCTCTGCTGGAGGCCAAGGATCCTCGACTGGAGGCCAGGGATCCCCTGCTGCTGCCAGAGGACATGGTGAGGGTGCTAGCTGACAGACTATGGCATGCAAAGAAAGAGAAAACAAAAATGCCTTTTCAAATACAATCAGAACCACCAAAGCAGACATTAAAACACTAATCCAGATTACACAAGCAATTTTACATGTATTCAGTATGGTGACATGGAAAGGTGATTTGGCATTTTAAAGTCTAGCTCATGTCTCTTGCTCTGGTCTCAGGCACGACCGTGACTGGAGCAGCACATGTGACAATCAAATCAGTGCTAAGAGTTTGAAGACAGCAGTCCAACAGGATGAGCCTACTCTTTCCTCCAAAAATGTAAGCAGCTGTAGTTTGGCAGAAAAGAGGCCAGAGCAGGCTCTGGACCAGCAGACTCAGTGTAAAGCCAGGAAGGATACATTACCATGATCCAGCTCAAATTTACATAAATGATTGGTCATAAACAATCCAGGGAGAAGAAGTGCAAAGGGATTTGCAAAGTCCTAACAAACTGCTGTGTAAGCCTCATTCTCACAGGTTTTTCCAATGCAAAATAAAAAGACTTTAGGATGAATCCTATTCCAGTTCCTCTTACCATTCTCAGTTAAGGAGGAGGAGAATATTAGTGCCAGAGAGAGATGAAGTGAGACAGGAACTCAGCAGGAACTGAGCTTTTGATGCTGGTGTGGTGTTAAACTGAGGAATCCCCAAGAGCTGCATCTCAAAAGGCAGCTATGAGTGTGAATATGCAAAACATTCTGGACTTCTGTGTGGGTCTTAACACATTCTCGTATTTAAATAGCAAAATTTTGTCATGTCACCAGGGATCAAAACCTCCTACCTTTGAAGGTATCAGAATACTAACAACTCACAGAACTTAAAAGAAAAACTGTAGTAACAATATTACAACAGATTTTAAGAACTTATCTCCTTTTCAGAAATTAAGGTAACATATAAAATTCCCAGATACACTTAATAATGTGGCCCAAATAGCCGTCACTACTACTATTCATAAAACTCCATCCAAATCATCACATTCCACAGAGCAAATTGTATAAATGTAGTAAAAAATTCATTTACTTGGCACACATAGACAGAAGTATAAAAAGGCAAACTTCATACATTATTAATATTCTTCTCTGCTGTAGTTACTTCAAAACCTGCTGGTTTTACATAACTTACCTTTTTAACTGGGAGTGTAAATATGAGGTTAAACGCGTAGCTTCTTCTAGTTGCATAAGCAAACAATTTCTCTTCTCTTGTAACAGTATCCTATAATTAAACAGATACATATTACTATTTTCTTCATCACAGTAGTGTTCAAAAAGTGCTAGGAGCTTCTCAAGCGTGGAAAAACATCAATGCATTGAAGTTTGGAATGGTAAAAAAAAAGTTGTACTGTTTAATGAAAAGTTTTAATTTATGCTACTCATATGCAGTGATGGTAATTCCAGCAAGAACACAAGAATCAAGACTCCAGGAGAATTCCCAGACAAGAAAAGTAACTGAAGCACAATGTAAGAGGCATGATGCTGAAAATACATGACAGCAATTAGCAAAGTCATAAAAAGTCCTGGGTAAAAATATCAGACTCTACAAGTTTATTTTTTTCTCTTGCATCGATCTGATTCTGCCATTAAAATACTATGACCTTCCACCTTGTCACAAAAAAAATATTCTAAATAGCCCTATCATCCAAGATAATTAGTGTAAAATTTCAAAAACAAAAAGAAAATTTTTGAAGGACTTCCATTAAGCATAACCATCAATGTCAAATTTAAGCTCTTATTCTATGTGGTTTAGGTGCATTTATTTGTCATTATATTTAAGCAGGTGATACAGCATTTTGACTACTACGTTACGAGAAAAATCTCACGCTGCAACTTATTTTTTGCCCATTCTAATAACAAGCAGCTGAATTACTCAGTACCACGGCCACAACATAAATGGAATATAATTTTAATGTTGTCAATCTCATACATCTATAAGATATCTTAAATTTTGTATTCTGACATTATTAGAATTTCAAAAAATAGATTTTATCTACTATCTACTCTTTTTCTGGATCCAGAATTATATTCCTGATGTTTCGTTTTTCCAAGCCCAACCACTGAACTTCAAGATAATATCAGGGTAGTATTCTGGTTTGTGTTGTACATTTTGTATGTCCAGGAAAGTTGCAGCTCCAGCCCTACATCACAAGGTGGCTGGAAATGGGGATTCTGACAGACAGTTTGGAGAAAGCAGATCAGACTTATTAGAGTGCCTCATACCTTCCTCAGCTGCAAAGACAGCTGTTAGAATTCAACATGTTAATGAACAGGGTTTAAAAATCATCAGAAAGGGAGTTCTCCTGGATAAAAGAGCAGCTCTCAGGCTTTTCTCCTGCCTCAGTGCACCCCAGGACAGGTTAACCAAGTGGCACAAGGAAAGCTGTAGCTCAGCTATGCAAACCTATACCATATAGGTACTGCATACAAGAACCAAAAGAAAAGGACAAATGGACATAAGAAACTCAACTGATTCAAAAGCTTGCAGGCGAAAGCAGAGACATTCACACCATCTACTGTAAAAAACAAACTTAGGAACCTACACTCCACAGTGATGGATGCTGCGGGGTAGCTACCTGCTCTAAAGGGTAAGATGTGCCTCCAACTAGGGCTGTCAGCCAATCTTAACAAAGACAACACTATAACAAAAAAAACCCCAAAAAAACCTCAACAACAAAACCCCCACCCCTCTGTCATAGAGATTTTAAGTTCATTTTGATCTGTGCATAACTCAGTGCCTTTAAAACTCAGTAACAGAAGTATTAATTATTTAAGAAAGAAACATCTTTGTATTTCACAACTAGAACAAAGTGGAAAAGCAGAATTAGGAATATTTTGGGCTATTTCTGAGTCTAAAACAAACAAACAAAAATTTAGGGCTACTAGCAGTTAAGCTTTCCTCCAATTCGTTATACAAAAATAGAGTGCCCATCAGTATTATTCTAACTTCTGCTCAACTTTCTGCTAGCATTTGAAATATCAAGTACCACACTGGAATGCTGGTTTCCACAGCATGAACTCCATGGAAAAATAGCTTGGCCTTCTTGCCAACACAGTATGCACTACCTAACATGAGAGCCCAAAACCAACAAATAAAACTTACTACGCTACAGTGTAAAGTGAACTCCCTTTTCTGTCAGTTTAAGCTGGAAAGCCAATGTAACGATATTGCAAAAATTGCAAAATAGATTACACTGACCTGTAGGCTGGCTGTGAATTTTCTGTTTATTGCCTGAATTTACTGTCTGAAGCAAGTCTTTTCAAAGAAACTGAAGTTGTCAAAATCTGTATATGGAAAGCACTTTCAAATATTTTTAAAGTGTCTTAATTGTGTAAATATTAACCTTCACACAGATCACATCAAAGCTGGTTCTTGTAGGTTTTCCTGAAGTGTCAAAGCTGAGGTTTTACCACTATTTAAGAGAAGCAAGAACGAGTAGTTTCTTGCTTTCACTGGAAGCAGTCTATGGTAAAAAGAGATTAAGAGGTTTTGTCCTTTTCTCTGGCTACAGGAAAAGCTGGGCAACTTCGAAATAAACATGGTGTTTCCACTAATATGTTTTTTAGGTTGTTTATTTTACATGTAACTTGATTTTTAAGTTTTCAAGAATGACTCTGCTTACTATGTTCTCTGAATGTCAGAACTGGGATGTGTTCCCACTGCTGAGATTGCAAATGAAAAGGAAATACTGTATATCAAAGGCAGCAAAAACATAATCATTTAACTTTCCCATTACAAGGCAGAAACTAAATATAGCAAACGATCTTTGTTTTGATGCTTTTGGAGATGAGTGCTACTCCACTGCAAATAACAGAAAAATCTTTCACTATCCAGGCAATGTTATTCAGGTCTCTATTATCAGACAGTATCACTGAGACCTATTCCAAGCATCTTTTGGGATTCTATTCAGATTTCTTGTTTCTATTCAGACTTTTTAGATGAATGAAAGAAAAACTAGTCAACATCACCGCAACTGTGCTAGAGAAAAGTTCAAGACAGACAGAATTAAACAGTGACAGTCAGGAGCAGCCTCCTCTTTTTTTGAAAGTAAATTTCTCTAGTAACTTACTTTTTCCTTAACACAATGAAATTCCCTACTCTTCCTTTTCAAGCTACCAATACGGATCTCACAATAGAGAAGAAAACTATTCAAGTTCCCAAACCTTTCAGTGGCCCCATGAGCAGACGTTGCTCGAGCTCGCTGAATTTCATCCTCCAAGCGTCTTTTTTCTTCCTCCAAACGTGCAATGTCTTCTGGGGAGCGTCTCTGCTGACTGATGAGCTGCAACTCCTGAAGAAGAGCCTCCTTCTCTTTGATGAGCTGAAGACGGTCCCTGTCCGCTTCAGCCATCCCTGGCCAGGATTCATTATCTAGCAAGGCCAGCTGCTGCTGTATATTCGAAACTCTTCAAAAGAGGATAAATATATTTAAAAATGCAGAAGAGAAAGACAAGATTTACTGGTTACAAAATACAAGTGGCTTTAGATGAATCTGTCACAAAAATATGCAATTAAATAAGCGAACTTGGTTTTTTTTCTCTGGTATGCTTTATAGTTAAAAGTAGTTTCCTATATCTCGATACGCTGAACCACTACATGAAACAACAGTTTTAAGAATAATTCAACAGCTGACATTTTAAGAAAATATTCTTTCAAAAATGAATTTTGAACTCTTATCAATATTACCAAGAACACTAAAGCTAGACATTTCACAAATGTTTCTTTTGGCATAAGAGGGAGAACACTTATTGCCAGGTATTGATGTTTGTCTTGCAGTGACAATTTAGACACTGTAGAATGTAACAGTTAAAACTGGAGGTAAGTAAGAGAAAATGTAGCTTTCTGATTTTTGAACATTTGAAACTCAAGAACTGTACAACATTTATGCAGTTTACACCAAAGTTTCATCTTCACTTTGAAATGGTAGCATTCAAGCAAAGATCAGTACCTTTAAAGGATTACTACCCTTTAAATAAATAAACAAATAAAGGCATGTTTAAGCCAGCCATAAAGTGGGATATAGTTCATTGGTTTTGGTTAAAATAATCTTTTTCAAAAGTATCTGGTAAGAAAGAAAATTAATAACAAACAAAGCAAAGTAAAGGCACATAACACACAAACAGAAGATCTATGGTGTGATAACATATGATTATGAATAAAAGAAAAGGCATAGACATGACAAAGGCAGGGCTTCCCCCATTTGAAAACAAAACCTCATGCAATAAGGTTTATCTCATACTGACATCTGGGAAGTATTTGGCCATCTTCTTATCAGGGGAAGGGAAATAAACTATTAATATAAGTCATTTTGCAGTGACTACATTTATATATGAAGAGGAATTTCACTGTCATTCCCCCCCCACACCTTAGATTTCATTTACAGCAAGTAAAGAAATTGGGTATTATGTCATATTTTTGTCTAAAGCAGAATACTTTATCAAGCCCTTCAATACCATTTCCTCATCCTTGCATTAATAACCAACTTCCTGCCAACAGCTACTGAAAGCACCATTGTGAATCGATACACACAGTCTACATATTTCACACTTCAGCTATTGTGCATGAATTCCAGATGCAGCTTCCTGAAGAACACCTCGCTCCATTGACAAATGTCAGGGCCAGGAAGAGCGAGCAGGGTCAGAATTCCTTCTCTCCCCTGCCCAGGCTGCTCTGCTGTTAAAGATTCAGTAAACACTCCTGAAGCACATACAGCTTGATTTTCAGGTGTTCAGTGCCAAATGAAACAAATAGGGACTCAAGATCCTTTCAACAGAATCACGGAATTCCAGTACAATTGAGTTATCATAGCTTGGCAAGCGAGTGTGAATCAGATGAGCCTGGACTATTTGAGTGATTGTGTTCACAAGCTTTTACACAGCTTGCGGACAAAAGAAGATGAGATTCATCTGAAGTCTCTGTGCTTCTTCATAAGACAGCGGAAGCACTGACCCTTTCCTTCATTTTAACACTCACAATTGTTCTGCTGGTTATTTTACATTGCAGGGTGAGCTGGTTAAGAAGCAGACCACAGGTGCAAATGAACACTAATGAAGGCAACAAAGAAGAGAAAAGTACGATCAGGGAAGAGATCCCCCTCTTTCAGTGCTAGCAAATCAACGATTCCACTTGTCTGCGGAGTAAAACACCACCCCCACTAAATACAAGAGGTTTTAATTTAGACTCTTGAGCTTGCTGAGAGCACGCAACTCCCTTTGTGTATGACATTCCAGCCTAAAGTTTGTTTTTTCCCTTCAATTTCTGTTATGGTGATGCTTTGAAAGTAGGAAGTTCTCATACAATAACTTGATTATGCTGTTATTAAAGGGGGAAAAGTACTGCTGTGGACAAGGTTTGTATCACTGAAGAGTTCCAAAATCTGATTAGGTATTTACTTTGATTCCCTTGACACTCTAAGCTAGCTTTTTCAGCCAGCTCTTCTTGTTTCTACAGTTCTCCCTTTACTCAAAGAAAAAGCAGGCACAAAACACTATATAATATAGGTATCTGTTGAAGCATCAATAAGCCAGTTTTCTGCAACCTCTATTTCCTGCACATGAACTGAAGTTTTGGGGCAACTTAGTTGCTTGCTTTCCACTGAGGAATCCCTCTGTATGGTAAGTTGCTCCAAAAAGCTACCAGTGACAAACTTTTTAATATTTATCTCCTGGGCTAGAAGACATCCTTAAGGCTTTTATGGTCTTGTTCACTCAAAACTAAGAAAAAAAATCTGAGTAGTCATGTTTAGTTATGTTCAGAACTTAATAAAAAAGCCCTCTTAATTATGTTCCATAATTGCAATCTGTCTCCTCAAACACAATCTTTTCTTCCAATCACAATAAATACATAAATAAGCCATTTCACTATGCTTGCCTAGGCCAGACTTTATGCCTGTACTACACCAGCCACTCTTACTGCTGATATGTTAGAAGAAAATGGCTGTTTTCAAACTCAGTGCATATATTAACCCGCCTTAAAACATCCACTCAAATAAATCAATGACTTGACATAGATTGCAACCTAAAGTGGAAAAAAAAATATTTAGGATCCTTTATGAAGCCTCTGTTTTTCAAACACATTTTTCCTTCCTACTGAGTATTTTTAAGATACTATTTTTTGACTGTAGTCACTGCAAAAGAGAGCTTTCATCTGGCCTAATGCCAGATACTAAGGTCCCTACTGATCCAGCAATTTAACATATTCCTGTGGAAAAAAGTTAATTTTGAGCCATCAACATTCCAGGCATTTTGCCCATTCCCATCCTTGCATAACAAGTGCTGAGGAGCTTGCATTCCACACTGGAGTAGGTGGTATCAAATGACTGGTTCCCTAGGTAGGCAGGCCGACTTGCTGCTTAATTCATTATTTTAAAATTTCGAATGGAGATGAACATAACAATTCCTGTTAAAGGAGGGGCACAGATGGGATGACAAAGGTTTAACCTGATGATGATCTTAAGCAAATACTGACTTGAAATGGCACATTTGCCCTGAAATGGCCATACCAAGGTATCTAGAATGATGTCTCGATCATGATAACGCACGAACAGCATGAGGATGGAGATCAGTAGAGTCAGTAGTTTACTATACAAACTACATCGGGGAGGGGGGGGGAAAAAAAGCATGTATTTCCAAAATTTAATTAGACATAATTTAATTAAATTTAGTAGCATGTCTGAATCATTATAGGTCTACACAGCTCTCTCTCCCCATGACAAAACAGGACAACCCTTCTGCCACTGAAAATACCTGGGGAACCTTAAAGATTTTGTTAATGTCTAGAAAATCACTTTAAAGGGTGATGTCTGAACCCAGCACTAATGAAGTTATACTGATGAACTCAAGAGGATATTTATTAAATATACCATGAGAAGTGAGTAAAAATCACTTTTTGTGAGATGAGTGATTTACAATTACAATTTACCCCATGTTAGACCCTTACTCGGACTATGAACAAGACAGGTGTCTTGGGGAGGGAAATGCTCTGAACCAATTCAAAGGTATTAACTCATGCTCATAAAATGGACAAATTATGGGTATCCCAGAGTTGGCACTTGTTCTTCAAACTTAACATGGTTTGAATTTTACAAGGGGAAAAAAAGGAAACCAAATATTTAAATGCCTAGGCTTTTGGCTGACATACCAGGCCACTCTAGAACTGAGGCCTTTGTTACCTGTGGTATGGGAAGACCAGTGGGGATAAAATAAAGAAAATATTCCCGTTCCGATTTGAAGGAGAGCAGTGGCTAAGATCACATAAATCAGCCCTGCTTACTCTTTTCCCTAGGTTTATAATTGGACTCAGTTCTCTGACACTTCAGGTGACAGGGAATATCTCCCACATGCAATATCCAAAGGAGGTGGCTGTGGAACTGAAGACATATAATGAAGGGTGCAAGAACTTGGCAATTTCTGGTATTTACTGACCCTCTTGAGTGTGGATTATGATTTATATCCAAAGAGGGGAATGCTAGAGAAGGACGAAGAAAGAAATGGAAAGAACAAGAAGCTAGGGAACTCGGCCAAGTGCTCACAAAATTTCTCCACTGTGTCTATTTTGGCTGTACCTGCAAGTATGTGCCACTGTGGCTTTGGCACACAACACGAGTATGCTCTGTAGAATACCCAGCCTTCCTGACAACCCAGCTCATTCAATAACAACGAGGCCTTAAGCTGGCTTAGGAAACTCATGAAACCATTAGAGTCCACTGGCATTTTGCAGATTTTAGGAAAATTGCAAAAATCTGCTAAAAGCAAGTTTTCCCAAATGCACAGGTGAAATAGTATAAAACTTTAAAGAAGTTCAAAAGCACATCTAAGCTCCCTTTATAACCCAAAGAAAATGTTTTATGTTTAAAAACCAACAGTGGGAGATTTAGGTTTGGCTGAGCCAGGAATTTATGTGATATCAAACAAATTACTTCATCCTTAAATCAGATTTTCAGATTAGTTCAGCAGAATAAAGCATACAAATCCACTGAATTTCACTAGAGATTAGGTAATTAAACCTTGAAACCTGCCTATACAAGATAAATTTTAAAAGGAAAATACTTGACAAAGTTTTTGTATTAGTACTGGAATGTTGCTATCAATATCCAATCAACATGTATTTTGTCACTATAAGCACAAATTGCACTGACACACTTCTGCTTATGCACTAGATTTTAAAGGCCCAACTGAAATTTAAATCTGGAAAAGAGACAAGTTTGCAACAAACTATACTGAACAGAAAGAAGTAACATCCTTACAGACAAATGTGGGAATACTAAGCATATCTGAGGAAGAGATTTTTTCAAGTCTAAAATAAATCTCTTGACATCCATTGCATGCCTCTACAAAACGAATGGAAAAAATAACATCTTTGGATTCAAATGTACAGAAGATACAAATAAATTACTGCTTCTGCACCCAAACTAGGTAATCTGGTTGAAGATGTTTGAATGTCATTAGTTACCATCAGACTGGACTATTAAAAAAAAAACAAACAAAAAAACACCTCACTGCTAAAACTTTTGTTGCTTCTTATTGGAGGGATTATTTTTCATCTACCGATTAACACACTTCAGAGGAGATGAGGCACTGCAGCAATGACATTTCATGAACATTTGCTAATATACTTCATGTAGTCATTATAGTGAACTGCACAACTTAAGAGTTATCAAAGAAAAACAATTTGCTTTTGATTTCTCATGCTATGAAGCAGTCTATTCAGAAAAGTGCTTGAGGGGTACACTTTCCAGTGTGCAAATGCTTTCATGAGAGGTGGTCTCACTGAAATAGCAACTGAAACTAAAAACAGTATTTACCCAGGCAGCTTGGGGCTGTCTGTTCAAAAAGACTGTCCTCCTCCCCCTCCTGCATCTCTGGAGGGCCACACTGGCAGATCTGAGAGGAGAAATTTCATGGAAATAAAGTACAGTTTATTTAGAAATAATGGAGGAGGGGGAAGAGTACAGAGCGGAAGAAAAGTGATTGAGCCTCCTTTCAGCATGTTTGGTGAGTTAAAAAGTAGAATTTACAAGACTCCTCCAAGAGCCTGGATCAGAAACAGGGGAGAAGATCTCTTCCCCAGCGTGCTGGAAATGTCAGAACCCACAGTGTACAACATCTGAAATACCCATGGGAAAAATTAAATTGCAAATCATCCAACTTCCTTCCAGTGGGAAAGTGATGGGGGGGAAAAAGCTATGTGAATGTCTTAATTTATGCAAAGGCCAAACCATTCAGCAGTCAGAGAGATTTTTGAAGGAGGACCTAAAATTAAATTATCCTTTATGAGGGAGGAGAGATATTTTGGGAGTGAAAGCTAACTCTTCTGCAATCACTGGGTCTCATCTCCTGAATTCCTCAGGATAGTTCATTCAAAAAACCCAGCACTGCATTTCCTTGCTTAGACTCCATATACAGAGAACATATTTTAATTTTTAAACACTTTTTACTACATCTTTCAGATATTCTGCTTATATCTGGCTAGATTAACAAGAGCAACTAAAACGCAACACCCTGTCCTTCAGTTTGTGGGGCTTTTTTCCTGCTTTCCTTTCAGGGAAAAGATAACTTTCTTATCTTTAAAAGATAACTCTCTTACCTTACAAGAAAAGAAACTTTTCTCTTACAGTGCAGTTTAAAATCTCCCATTAAAAGTTTGTCTGTTGTAGTTATTTGCTGTATGTTTCCACACCCACTTGACAAGCAAGCAGTCACAATATACTGCCTTACAGTTGTGACATACTGTAGCATTTTAATTTTCTACTTTGTAGATTTAATCCATCGCAGCACATTCCGTCACCCACGCTGTGCAGTAACAGTAGATATTTCACCAGCCAAGGGAGCATGAACACAAAGATATTTAGTAGAGACAAAAGCCCTACAGAAATGCCAGCAAGCTAAGGGGAAGGAATGCATGATAAATGAAGAATGCAACCACAGAGATAACTGGTAGGGGCAATGAGCTTTGTGCAGTTCCACTCAAAAGCTGAAAGCTGATTACTTCCGTACAACATACTGGGCAGAATAAGGCTACTCTTTTAAAGCAACTAACATGGTTTTGCTAAATAACAGACCATTGTCAGAGCTGCTATCCTGGGAAAGCAAAACTACTCTTACTGCAATTACCATTCTCTAGTTGGAAGGTTAGTTACCCAGATTTTCTACACTTAATTAAGATCAAACACCAGCTCACTTCTGATGTTCAGAAATACTGCATTCCATGCAGAAACAAATATTCGGCATTTCCAGCTGAGAAATGCTTTGCTACTAAAACAAAATTAACCCATAAAAACTCAACACCCCTTCACCCCCTCCAAAAAAACACCACCCTCTCTTTTCCCTGTAATAGACACACAAGAAGAGAACTGTTTTGAAAAACACAGAAAAAATATGTCAGGAAGCTGAACTAAAACCATCTTAATACAATCTTCACAGCATCAGTGGCTCTGTTAAACTAAACAGTATAAAACTAAATTCTATCATTCTTCTTTCAGCAACTGTAAGTCACTAAATTATCACTGGACTATTAAGTGCTAAGTTAGCCTGTGAGCAAACAGGACACTGACACATTTTTGTTTTGTTCTTTTTTCCCCAATTATTTAACCTTTATTAGGTAATAGTCACTGCTATTTACACGCAGTATGTACAATGCAGACTTTCATTCAAGTTACAAATCCTGAAGATTTAGCTGTGTTTACCCAACTTGCTTGTACCAACTTAATTTTTTGGAAGCCTGTACTGTGTCCAAATGGGGGTAAATTTTCCAAGAACAACAAAATGGTGAACTGCCTACAAACTTCCAATTCCTGCCAAGACATGTGACAGCATCACAGATTCCCCCAAAGAAAAAGTCACCATGATATGAAAAATAGAGGGAAAAGAATTGAACTTCTTTTTAACTCTTGTTCTGAGAGATGTAAAAAACTGGTAGAATAGAACACATCATAAAGAAAAAAAAAAAAATCCTCATTTATACAAATTTAAAAACTATGTCTTTTAACGTTAACTATATCGACTCTTTTAAATGTCTGTCAAATTCAGTAACAGAATATTCTACGAGAACAAATCAAAATAATCATAAGTGCATTAACTTACAGAGTTCAAGTCATCACCTGTACCCAAACTATTGTCCTGAATACGTGGCAAATAGTTTGAAAACAGTGAGGCTCAGTGAGGACCCACTAAAGTATTTAAGTAGATAGTACTTTTAAAACTTCTATTAACCCATGAAAAAACACTGCACGACTGGCCTCCACGAGAGAAATACTTAACAATAAGCAATTAGACTGAAGGACTCAGTGACGAATCAATCTATTTCAAGTAATACTTTTTATCATTTTTATCAGACTTTTTTTCCAATTTCAACATTTATTTTTATGTAGCCTTTTGTTCAGCTCTGAACATCTTCATTTATCTCACATAAAGTTCTGCATTCTTTCTTCTTCATGGCTTCAGTACACTGAACTTAAGACACAGGTATGCAAAGCTTTGGATATACTGACAGATCAGGCTGATAAGTGCAAATTTAAAGACTGTTTATATCTAGGTTTGAGAAGGAGGGTGAAAAAGTGTAAAACAGTTTAATTGAACCACTACAATTTTGTGTTTATACTAGTATAGAACAGGGCTGACATTTAGCTTTATCTCTGCAAACAAATATAATAACCTTATGACAAAGTCCTATGTTTATCTAAACTTTTATTATCTGTGAACTACTCAATAGAGAGCAAATTAGTCTTCCCAAAGACATTTCAGCTAGGAGGCAGTTCCACTTTGAAAACTTTAATCACAAAAGTAAATATAAAACCCAATAGATTTATCTTTAATTACCTTTTCTTGGCCTCTTCATATTGCCAGTTCAGCCTTACTTTGTCTACAAGTCTTGTTTTGTCATCAAACCCAAACTTGCAGAGTTGAAGAGCAAGGAGAGAAGGAAAAAGAAAGGAAGAAACAAGTTAAAAACACTCTCATCACAATAAAGAAAGGGATAAATTAGTCTTCCTTACTGGACTCACTAAAGAAACCTCTATGCTTTAAGCAATAACCTAATAAAAATTCTATTGCGAAAAGCAGAGAAGATAAATAAGCCCTTTCAATAAATTATTAACCTGGAAATCAAGGGTTCTCAAATTGAATTACTGATAAATGGTCAAAGCTTTTCAACTTTATCCAAGTTCAAAACACAAAGAGTGTTTTAATTGAAACATTTTGCTACTTGATACAGCTATTTTATGAATAGCTTTATTAGAAGCAATTCAGATTACATTCCCTGTACTGTGATGTGTTACCCAGCACTTACAGCATTAGTGCATTTTAAATATTAGTACAAAAAACCACTTTATCCTTGAAGCAGTTGTAGAATGTGCATTTATGTTGCAACTCCTACTGCACAGTGTTTCTACAGCAATTTCTATTTTAGGGCATTAGCACTTCCCTCCTCAGTAGCTCGTGTATGGTCTAATAGTTAAAACCTAAGTTCCTATACAAGTGCATTGCTGCACCTCCAGAGTTCTCTTCTAGCTGCTGCTTTTTCTGTCTCCATCATCACATGGGTAAAAACTCCACCTCTTTTCTACTCACATGTCACTAACAATAGTTCTGATTCTTTTCAGATAATTACGTAATTTTGTTTCCCTTACAAAAAGCCTATACCTGATAAACATAATTTCTACAGTGTATTTGTCTTGCGAATGGGAAAATGCTCCTGCCTTCCTTTTGGTAATTCATTTCAGAATTCAATAATCCCATCCACCACCCATCTGAAAAATGACACCTCAAAGGCACCATCTGCCTAATACCCTGAAAGACAGCCTAGCATTAGCTCAGTTTTCTCAGATTCTTGAAGAGTCTATCTTCTCAAAAACAAGACTTCCTCTTCTGTAGGAACCCTCTGGAGACATCCAATCTGACAACTAGTCAGCAGTGAAAGAAGACTATAATAGAGGAGAAACGGGATGATAAAGCCAATAATGAGATGATTCCTAACTAAATGTGAAGTAGCGTCTAAACTACCATACTAAATGAACTACAAACAAGTTGCCTTCTTGCTTTGGTGTCAGTCCTCCACAGAGGCATATATTTTATTACTCATTAACAACTGGGTTGCCACAGTACTAGTGCAAGCCAAATTTTTACTTACTATTATTTGGAGTACACAATTTCATTCAGATAGAACCATTTCCAAGGAATGTCAGTATGTTCTTCTCAAACATCATATTTAAAGGCATATTTGAGCACAAAGGTACAATAGACTACATCGGAAGTTTTGTTGATTACGAAAAATACTTTGAGAATAACAAATACTTTCCTTGTCTTAGACAGAGGAAAGGAGCAGAGATCTACTACACATCTTCAATGTACATGAACAATGATTACGAGCATGATAAAAACAAGATTTAAAAAATAAAATTTTAAAAAATACACAGCTATCACTACTACCACAACGCTAACAGCTCATGCAAAATCATGCCTCTACTGCAACTTCAAGCTGGCTAAAGAATTTTCTTCCTTCCTGCCTCATTACAAGTATCAGTAATTCAGAGCTGGGAATATGAAGAAAAGATGTCCATGGACACCTAAGCAAGAGCTGTTACTCCAATATGAACCTGCAGTCACCAAAGTGGTAATGCAAGAAGTGCTCTGCTGGGCTGGCTGAGCCCAGGAGCTGATTTTAGCTATCACTGCCCGCAAGCATGTCCCTGCATCCCTCTGCCATGCTCGAGCAGCAGAACCACCAAGCCCATAGCTTGCACACGGTGGAAACAAGCAGCAAATGCAACTCCCTCATCACCAGTACTGCTTTGGATTTTTCCTTCTGCTCCAGCCAACACCTCTTAAATTAAAACAGTAAGTAACACTGTATCGCTATAGTTCAAAAGCAGCTAATTCTGTACAGCAAATGTTTCACATAGGAACACTCACATACCTCCCCAGTGATGTCAGTCTGGGAACAAGCATCGCAGTGCTGTTGAGGTAAACAGGAGTCACTGAGTGAACTAGAATTGTGCTGGAGATCCTGCAGGGAATCGGTAATACAACAGCTATTCCTGAATCCATCTGTTAACTTGGCCAGGCTCTAAAGGAGAAGACATATTTTAAAAAAATTAGGAAAAATTGGTTTTATAATACTTTTTAATAACAGAAAACAAATTTTAAAATTGTATTTAAGGAATATGACTGACAGCTAAGCTATACAGAACTATTTACAGAAAGAAAAATTCATCGTAGTGTCACTAGCAGGCAAAAGGTTTGCTTTGGAATAAACCTCTCCTTTTAGAAGACTCATGTAACACTAAACAGACTTAATATTATTTGGTTTAGATCTATGAATGTTTTATCTTCTGTATGGCTTGCAGCTCTTTAAATCTAGCAGCTGTCAACTTCACGTTAGCTGACAGGGAAGACAAATGTGATTCACCTGCCCTTTTGCCATCTTCTGCACAGGTTACATTCCTCAGTCACTACTGTTATCTCATCCAACTTGATGAATACCTTGTATTGATTGGACTTTTATGACAGCCGATATCAACCCTGTGCTCTCTTACCCAGGGTTCACATAGTTAAGAGATATTTTACACTTCAGGTTAAGCAAGGAACATCACTGAAATGTCTAGACAAGGACACAAACTGTCAGAGTAAAGCAGAAACATCAGTCTTTGAGGGGAAAGGGGAATATGACAGAATCACACAAAATAACGAAAACAACTTTTTTGACAACATAAGCTTGGTTGATAGGCTCTTAAAACGCCTTTAAAAGAACAAAATTGTTAGTATCACTTCTATTTTCTCATTGTGCATTCTCTCTTTTTCAAAAATTACAGATAATGTAGTATCAGTAACAACATCACCGTGCTGGCTGTTATTTATGACAGAGACCCTAAGCATTACACATCAAACAAAACTTAAAAACATTCTGCCCTCTCACCACAGGATAAAGGACAATCTAAAAATGTGGGGAAAAAAATTATCAGAAAGTTGAAGAGCTGTAGTAATTTATAAATCATAACAAAATCAAACAATTTGGTTCTAAAAATACACATAAAAAACTTTCTAGAACTGCTTACTCTAGTGCCTGGACTATAGAATCAGGGACAGCCCTGAAGCACTGCATTGGGAAATGGCTGGTCCTCTGGAATTTCAGTGGCTCTGACCACTGGTGATTTGCAACAAGCCGAGGTTACTGTCCATATCCAATTATCAGAAGATCTCTCAGTCTTCAAAGTGTAGTTTAAAAAGGATAACACAGCATTGCTGTTTTTTCTTACACCAAATTCAATTAGTAGAGTCCAGAAATGAACCTGTGTAACAGCAACTGTTTGCTTCTGATAGGAAGAGCAAGGCCACCCTGAAGATGAAGGCATCTGGTTTCAGAGCCTAGGAAGCATCCAGGATTGTGGAACTGTAGCAGGCCTGAAACTAGCCAGAAAAAGCAGCTTTTCCTGATGGCCTCCATTTCCATCATACATGGTCCCTCCCTTTGCTCTCGTATACCAGCCCCTCCCTCAGGCCAGCCTCCACCACAGATGAAAAAGAGGGAGAACACCCAGCCTGGTAGAGGATGAGTGAACAAGTGGGCTCCCTAGCCACACGAGTGGGGGCCTGTGTTCCTCTCCGACAGCCCCTCAAACCACACACTCTGTTTCTTTCCTGTTAGGGAATGGCAAGGAGAGGCACAGGTACGTGCCACGTATCAGACAGCACGTGCTGCTCCCTCTGCACTCCGCCTGCTCTCTACAGGCCTGAGACGGGCTGGGATTTCACAAGCAGCACTGGCAGGGAAAGGGGACAATGTAGAGCAATGCCACATGCGCTGGCAGTGGGACAAGGTTACTACCACTTGCCTCCAGAAGCTTAACTTGTCCTCCAAAAAAGCCAGTTCTTCTGCCACCACCCAATTGAACTGAGCCATCTTAGTATGAAGGACAAACAACATATTTTCTTCTCAGCCCTGATAAAGCAAATTCAATTTCAAGTTACACGGCCAAGAGATCCCTAGCTAGTGTCCCTTTATCCTCCAAGACTTGTTGTGAAAAGAACTGCTCCACAACTTGGGGAAAAAAACTTTTACTTTATGAAAACTGCAGAGTCCTGTCTAACTTTCTTCTTCAAAACTCACTGGAAATCATCCAGTCCTGTCAAGACTCCTGCTGTATGGAGGATCAAGAAGGATCCCTAATGGGTTTGTAACATGGAAATAATAACTTCAGATCATGGCCTCTTCCCAGTAAAGCATAGCCAGTCGCACGAAGAAAAACTCAGGATTCAGAAAGCCTGAGGTTTCTCCTAATAAGTTATGTTCCATCTGCCTTCTTTGGCTAACACATATTATGTTACAGACCACAGATCCTGATGCCAGAACTTAAATCTAAACTTTTGCCTGTATTTCAGCTACTTTATGAACTCCTGATATGCTCCTGATGCCCTCTAGCATTCTCCCTGGCAGGTAATGAAGGGCTACTTGGCTGCTGGCCAAGCTTCCTATCCCGGCACAGTTGCTGAATCCTGGTCACTACTGAAAAAATGAGGAAGCATTTGACAGGTGGCAATCACCAAGCAGCATCACCTTAACTTACATCTACATGCACAGATGGCTATGCCCCAGGGAAAGCATGTATAGATTGAGTCCTTCTAGTTGGATGAGTGAAAACACAGGCACCAGCAACCCTAACATGGAAAATTACAAACCCAAGTTAGCACACTTTCAGATAGAAACAATTTATATAAACTGCTAGGAGCAATTTCCTCCCCTGCTACACCGAGGAATCCATCTTTCATCTGGAGTTTAAGGATTGTTTACTGCAATCTCACGGAAACTGCCAAAGCAGCCTACTGTTAACGTGAAGTTCTAGGCACACCAGCCCAGACTTACTCAAAAAGAGAGAAATGAGCACTGTCATTTCACCATTATCTGTTGCCATTTGATTTGGGAGCTCTCTGCACAATTTCAGTGCACTTCTTATCTAACCTATTTAGCCAACTTAACTGGTAACAAAGAGAAAAGAAAATAAAGAAACAAATAAAAACCTCACAAAAACCGAAGTCCAGTGCTCTCCAAGGACGACAACATTTTAAAAGCATATGCACACTGGAACAGAAACAAAATTATGAAAGAGGTGGGTGAGGAGAGACAAACACACTGCTTTCAGGAACCTAACCACACACCTTTATTATTCAACCTTATATAAGAAGTCTGCCCACTTTTTTGGAGCAGAGGCACTGCATATTTTGCTTTATTTATAATCACAGCATCCAATTTAAATCTGACTACCCTCTCCCACACAACTAAACCAATTATCATACTTCTACAACAGCTACAATTTTCCAAGCACCTACACAAGACTGAGTCAACTTCTACTATGTTTAGTTCTGTTGCTTACACTGGCCAGATTTAAATTAAAAAGTAGTAAGAAACTGTCTATTTCCTATTTCCTTTCTCTGAAATAAACCCCCATGTTTTTTACATTATACTGCTAACTCTTCTATTAACAAATTTCAAAATAAAGAAGATTTCATACGAAAGTTTGTCTTAACAGCAATAGCTTTAAAATGTAGTGTTTTCAGGGACAAAATAATTCCAATATTGATAGGAAAATAAAAATCAAATTCTGAACTCATTAGGATGATACTTAAAATAGACTTGCACTTATTTGACAAAGCTAACTAAATCCATGACAATAATCTTCACATAGTTACAAAAAGGCATAGCATATATTACTTTGGTGACACCAAAAGTAATTTTTTTTTTTGGTCAAAATTATAAAAGAGAGCTGGATATTTTTGCAGAGCACAGTAAGCTGGCAAAAATACCCAATTTTTACAATTGTAGACCTTGTAAACTATGGCATTTAATCCTGTATAGCCATTGTAACAAAACATGCAGAACTGTTTTGCATGCTACACTTGTGTGGAACAACTGTTTTCTAGATTCTCTTGACTACATGTAGTCTAATGTACAATTATTGGATTCTATCGCAACAGATTGTCATTAATTAAAAAAACAATACTTCCTAGACTCATATTTCCTGTATATCACACAGAGCCGTGAAGAAGGATGAAACACCTTTCATTTTTGCTTCTGTCTTGTGCAACCTCTACATTCTGGTCCTACCAGCACTGCCCAATCCTTGATCCTAGAGTTCTAACTCCCACAACAGTGTATTTAAAGAAATTGCAAGCACACTTAAAGTTGGTTTACAAAATATGATTTTCAAAGCATCTCAATGTTTACAGCTGGATTTACTACCACCGAGGACTGAAAATGTAAGGAAAAGAGGTAAAAAAATCTGTTGGGGAAGTAAAAACAAGGCCAGTAGTTAAACTGCTCCAAGATCTCACACATAAGTCTTTATATTACCAGTTAGTTTCCTAAAATGTGTGTTACTGCATCCATGAAGAACTGCCTTTCTAATCATTTCTTGCTAGCCAGGCATGTGGAAGACTGAGAATCACTTTAAAACTTGGCCAGCCCAAAATAACAAATATGTTAAAAGTTGCCAAGGCAGAAACTTCTCATAGTGACTTAAGTGTTCTGTCTACTTGAACAAGGATTTGTGGTCCATCAGATGATCTTTGTGTAATGCATTGGAGACTTAATAACTGCATAACTATGGAAATTCATTATATGTAGATTATAAGCTTTCCATATCATTTAACAACTAAAAAGAAAAATTAAAAAACCCTGAAAAACACTACTGCAGACAAAACTGAAAGAAAACGTTTGCGTGGCAATGTTAATTTAGTATGGTCCCGCAACTCTAGGTAACAAAGATGCCTTTTTCCAAACAAATGTTTGAAGACTGGGTGAAGAGAATTGTCCTTATCACCTCTCTGTATGTGCAGCATATTTTAGCAAGTCTATAGTGAAGTCCCTGTGTTGGCAGAGGCTCATTGTTCTTTGATCAAGCTCCTATCACATTAATAACACAGACACGCAATTGAGAGCTCGAGGCAGGACACAGAATCCATTCAAAAGTTAGACCACTACTCAGGCATGTATCTCCCCGCAATCCTCATGCTCTAGTTCATCAATAATTTCAAGCTTGCATGTACATCGTATCTAATCATACTCTTTGAGGGTTTTGTGAGAACATTTGAAACTAACACGAGCCTTGATATGGGTACTCGAGAGTTTGGGGCAAAAAGTGACATCGTGGCAGAGATCCAGTTTGGTGAAATACATATAAAGGGAAAAACACGGTTGACAAAATGATGAACATTTTAGCACATGAACTCTCAATCCTACTTCATTACAGGTAACACAAAGAGACATAAAACAAAATGAAAAACAAATACCGCAAATCACAACAGCTTTTTTTTCATCCAGTGTAACTACTCCATAGCAGCCATCAACACAGCAATAACAGAAACCTATATTCAAGGAAGACATTGATCTAAATGAAACTAAAGTAGCTACATTACTTAAGACAAAAATATGAAATGTATCTGAAGTCTTGTGTTCACAGTACAGACAATGACTACTTACCTTTGTTGAACCACTTGCTATTAGTAATTATCAAACAGAAAAGTCAGTTTAGGCCATCCTACTTCCTAATTTAAACTTGTCAAACCCAATGCAATCCCAAGCAAGAAAACAGAGGAAGGTTACTACTATTTAGTAGCTCAGTAACATTTTTTTTTACCTGCATAAGGTCCTGCCTTTCTTTTTCACCTGTGCATATAGCTTTCTTTATGGATCGAAGTTCACTCATTATAGCTTGTGCTTCATCCAATCTGTAATTTGTATGAGCATTTGACATCTTGCGATCAATCCTGTTGAAAATATTAAGACAAATTCAGGAATTTTCACACAATTAGAAAGCACATAGACTTTTTAAGACCTCTTGTTTATTCACGTACCACTTCATTTCCAGGAATAAAACAATACTCTACTCGGAATTAACACAGCACTCAGTGCCAAGCCCACGTGGAAGACAAAGCAAAGCAATTATCTACCCAGGTTCTGCAGAACCAACAAATTTCCTGCATTTAACGTCCTAATGCAAAGCTTACTTATGAGTAATGCCTGTGGGCTATTTCATGCATCAAAAGTAAAATGAACCTAAAACTAACCTAGACGGTTGTAACTCAAAAGGTAACAATGAGCAGTCTAGCTGTCACATTTTTCATGCAGCATCACACACTGCAGTATCTCTTCCAGGCCTTCTACTTGATCCCGCTTTAGAAATTTCTAACAAAGGCATTTCATTTTCTCAGGAAGAAATTTTTAATGCCTAAAATTGTATTGCAAATGCTTTCCTGCCATTATAGGCCTCTTTGAATATATTTTCCATGAGTTACCTACAAAACGTTATCATTCTGCACTGAAAAACATGATATGGGAACATCCCAAAAGATTTTAAATCTTTAAGCAAGAAGCAAGAGCGCGAGTCACGACACAAGACTGAAATAATACTAATGTTTCCATCTTGACATATTAAAATCTCTCAAGTGGAACATCCACTGGCTGAGTTTTCAACCTTTTTCCCAACAATTCATAACAGTAAATGACAACGTATCAGGGTGCAGAAGACTACTCCAGTGTATCATCTTGATAATTTGTTTTGATGAAGAATAAGATGAAAGACTCAAGCAAACTTACCAGAATAACTGTTTGGTCTTGGATTTACAACAAATGGTTATGGGGTTTTAACAGATTATTTACAACAATTACTGAAAATCATGTAAAGTTCCTGTTGAAATATGGAAAACTCAATTTTCCTGTTAATCTAGCACAGAAAGCATGTATATAGAGAAAAGGTGGTAAGTGTAATGCTCATTAAGCCAATGCTAAGAACAAATACCTTCAGGAAAAGGCATATCAGGTTAACAGAATTAAAGATAAAAAACCACATTGTTCATCACAAAGGACATCAAGTTATAACAAGATGTAGTAGGAGAGGGTATGCTATACATATAGGAGAAGAATACCCAAAGTCTATTTAAAATATTGAGACTAACTAAGAAGTTTCAAGACAGATATTACATTAAACTAAGAGTGTCAACAACAGTCTCTCAGCATGTTCTGCCAGTCAAATACAAGCAGTGCAATTCCACTTACGTCCGACTACTTGCTTTAAAATTAAAACATTAAAATGAAAAATCAAAAGGGGTGAATGAAAATCCCTGGGTTTTATTGTGTAGCTCACAATATTAAGGGAAAAAAGCAGGTTGATTTCTACAGTTTTGATTTGTTTGGGTTTTTTCTGACAGTTCCCGGTTTTGGAGACAACACAAAATAAGTCCGAATCTCAGGATTTTTACTTAAACACAAATTTCCCCAAGTTGCATAAGGAAACATGTAATCTTCTATGAATACTGGTTCAAGAACAAGAAAGGGCTTAAATGACACGTGTATTAAATCTGGGGGTTTATTTGCTTGTTTTTGTCTCCAAGATGTTTCATCGAGTCTTCACCAATTTTTAGTTAAAATCTTGAGCAGATAAAACCATGGTAAAACAACTAATCCAAGTCACTAAAAGTCACGTTAAAAAGATAACACATTTTTATCTGAAGTTAACTGTAATATTAAGAACTATGTTCAAATATTAGACAAAAAAATGCCTTCTACACAACTGCTCATTATACTGTTTGCCAGGACTAAGGTGGCATTTCAGGAAAAGGAAATTATTTAATTTCAACCAGATTTCTGTCCAGTTATCCACATATTCATGTTCCTGGACGCCACTTTGGAGCCCAGCTTATGAATTGATATTTGTTTAAGGAAAGAATCAGAGAAGTTTCTACTGCCAAAAATATTTAGGCTTAAATCAGTATTGCTGTCAACCCAAACTGACTAACGTAGCTTACAAAATTACTTGTTATTTATTGTCTGTTAATTCTTTTCCTCTTTTTCATAAAGATCTATTTCTGAAAGCCATGGAGTTAACAGGAGTCTTCCATTTTATTAATGGAAAATAGCATGATACAAATATAAATTGGACCTTTGTATGAATAGCAAGAATTTGCAACTAATATGCAAGACTGTGAGGATACGAAGATGTTTCTATGATACACGGACTATTAATATGCTTGTCATCGTTTCAGTCCTATAGGGCAGATTCCGTGTTCCTCCATTTTCCTCCAAGTGCTCTCAAACGCACAAGACTCCCCCATTCTCACCAAAGCACAGGCCCGTACTTGAGCAAAAATCTAATTTTAAAGCTTTTGTCAGGTCTCCTAACCTCTAAATTAGTCTGTAGCTACAAATTGTTTAGCCAGTCCTAATTCCCTGTCACTCCCAACTTCTCACAACATTCACTCTGCTCTCGTGGCCAACTGGCCAAGTTTTCATTTCCTTTGTTGCTAAACGCCTTCTTCCTCCAAAATTCCTGCCGGGGAGCACTAGGGTCACTGAAAACACAGGGGAGAAGGAACTGCTCCTCCTTCTCAGTCCCCGCTGTCAGGCCAGAGGAAGGAATTTGTTCCAGAAAAGGCTCATATTTAACCCTGTAAGTCTGGATCGTGACAGGATCAGACACATCTTGGGGCAAAGGTGCTGGCGGAGGCCGAGGTGCACCATCCCACAGGGTGGGGATCTTTGCAGGCTTTAAACAGTGAGCTCTACAAAGTCTCCACTGGGCAAACACAAACCCATGTCCAAAGCTTCATCACACACAACATTGCCAAATTTAGATGAAACTGTAGAAAGTACAGTCCCGACAAAAAGTTGCAGCTTTATGAAGACTGGAATTCTGAGAGTATTGAAGTTGTAGAGGTATCAAAACCCCCCTCAATTGTGTCTCCACTCATAAAAGCCCACTTCTATAGTCATTTTGTGGTTTTGTTTTCTTTTCATTCTCCTCAAAGATGGTTAAGCCATTTTACTAAAATTAAAAAGAACAGAAAACAAAACACAGTCCAAGGCAGACACTGTACATGGAAAATGTCAATGTAAGAGATTTGCATTTAAAAGCATTTGAATCAGACAGTAACATAAAATGATGGAAATACTGAGCAACCCAACTGCCCTGTCCATAAAGTTGTCTCTTCTCTGAGAGCTATACCCAGCAAAGGCAGCACAGAGAGTCACCTGGCAGCAAGTTCCAATATCTGCACATGATGCCATTCTGGTAAGACTTTCAAAGCAAACATTCAGTCAGATGTAAAGCTCAAAGACTGACGGCTCCTAATGTTGTTCTTGGCTTACACTTGAAATAAAGTGATGTACATGCCTTTAAAAAACCGGAACAGGATGCATGCCGTTTGCAGTTTGGCAGTTACTTGAAGATTTGACTTAGCACAAGAAGGAAGAAGAATGACGCAAACCAAAAATTTAGAAAACGTAACAGAAGTGGGAAATGTCTGAAATGCAATAAACTTTAAAGGCCAAGGGGAGGGGGGGGAACTGAACAAAAATCCCAGCATTTTTGTTTTGAAGAAGGAGCAATGGATTTCTTAACAGACAATATACTTACTTTGAGGATATGGAAAAACTAAACTACTTCAGCCTTGGTACTTGACTTGAGTGACCCTTCTCTCCCAACAAATACAGGAGGTAGGGGAGAGATTGCACAGGGACAGCCTAGAGCACAGTTAGGCTTTCAGGCTAATTTGTCTCCTGACTACACAAGGAGGTGAGAGAAGTTCCTCTCTTCAGTTGTTAGTGTAAGTACTCTCCAAATTGGCTCACTTCCTCCTAGAAGCAAAATACTCCAAAAAAAAAAAGCATGTATCTCACCAGAAGGGCAAATAAAAAAACCACTTAAAACACAAAACAAAAACAAAACCACAAGCCTCTTTCACAAGTGAAGAAGTCACTGCAGAGAGCAGAGCTCAGCTCCAGGTAACACAGGCAAAAGGTTCTCTCCAGCTCCAGCAAGCAACAACAAGTGCCACCCAGTGCACCAGCCGGACAGAGGGCGACCGTAGCAACAGCAGCAATGAGCAGCACTGAAGCACCGAGCTGTCATGCTTGAACTTTTAAACTGCGTGATTGGAGTGACCACTGACTAATCAGATATGCTTTAAAATAATTCCTCTCTTGAATGTCTCTCCTATAACCCCATCCTGGCGCATGGGCAACTTGACTTGGGCTATCATCCAAGACTAACATTTGTATTCTTAATCAGTTGCAGACTTTACTTTTCAAAAAGTTGCACTACTTTGCTGGACTATCTTAAATGAATTATACTAATTAAAACAATCTTGAGTTTCAAATGGCCTTCAAATACTTTCATCGTCCTAGTCAAGTGGTTAGTCCTTTTATAAAATAATTGAACCTATACCCTTAAAATAACCCAATAACCAGAAGAAGGAAAACAAATAAAGAAAGCAGAAAAGGCATAGCAATTCTTACTCAAAGAAAATATGATTAAGAATCATAAGACAAAGTTGCTTTTGTTCTGTTACTGTTTACATATCTAGGCCACCATAGCGAGATATTGACCACATTTAAAATATTACTTATTATATTGAAACTGCAAATACTTCTGAGTGCTTTATTTTACTAATTTTCAGTTAATATCATACATTACCAATTCCCCCAACTACCTCTAAATGCTTCAGTAAAAATACATTTATGCCTGCAAATGATTACATTGTACCTGCCAATGAAGAATTTTGGTATTTTGGTTGAACAAGTTTTCTTCCATGAAACTTTTTAAATGCATTATAAAACAAAAGAGCCTTGTTTATTAAAAAAATTGAAAATTTTGTTATTAAAAAAACCAACCAAACACACCAAAAATATTAAGTGCATGGGTTACTGCTTCTTTTTTAAAAGCTAAATCTGAGAATCTTCCTTTATATTGTTTTGTTATTGTACTACCAATCAAAATTGGAAAATAAGCACCCTAACTGCTCCAGGATCCCTGGAATTTCATCAGAATTGCTGAAGTGAAAGCCCATGCTTTGTAGCACCAATGCAATAAATCCAAAGCTGCAAAATATTCCTGCAGCTGCTGCACTTATGTTGCAAAATGCACTAGACATGCAACAGTTCCAACATTTGGAGGAAGCTCCTGCATTAGACAGTTTGTTCACATGCATGCTGGAAAAAAGGTCAAGGTTTCTAAACGCACAGCCACATATCCAAGGCAGATCCAAGTGCCATTCAAGCTCTTGGTCTAGCCGCTGGCCTTGCTGAAGAAATCTGGAAACCACAACAACCTGTGTTTACCTGCCATCTTTTTCATGGCCTGGCAACCTCTCTCCCTATCCCACTGGGCATCCCATGTGTGAGCTATGTGTGTAGGTGACTAAGCAGCACACAGATGGAAGTCACGCAGTTCCCATCAGATGGCCTGCAGGAAGAGTGGCAGGGAGAGGGTCACCACAACATTTCACAACCTGTGACACCACTGAGCACACAGGAAACAGAGCGGGGCTGCCTAATAGCCCTGGGGAGCAGTGGCAAATTGCCCCGAGCTTCCTTTCCTTACTGGGAGGAGACAAGGAGTCACATTTACATGCAGTCATTTTGCATACGTGCAACAAAATCCAAGGTCTCACAGACCAGTAGATTTACAGTACAAGCATAAATCAGCCATACAGTGCAGAATGAGATGGCCTGACCATCAGGTAACAGGGAGAAGCAGTGTTGTGGTGTAGAGATTTCCCCCAAAGAAAAGTTCTGTGCCCAGCCAGAAAGCCTTGGTAGTGCCACAGGGAAACTACTCTTCAGCATGGTGCTTTTCACTGTGCTCCAGGCAGTAGGTATCTCCAAAACATATTTGGGAAACATTTTTTAAAAATCTAATTCCACTTCGGCAATATCTCACAGAAGAGTTAAAGAACAGGGCCTATAAAATTGTTCTTGCATGTGAACCATCGAAATCACAACTCCCACCAATTCTGTCCAACCCACCTTCTATCATTTCACATTGTTCTCACCCTGCATCACTATCACAGCAGAAAGCATTTAGCATTTTATTTTTAACAACACTTTCCTATGAAATTCATTCCAAGGCAAATTTAAAAAAAAAAAAAACACCAAATCCCAACAAAAGATCCTCCTACAAACTTTTAACTTACTCTTGCAGAGTTTCCACTCCTTTTTCTTTATATTGCAACTCCTGCTTCATCTGTGCCAATTCGCGTTTCAGCCTAGAAAGCTGAATAATACAAAATAATTAAAAGCAATAATAAGTAACAGTAGCTTCCACAATAAAAATAATTGGTTTTTAAATACAAAATCTTAAGCTACTTTAAAGAACTGGAAGTGATAATTTCTCTTCTTTTTTTTGCTTTAAAATTTTGCATTAAAATAACAGAAGACTTTCTCAAATATCATAAGACCCAATCAAACAGCAGTCAAAGCACTCAGCTTTCAAAGCATCAATTTCTTCATCTATTCTATCAGGTTTCTTTCTCCAATATCTTATGCTAACAGCTTACAATCCATATAAATTTTCTTCTCCCTTTGCAGCAAAGAGAACTCTCAACTGTCTTCGATTCTTTAGTCAACTTTTAAAAAGACAGAACATTCAATGCTGTTAATTTTTCAATCCAGGAAAACAAAATTACTGGCAGCAGAACTGGCCTCCCTCCCAGAAACGGCAGCCTGGCCTTCTACAGTTATTTTCATATTATCTTGCCCTCTCAATCCCCTTGTCAACTACCTTCATCCAAATAGTGAGCATAAATTGAAAGTGACATAGCAAAGATGTCTCCAAAAACCTATTTTTGTGGTTTTAGAGAAACAGTTCCCTGAGTGGGTTGTGCAGACCATGGAAGAGCCAAGAACGATCAGCAAAGAAAGAGCTTCTTGCCCTCCAAAGCTGAGAGATAACTGAAGGCAACAGGGAGAGGAGAATGCAAGGGACTGCAGACAAATAGGGGGGAATAAGGGTGTTTCAGTGTGTGGTAGTGAGGCTAAGACTGAACTGAGAGCCCAAAGAGGGGCAGGGATGGAAGAAAAAAGCTCTTTTCTTAAGCTGCCAAACTCAGCATGTTTCCTAGAATTTACCCAGAGTGCTCTTGATTTTCACATGTACATCAATAAATGACAAAACCATTACAAAACAGATTTTTAAAAAAGAGAGTAAAAAAATTAATTTTTTCTTCAGCTCTATTCCAAGAGCAAGGAGCTTTGCAGCAGTACCAGGATGCAAACCAGGACTGTCAGAGTCCCACCATCCTGCACTGTTCTCTCCATTTCCTCAAAATTCATGGCACCAGCCCCTAAACACTCCTATACCCTCACCAGCTCCTCTAACACTCACCAAAAGTAAAATGAAAAAATGCGTCACTAATATCATGTACACACAGAAACTTTATAGTGCCTATTTCATTCTATTTCCTGAAACAACACAATGCCTATGCACACACTCACTTGAACATATTATCCTATGCATGTAGTAGGTCTTTTTGTTTTAAGATGGAGGAAGAGAGGAAAATAGTCATAAGTGAAAACCTTGTTTATTTTCTTTAAATATTATCTAAATAAATAAGGCTTATTTTCTTGTTTAGAATATGCTGACATTTAGAGTATGTAAAACAAGCAAACACTAGTCAGCATGTAATAACTATATACAGATAGAATAAATGCCTTTGAAGGGTGGTGAACAGGATTTATTTTCAGAGGCACTCATGTGAAAAGTGGTCACTACAACAAAAATGGAACACTATCCTGCAAGGATAAGTATTTTTTATTTATTTTTTTGAGCTGAGTGCCTGAAGTGCTAAATACCATTTTATCCATTAAGAAGAAGAAATGTACAGTTTTTTGACTGGCTCTAGAGTGTAATATTATAAACTGCTTTTTATAATTGCTTATGATCAATTTACTTGAAAACAACGCACAGACTTTTTCTCTATGCTAAAGCATTGTGGGAGAAATCCATCGACTATTCTTTCTTCAACAAAAATGGTATCAAAACCATGTCTCTAGTTTTTTAAAAAATATATAAATATGGAACATTTTTGTTACAGAACTGCCTATCATTGTCAGAATACTTGAACTTCCCTCTCCTCATAAAGGAGCTCTGGCCAATCAGCTGAAAAATTCTATTTGGCCAATAAGTCTACTAATTGTGAAGACATTTCCAAATAAGTGGCTAAATCTACAGTTCAGCGGAACCTCGCTGAAAATGGGTAAATAGTATGAAGAGAGTGGGTTTGAACTGAAAGAATCTGGCTGCAGAGCATTTACTACTTGTGGCAGTTCGTAGAGAGAAAGCAATTCCTGAAAGCCTGGCTGAGCTTGCCTCCAACATCTGTGACAAAAATGTTTGCACTTGTAACATGGAAAAAGCATTACTTCACAAGTCACCGAAATGCAGTTAATACAGAGCCATTTTAATAGAGCAACAGGTTAGAATAAAAAAGCACTTTCAAATACCGTATTTTTATAAATGCATGCAACATTCAGTGTAAATGCTAAAGTAAAAGAAAAACAGACCCTCCCTCCCTTCCCCACGCCTAATTCATATTTTTACAAAATGAAAAAAGATTACTCACTCTGTCACGACGGCTGGCTATTTCTGCTTTAATCTGATATGGGTCATACTTGGTATTAGCTGAAAATCCAGAGAATGCTAAACAGATGGAAAACAGTATTTTACTTTTTATTCCCCCTTCTTTAACACAATTGTTAAGATGTGGCACTAATTAATAAACTATTGCATTAACTCTTTCTTACAAGTCACCAGGTTCTAAAATAATCCTTTGTGCTGAAGTACAACTGAAGATTTCCAGTTGGTCCATCTGAAACTTTTTTTTTGTCCTGAACAACACCAAAAATTGCATATAGCAGCACCGCATATTTCCTAAAAGCAACTAGCTTCTATGATAGCATGGAGGCATCTACTGATGCAAGCAATTTGTGTAATATTAACAATTGCTAGTTGCTTCCTAGGTATACTGAATTAACAGTATGATTTATTTTAACAGGGACTAAAGTTAAAATAAAATTATTGTCAGAACAAAATTATATCATCTAGGGAGAGAAGTTGCCTCCTAAAGCAACAGTGTAGGGAACTGATGTACAAATCAACCCTGGCAAGTGAGCTCTTAACACGGGGTATCTGCAGTCAGGCAATGATTTCAAGCTGTGGCATTACAAGCTAAAGCCTACACAGATGAAGTAAAGGTGCTGCAGGATAGACTGGGCAAGAGCAACCATGATTTATGGAGTGAGCCACTCAAGGCAGCACTGGCCCACTGAAAAATGCCTGGTATGTGAATGGATGGGGTTGTGCTGTCAGACCTTCCATCCTTTTGCAGAGCTGAAGGCTGCTGTGCTGAAACCCATATCTGTGTCTGGGGCTGCACCGAGTCTTTCGACTCTCGAAAGAATACTGCAATGCCAAGGTCATGTCGAGCATGCAGGAACTTGCCAAAATGAGTAGTCATGCCTGGACTAATTTTCTAAATCCAGGATTTTCTATGGATTTTTTTTTCTTAAACAGTGCTGATCACAACTGAGTCACAACACTGCTGCATGGGCACCTCCCTGCCAACCCACAACCGCTGAGCTCACACCACCTCCCACTCATAAACACACGACACTGAGTCAACGGCAGCACAAGCAAAGTGGAGGAAAACACTTTGTGAAGTTTTACTTCTTTTAATGCAACAACTGCAAACAAGTGGTGGTGGAGGCAAAGATATTTGCAATATAAGCATCCAACTTTGGTCATGTAACTGCACTCGAATTAGAAGCCTAATACTTCTGTACAATAAAAGGAGAAGCAAGCATTCCACAGTGGAGTGGACGTGTCAAATCAAGAAAAACAAGTGGAGAAGAAGCTTTTGGGAATCTTGAGTTGACAGCATGATTAATCCCCAAAGGGATGTTTAAAAAAAAAAAAATCTGACTAATCAGCTCATCCCATTTTCTCAAAACAGATGCATATGACTTTAAAACAATATAAAATATATTAACATATCTGTAGAAAATTAAAATATTTTTCCACCTCAAAACATGCAAATGGTTTTATTTAATTGCTCTTACAGATTGTCATTATCAACTCCAGATATACATACAAAACCCCAAACTATCAGAAGATTGAGAAATGTAAGTAAATTGACATAGCATTTGCTTTCATTACAGAAAACCCCCAATTTTGTCATTTTCAGTCATATTTTGTTACTGTTGCAGACAACGTGTTTTTCTAAGAGCTTCAAAAATATGTAAAAAGTTATATATTTCTAGTATATTTTCATCTTCAACAAACTTTCTTTCCATATGTTCACATGAAATAATTCAACAAAATACCCCACAGAACTATTGCAAATTTTAAAAGAAGAAAAAGCCCAAGATCCTAGAAAGGTATTGTAATAAATGTCTATTTAGATTTTATAATCTCAAAAAATACTGATGGACACTATCTTTTACTCTATTCCAAGTCTTTAACAGAAGCTAAACATACTTTAAACAACAGGGTTTTTTAAAAAATTCTTTCCTAATAGGAAAATATCTTGCTACTTCTTCAGAAATTTGAACATAAGAGGGGGAAATAAGACTTGTCACAACTGTTCAGTTATGTCACAAACCGAATCACAGAATACATATATATAAACTAAACAAAAAGATGAGAATCCTATTTCAACAGTTACAGGAGTATTTGGTCCAAACCATCTGGGACACCTCAGCTCTAGAAAACATCTTTTATTCAGGATTTTGGCATATGTATGAATTACCTCGGATTAATAAATACCACTGAATCAGTAGCTAAACACTTCTATCCAGACAGCTGCTCTCAGCCCCCTTCCACAGTCAGGTTTCTTGAACATTTTCAGAAAAGGCTAAAGCAAAGCTTCCCAATATTAAATCCTTGGCATTTAACAGCAAACCTGCAGTTAAAACAATGACTGTAGAGCCATTGAAAAGCCACTAGCACAGTAAAACTCCACTACATTTCCACATGGCTGTTGGGTATATCCATTTAATACACTTCTCTGAACTGGACTGGTTGACTCTTTGACAAAGACACCTTTTCTTACTGCACCAACCAACAGCCATGATAGTGGTGCAACATCTTCAGAATTCAGCAAAAGTGTATCATCTACTCCAAGCTACCAGAGACATCTGAAGAATGAAAAGGGCAGGAAATCAAAGCTCTGTATCACCAACATCAGGATCACCAGCTGGCACTCAAGAATGAGGTGACCTAATGAAATATTGTTTCCTAGTTCATGGTCAGAGGTACTCTTGAACACAACAGCTTGTCCCTAACTCTTTATAAATCTGCTAAACAGACTATGGATCCACAGAAGGTTTCCTCTAAGGTGATGGCTCCCTCCCATGTTAAGTGGAAAATAATCTCTGAGTTTAGGAGCGCAGGTAGGTGGCTGATCCAGCAACATTCAGCCCTGTCTTTGTTGCCTTGCAGGAAGCATCAGGAAGCTGGCTCCAAGATGGGTAGAAATGCTAGCTGGGATATATGCCTGTTTAATATTACAGCCCTTTTTAATGTTAACATTTATCCCTATTAAATGTTAAATCTCCGTTGTAATAAACCTAACAGGAAATGGAAGATGTTGAATTGCAGAGTCAAAGGATAGCATCTCACTGCTGCAGTCAGGACCTTCATTCAGAGAAGAATCAGGTGATGGAAATAACTTCACACTATTTCTTACACCGCATCTTGTGAGGGCAGGTGGGTAAAATCAAGAAAAGACATTAAACTCACAGCTGGCATAGGAGCGGCTGTCATCCTCACACATTTTGTGCAATTGTTGATATTCTTCTTGGGCTAGTTCAAAACGCTGCTGCTTTATTTGGTAAATCTCCTTCTTGGCATTGAGTGCCTCCTGGGCAACTATTAAATATTCCTTTAGCATGCGTTCTTGCTCCCTTCTCCATTGTTCCCTTGGGTCCTCAATTTGTGTGAGCTCTAAGGGGAAAAAGTAAAAGCGTTAAAATAAAATTAGATGACATTATGTGCTACCAAGTACAACTTATTTTTGTTCATGTTCATTCTCAACCAGCACACCTGACGCTACAGTGCACAAAATCACTCCAGCCAGGATGAGAAGAAGGAAGGATGCAGAGTGAAAGAACAGGAAAAGCCTTTTCAAATATAAAAGGCATTCAAATGTTATTCTTTTCTTTACAAACCAGTGCAAACCCAAAGAAAACAGTATTTTGGCTCTAACCTTCCCTCATAGCCAACTTGAAAATTCCAAGAACTACCTAAAAACCCAGAACCACAAGGAAATGTGAAAGGTATCTCAATGCTTAACCCATGAGTCTATAAATAGGTAGAACTACCTTAAGGTACTACATACAACTTTACAAGTATAACATCTTAAAAGGTCAGAGGCTACCCCTGCATAGTTAAGAAGAATTAGGTAATTCAACAGAGAAGTCAGCACCTTCATCTCGAATCCATAAAGCATTTGAATCACTTCTCTTTTTTTTGTCTTAAGAAACAGTGGTCTGATGTTTTTCTTTGCCGGGGTTTAGAATAGCTTTTATTTAAACACAAACCAAAACCAAGTTTCCCATATCTATTGATTTTCAAAGTTATTACTGCAAAACAATCTCTTTGCAGTTGCTAAGGCATTTGAGGATGACACACATTAAAATCCTAAAATATTATTGGTTCATTTGGGGGGTTTTGTGAGTCAATAAACATGTTTTACATGAGGGTGTCCATGTAAAGCCTTGTGTTTAAGTGTAATGTTAACTTCTGATGATTGAAGCACTACCAGCAAGAAGTTGCTGCAGACACAATGTCAGTGTTCAAAGTAGTGGCAAAACCTGCAGCACAGACAGGAGGTAAGCACCTAGCAATTTTTCCAAACTTGGATTCTTACAAGAGATGAAAGCCAGTTATGTTTTGCATTAATCCTGAGTACGTAATTCAGTATATTGGTGCCAGTGATGAAATACAAAACCGTAGAAGATTGAGCCCAACAGATTAAGAACTCTAATGGTGTCAAGGCCATGCAAAGCAGCTCTACCATTTGAGAGCCATCTGAAAAGTATATAAACAAAAACAGAAAGCTCATCAAAGGGCAGTGCTTCCAACAGATTTGCAGATTAGGTTCCTAAATAACCTTTTCTCTTAACAGCTGTACCTTTCCTCTCCCTGCAACTGCTCACATTGAAACAGTATAAAGATAGTGCCTACAGTTCTGCAATTTCTCCCCACTTCCCAGGGACCCCTTTGATTCTCTTCTGGCTCCCATGACCCCAAACTATCTCCTCAGCCAAGGACAGGATGTGCTTTGGCTTGCCGAGTTGCCATAAATCCTTCTCTACATGGAGGGCAAGCAGAAGACAACAGAGTTCTGACTGCTGCTCACCCTTCACTGAGGGCATTTCAATTTCCACCGCTACCTCATCTGTCCATAAGTACCCCTGAAATCTGTGCAAATTTTAATATTCCTAAAACTGCAAATCCCCCATGGAAACTGCAAAATAAAATATAAATAAGAAATAATAAATACTATGAAGTAAATATTTATAAAACAGATAGGCTTACTAGGATCCAGTTTTTCTCTTTGAATGGGAAATTATTAGTCCTAATCTCAACAAACAGCCCAGGCTAAGATGTTACGTTCTATTACACATTAAGCTTCTGAGGTCCTATACTTCAGGGCCTGCATCTCTCACAGAATTATTTCACAAGCCTTCTGAAAAGCTAGCAGCATTCGTCTGAGGCAGAAAATTACTTTAGTGAAGCAGTGACATTTTTTCTGGTTTATGAAACTTTGCCCTGGATTTCTAAACAAGTTTGCCACATAACAAGACTAAAGCTACATTGTATGATAAAATTAACTTCCTTCGCTTCTTTACAACCAATTAAAAAAAAAAAAAAACTATAGTAACTCAAGAACAGTCCCAGACAAATGCAGAGAATATATTATTCCCTCACTGGGGAATGCCCAACTGCTTAGAGGAGACTTCAAAGGCTCCCAAGACTCTGAGGAGGAGGGAAAGGAATTCTGTGGCTGGCAACTGCCAAGGTTTTTAAGCAATGGTTGGACAACAGCCAAGAGCAGCTTAGTAAGGGTGTCAACAAAGTACTGAATTTACAGAACAAGATGGAGATTGGGGTTGGAAGCACCATTGAGATTTACAGAAGATTCTTCTGTTCGTGGGGTTTTTTTCAATATAAATGGAAAGCTATTGCCTAGAAATCTTTTTCTTGCTTCCTGGGTAAACAAACATAGCAAAAGACTTAGAAAAAAATCAGATGTATTGCTGTTTTCTTTTAGGAGGTGCAAGGGCAAAAAGCTTGAGAGAGTGCACAAAGCATGAGAGGTCCCTGGTAAGCCTAAGCGTAGAAAGACTCTCTTTGAATTATCCCTTGCATTTTCTCACAGCATTTCTTGACACTAAAGCACTTCTAACTGTTTTGTCAATTAACACAGAACTTCAATGCTGCATAAAGAATTTAACCCAGTCAGCCACAAACGGCAGTCCAAATGTTTTCTCCTGAAGCTGCCATTCCAAGTGGTTTAGACATACTCATTTCAGAAAAACATTTCTTCAGCTCCTACTGGTGTAGAGATGGTTCTCTGCCACTTGCCTGACACCATTTCATGATGCACATGATTGTCTACTCATTAGTTCTCACTTCTACAAAGGAAGTTAATGCAGTCTTGATTGGGACCTTTGTTGTTCGCAGTTTAAAAATTGGATCAAGTATCCTACTAATTTTTGAATAATAATTATCCAGCTATAATATCAACTCTGTCTTCCCTCTTATTATAAATCATGCTGGTATTTGAAAGCACTGTATTAGCCTAAGGGTGACAAACCCATTTTACTGTGACGGTTGAATTACCATTTAGGATAATATCTGTGGGCTGCAAGTAATTAGTTATCATGAAAGAGACTAATTTTGCAACCTTGTTAATTGCTGAATGATTCCTTTTATTCAGTCCAACACTGTCCCCATGAAGCTTCTATCCCTCTGTTCATACATTAACTTTATTTCATATCTAACATGATTAGCTTTACTTTCCCAGATCCATTAATATTCATCTTTTCTTTCTGTCTACCCACTGATCATTTGGGAACTCAACTGCTCTTTGCAAAAACTCTCTTCTGCAATTTTTGCTCTCAAATGCACAGAAAAAAATGCAAGCCAGATCTGACATGCCTACAATGATTAATATCCCTTCTGTAAGTTCAAACTTGAAGTCTGTAGTAAAGCTGCTAATAACAAAATTCAAAAAGCAAAAGGGAGCCTTTTTTTTCGCATGTGATGGTGATTGTTATTCCTACCACAGAGGCCTACCGGTAGCTTTTTTAAGTCACAGCATTGCAATAGGAGTTCATGTTCTACTCATTTTCTGCAGGGACTCTAAAACCACCTGCAAATTTAAAAAATTTAAAAAGACTTGGCAATACCCTCATTTTTTTAAAAAATATATGCATTCACACACATACTTTGGTGCAAGTGCACTCCATTACTGTACTCCAACGTAATCCTCACTTTTTATTAAATTTCAACATTACTGAAGTTACCATGACAGCAATCCTTAAACTAATACTTTTTTTAAACAGTTATTGTAAGAATTACCTAACAGTCTATATTTATTGCCTTTGAATTTTTTTGTCTATC
>VZTA01030632.1:0-29771 GCA_013398855.1 Mohoua ochrocephala
TTTGTCTTCCTAAGTCACCACTACGTGTGATGGAGCCCTGTGATGCTTTCCTGTTTATGTCTGAACACATGCCTGTCCATGGGAAGTGGTGAATGAATTCCTAATTTTTCTTTTCTTGTGTGCACAGCTTTTGGTTTCCCTATTAAACTTCCTTTATCCCAACTCATGAGTTTTCTCACTTTTCCTATTCTCTCCCCCATTCCAATGTGGAGGGAGTGAGAGAGCAGCTTTGGGGTGGTAAGTTGCTAGCTGGGGTCCAATCATGGCACATGAGCATCAGGAAAGGGTGAATAGGGGTTAATCTACTATCTCTTCCACGTCACAACATGGAAAATTCTAATAAAAGTAGTAGGAGGCAGGCTAGAAACCAACGTGCGCTCCTCTGTGAAGTTAGGTTGTGCTACTCTTTGCTATGGCATATTGCTGATTAAGACAACTTACAGAGACTGAAGAGGAAACTGAATAATTTCATGGAACAGTCATCCATCAAGGTAACAGAAGTTGCATCTGGCTCTGGATTGCCCCAATATGCAACCTGTTGAAGGATAAGAGAAAATTCAGAAAATGCTTTCCCTAGTCATCTGCGGTAGCTTTTACTGGAGGGAGATGATCCTGTTGATCCAGTACAGTTGTTCTTAAGGAGTTTTTGTGGATTTTTCATTCCTTCATCAACCATGGGGAACATTTTTTCCTGTGTTTAGATGTAAGTAAGTCAAATGTGTGACAAGGCTTCATGTTCTTTTCTAGCTAAACAAAGCTATGATTTTATATGTTCTTATAATACTTTGAAATACTAACTTCAAAATATCCAGAAACTGTAGGAAATATATTGTGCTTTATGTGCATGTCTCTGCATAACTCTTGTGAGCAGAAGTATGTGAATTTACAAGACTCTGAAGTGACCAGAAGCTATGCTTCCATGGTAATGCAGTGATGAGGTGAAATTCTGTACCCAATCTTTCAGTAGCAAAGTGTCAAAACGTGTTCAAATGGACCTTACATATTCCAGAAAAATACCTTGTAGACATACACTCTATGATCCATAATTAATACAGCTGTGCCTATGCCATTGTCACCCATGTTAGGCAACTATCTTGCTCATAAATGCAAAAGTTAGTGAATTTGTGAGATTGTGAATTCATGAATCAATGCAGTAGTGAGTTAGAAACTCAGCAAATTAGACCAATCTGTTAAAAGGAGATTGCCTCCTCACACTATTACACTCAATACACATTTTATGCAAAGAAGAACCTGGGAGTGGGTGGCAAGTTGACCAGCAGTGTGCCCTTGTGATCGGGAGTGCCAATGGTATCCTGGGGTGCATTGGGAAGAGTGTGGCCAGCAGGTCGAGGGAGGTGATCCTGCCCCTCTGCTCAGCCCTGGTGAGGCCACATCTGGAGTATTGTGTTCAGTGCTGGTCCCCACAGTTCAAAGAAGAGAAGGAGCTACTGTAGAATGGAGATGATCAGGGGTCTGGAGCACACCTCTTATGAGGAGAGACTGGGGATCTGTGTATATTTAATCCAGAGAAGAGGAGACTGAGAAGGCACCTCATCAATGCATATAAATCTCTCAAAGACATTTGCAAGAGGAGGGTGCCAGACTCTTTTCAGTGGAGCCCAGAGACAGGACAAGGAGCAATGGCCATAAACTAAAACACAAGAAGATTCACCTCAACATCAGGAAGAACTTCTTTACATTGCGGGTGGTAGAGCGCTGTAACAGGCTGCTCAGGGAGGTCATGGAGTCTCCCTCTCTGGAGAGATTCGAACCCCACATCCCTGCACCAGGTGACCCTGCCTTGGCTGAGGAGTCAAACTAGTTGCTCTCTAGAGTTCCCTTCTAACCTTAACCATTCTGTGATTCTGTGGTTATATGTCTTTTTTTTCACTTTATATTGATAAGTAAAAATCTTAAGCAGAAATTAAAGTAGAAATAAGTGTAATTGAAAGAAAAAAAAACCATAATTTCTGAAAGACTACTGCCAAAATAAACAATTAGTGAAAGTCTGAGATGTTATTTTTTTTCACTTATCATATAACTGAAAGCCAATAAATTCAAAAACAGTTTAAAAAATGGCTAACACAGCTGTTGCCACTATCTTGCGGGGAGATATTGGTTTAAGAAAAGGTTACAAAAGATACAGGCAAAAACTAGATAAGGACAGATTTTACAGAAAGCGAAACAACTTCCAACAATAGAAATAATTCCATTTTGTACTGTAAAAGCTGAAGCAGTGGAGTTCATGGTAGTAGAGCTATATTCTATATGCTATGAAGTGAATTAGAGTATATTTTTCAGAAAGTCTGTGTGGGCAGAGGACAGGCTGACTGATCTTACAGGGCAATTTCATCTTTAAATTCTTCCATTTTATGATTAATGGTCATTGATCTGACTGCATACACACTGTTCTTTTCATATCAATGTTATAAACTACAACAATTGGATTACTGTCAACTGCTGAAATTCTGTTCAGCAGATCACCTTTCCTGGCATTTTTCTTGCTTGAATAATGTACATTTTTGTTATTTGTGGAGTTTTTTTCCTTTTTTTTTTTCTTTACTTGTTGATAAATGCCTAACTGATATTTTTCTGCTAGGAGCAATGTGTGTAAGATAATATTTGTTTAGAAATTGTAATAGAGTTTCTTTCTGTCCCTGTATCAGAGTGTAATCACCATAGAGTATGTGAACCTACGCAAACACATACTTCACATGTGACCTATCTTTCTGATGACACTTTGTTTTAGAAGTGTTCTCATTATGTACTATGAGGATGGCTGGAAGGCTTGAAATAACAAAATCCTGTCAAAATCCTGGCAGCACAAGTCACTGCATTAAGATTCCTCATTCGAAGGACATAGGCATACAATACAAGGTACATGACGGTCATAAGGGGACAAGATAAGAAACCTACTTTGGTCTTTGGAGCTAACATAAGAGGATTTGCAATGACAGTCATAGTCCTCAGCTGATGTAAAATATCAAGTTATTTGTATCAATTAACAATTAACCTGTACAGTGCTTTAAAGGAGTCATTCTAAAGACACTAATACTAAGAAAAACGAACATTTATTTTATCCTTAGCAATGGTCTTCCTATGCAGTGTTTTGGGACTGAGACATAGAGACAGCTGACGTCAATGCTTTTGTTTTCCTATTTGAGGCAATAGATTGTAGATGCATTCTTCCATTTAGAAGGTCCTTTTCTGTGTCTCATGTTTCGAGTCATATTAATATCTTCGAGTATCATACTGGTATTACTGTAGTGATAGTCCTGAGTTTGATCTGAGAATGATGTTTGCCAAGTCATAATCCTAGCAATCACATTGGGTGAGCTCAAAATAAGAACCTCTTGTGAAGCTGCGAAGTTGTCCTATAGAAATACAACAGACATGGGACAGAATTAAGAACAACTCCTCCTAAAAATAGTGACTGTTAAGAGGAACAGGTTTTTTTAACTGCAGCCATTTTTGGAATAATTTCTAGAGAAGCCAGGGCTGACAGATGTCAAGAGGACTCCACACTATCTTGTGTGTGGATTTCTGTTCTGGATTGCCAGGATCAACACTCATTCATTCATCAGCAGTATTACTGGCAGATTTATCACTGTAAATTCTAATCCTTTTCTAGCATCTGAAAAAAACTGTGTGTACACCTTTTAGAAAGTTGTATGTTTCCTTTTATTGTGCAAATGCACCTGTTGTTTTGTAAACATACTTCCAAATAATCTGAAAATGTGTTCCAAATAAATCTTACCATAACTCAAGCATCTGAAAATACCTATATCCAAGATCAGCCATAAATATCTATATTTGGATTTATATAAGCATGTAAGCGTGTATGAATAGTTTCATTTCTTTCAAGGTAGTTAACCAGATTACTTTTTAACTTGTTACTTCTTATTACTATTACTCCCAACCCTTTATATCACTAGAAATTGATACTCAGTAGAGTAACTGGGGCAGTTGGTTACTCTTCCTAAATGAAGTCATGTACTTATTACAGCAGTACTGAGTTTCCTGGCCTGTCTGCTCTTGGCACACACTCCTTCTGTCATAAGAAATTGTTTAAGTCTCCCATGGAGGCACAAAATAGGTCCACTTACTTCGAAAAAACAAAGCTCCTCTTCCATTTCATGAGGAACTTTTTCCAGTTACTCCTTTAATCTCTGTGATTAGTTTGGAAAACTAACACCAGACTCATCTAATTTTATCCTAGCTTACATGACCATTTCTGCTCCTGTGCTTGTGTACAAAGAATCTTCTTGCTTTTACTCAGTAGCTCTCTTTATTGTTTCACTTTCCCATTTGCCAAGAGAAATCTTGATGAAAATTGACTGCTATCACAAATTTTATTAGCTTCTCGTTTGCTGAGAAGTTTCCTGAGGTGACTAGAAAGGTGAGGTTTTCTTTCTATATGTGAATAAATTCACTCATTTCTGGTGTTAAGTACTTGGTGAATTGTTTCTATTAAGTGTTCAAAACAGTATCAAAATAGCCCTTCAATAATATTTTTATACTATATTTCATTGAAGCTATAATGTATCAAAATTCCTATAGCTTTACTTAAATAATGCTACATTTTTCACCTTTTAGAAGTAAGCAAATTATAAAGGAAGTTATTCCTATCAGTGTCTGAAGTAAGTGAGAAGAAAGATTTGATAACAGAGACAAAATGGCTGAAAGGAGGTGAAAAGAAACTTATTAGGTGGAGAAAACAATTTTATTTTAACTGAAAAGTGACAAAGAAGAAAAGAGGTCCGAACAGCATCAAAATTTAGACAGGAAATCTTAAAACTCTAACCCTGTTCTGGAAAGTGTCACGTACTGGTGCAAATCAGAGCTAACGTGTGAAATTAGCGCCTTGACCAGCAATAATAATTCAGGAAGACCTAACATCTAAGTCACTAGAAGCAGAACTCTTTACTTTCTCCTTTTCCATCCAGCAATCTCAAAGTGGCAGAGGGAGAAGGATAAAGTGGTATTAATGATGGGAAAAAGAGGATTCTATGTCAGGTGCTTACAGGTAAATCCTCTTGACCTGTCTGTCCTTTGTGCTACTGGGTAAGGCAGCCATACGTCCTCTGAGGATTCCTTTATGACAGCTATTGCCTTAAGGCAAGATAAAGTCTTTTTCCCACTGCAGTAGCACTAAAGGGAATTACAAGAACTCAAGAATAAGGCCTGTTGGTTTCAGTAATAACAGACAGTTTTGTTACGTTCTTAGATTGGGATTTCAAATACACTGAAATTCAGTCCTCATGGGAAGTGCAAATAACAATTTTTACAGGTTGTATAGGACCCCACTACTTTTTAAAGAAGTTCTCCTTTCTTATTTAGTGCTCAGTTTTGTACTGCAGTAGCTTCATAAGAACAAATATAACTGTTGTTTGTGTCAGTTACCATAAAATGTCATATTCCTCAGGGTAGTAGGGGAGGGGCTTAATACAAACAATGATTAACCGTCTTCTTTTAAAACTTTTCTATGTATTCTCTCTATTAAAAAGCTAATTGGGATTTCCTTCTATTTTTTGTTTGGAGGGTAAATGATGAGTAGAAAATTGAGAACTACTTTTTTTTCATAAATTTGTCTTCTAGAGTTATTTAGAGACAATAGGTATATCAGAACATAGAAATCAGTGGATGTTAGTTTTGCTCTTAGATGTACTACATTAAGTGTGTTATAATGGGACAGCAACTATGTCTGACCTTTGTTTGGTGACTGATAGCACTAAATACCCACAGTCTGAATCTAAGGAAAATGGACATTGACATTGAAAATGCCTGAGTGGCTCTCAGCAATGGTCAATGAAACTTATTCCTTTTAACTTCATGAGAAAAATGGTTGTTCTCAAGTCAAGCATTTCATACACTTCAAGAACTTGACAGAAAATGACAGTTCATAAGTTGTTCTCTTACATTTTTGTGTTCTGAAGTGTCTTATATAAAACTGGAATGACATATCTCTACAGAAAAGATGGAATTACCTTTATTCCAAAAAAATCCAAAAGCATCAACTTCCAGGAAGTTTATGCTTTTTTCATAAGGCTTTCATATAAAATGAAACTTTACCAAAAAAGTCTAATATAGATTTCAGAGACACCGAGTGGCAAGACTGAAACCTCAAGTGAAAAATGAAAGAAGGATTATATGGTGGATGGTACTTCAAATGCATGAATGACAAAATATGTTAGAACAAAACCAGAATTGGTATGTATGTCAGAGATGAAATGCATTGTCCTAACAACAAAAGTCCAGGAGTTAGTGCTACAATCAAGCCTGACTTGACTGAAATCATCATTTTGCCTCTCTGTATAAATAACTCTTTTAATGGTATAGCTTCAGGTTTTTGAAATAGTCTCTGACCAAACCAGTTGGTACAGTCATCATAGCTGGCCTCACCAGATCAGGAGTAGTAGTATTATTGCGACATCATTTGAATAAAAAATTAGTTTATCATTTTTATTAGTCCAGTCTTACCAGGATGGAAAAAGGAAATGTATGCTCATTAATCCACATCTGATCAATTCTTCAGATGTGTTTTCCCTATCCACTCTTTCTTTCCATCTAGGCCAAAAAACTTCAGTTTTCGTTGTTTAATTGCATAACAATTTCACCAAGACAAGTGGAGAATTAGCTTTTGAAGAAATGTATAAGGCCAAATGTATAATATTCATTTCCAGCTCATAACTAGATTGCTTGCCTTGAGAAAAAGATGCAAAAACATTAAAAAAAAGTTGGAAGGCCACAAAAATTATAACTCTTGATTAATTAAATTGAATTTCTGAGTGAAGATATAATGTATGTTCTGTTGGAAAAAGGAACAATTACTCTGTTAAAAGCATCCCTATTAGTTAATAAATGCAAGTACTGTGTTGCAGGAGGAGAACTCTTTTGTAGCTATTGCACCTGAACAAAAATTAAATTAACTGTGACCATAGTGCCTGAAGATATACATTTTCCAAAGTAGGAAGGATTTCAAACTGCCTTTTTCACATAATGCAGGTATAAGCTGTATGAATCCACACAGGTGGGTGCAACTGACTCTAGGTTTAAAAATTATCTGCTGCATCCAGAATTTTGCTATTTCAGTTCTGAAACTTTGTTTGCAAATACTTGCTGTTTCCTTTCCCCCCTGATGTTTTTAATACTATGATAGTACATGTATGTAAATGGGATATTTTAAGGAGAGAGTCCTCACAGTTTATGATTCATAGGACTTCTATAATTTCATTATTAGGAAATAAGGAGTATTCGCTGTGATTATAGCCTGTTCAGATGGAAAATAGAAAATTACTGGTCCATATTTTCTTGTCTCTGAATTGCTTTACTTTTTGGTACAAAATCTTTTTAGAAATCAGCGAAAGTATTTACATTTATCTGAATGGCACAAAGGTAGAATGAGGAATACTCAACTGAGCTTAAATCTATGAAACTACAGATTGAAAATGTGGCAACAAGAAGAATCTTTTTTTTTTTTGTGAATGTTCTGAAGAAACTGTTGATACTTTTAAATATTTCTGAACTTGCTTAGCAACATGGAAACAGCTCTAACCTCAAAAAAACCCCCAAAACACCATGGCCACTTGTGCAGATAAGTAACAATGAAAATCAAGGGGAAAGAAAAATATGGGCAGAGCAAAAAACCCACCATTGGGAACCGACCCTGCATGCCAAAAGAAATGAAACTGAAAATCTTTCAGATATTTTAACTCAGGGGGTGGACATTGACACAACTATTCTGATGTAAATAAGCAGAAGAAAAAACTAAACTTCTCTCCTCAGGAAACTGATTTAAAAGCAGAAATGTTTTTCCTTTTACAGATTGCAAAGACATATCTGAAAAATAAAAAAAAACCCCAACAAATTCAACAAAACAGAGCCAAAGCACTCAGTATTTGTCATTATGATTGTTAAATTGTTCGTTAAATAAGATTACATTTCTTATATTTCATACTCATCCTGCTGTTTGAAAAGAATTTAAACTCAAATCTTTCCAGATTTAAAGGAAATTAAAAGATGATAACATTTTTTTCTGAAGTGAGCTTGATTATGCAAACCACCCAGATAAACATGAATGCTTTTTTACATTTTATTTTGATGCTTTTAATTTTATTTTTTTCCAAAGAAAAGAAATTTTGAAAAGATGTCTGTATTGACTTTGTCAGAAATGTCTCATAAAACATTTGTTTGAAGTTTCAGTGAAGAGGGGTTTTTTTTAAGGAAAATTATGATTAAAGTGATTTCTGCCAAGGTTACCATATTCCTGATGATCAAAAAGAAAGAGGATGTCACAACATAGAGAGGGGAGGAGGAAAAGGGGATGCAGAGCAGCGTGGCTGCTTGTGAGTGAGCAATGGAAAGCTCAAGACGTGTGTGGCTGGGGACCATGCCTTGGCCATGCGTGAGCAGACACAGGAGTGGCTTTGAGTGAGGGAGGAGAATGAGCTGCTGGAGCTGTGACATCTGGGCTCAGCTCTGCATCTGCTGACTGCAAACCCCGATATTTCTATACTCATATGCTTTTCAGTTCTCTCTGTGTATGGGTGGAGGAGATGTAATGCTCAAAGCATGCGGGCTGAACAGGTTTGCCTAAAAAATCCCAAAGTCTTGGGCAAGAATTCAAGCAGCAGAAAGCATTCCCCAGGCAAATGTCAGTTTACAAAGCCTCAGTGTATGGAAGCCTAAATTCCAGACGCAGTATAATCCAGGTTTTGACCCTCCAAGAAGAAAAATAATTTGACACCTCTGGGTATTTTGCAAAATCCCTTGTGAAGTCCTCAATTCTTTTCAAAAGTAGTTGTTGGCCCTTGCCTGCTCATTTGTAGAGAAGAGATTGGTTTGGTGGCACAGCTAACAATGTAGGACACTGCCTTTGCTTCAAGGCACAGCTACACAGTGCTCAGCAATGCTCTGCCCCATAAAAGAAGATTGATGTTCTGATGGGTTTAGAAGCTGAGAGCTGCTTACACAGAGTGTGTAGGGGGAAAACTTTGATTTTTGTTTCTAAATTATGAAACAATTTATGTCTATCTTGAAGCTATAGCACTTCTATTTTTAGCAAATACCAGAGATCTTAGACTTTGCAATAGAAAGAAGCTTCCAGCTTTCAGTTTGTTGATAAAACTTTGTTGATAAAAGTGATCAATGAGTAAAATTTAAAAAGAATCTTTTACACAAAATGTTTAAAAGCTGGGGAGCTCTTTACTCTGATGTTTGTAGTGAAACAGTTCATCTCTCTAAGTAAAACTTAATTTGTACTTATTAGCACTCAGATATTATGGCAAGATGTTTATTAGAGATACTTAAAGTAGGATGGAGGTAAAATTAAACCAACAGTTTCCCTTTTAAAATGTCGTATCATTTTTTTTTCTATGATGTCTATTACTCTTAAGAGTAAGTTCAGGAGCAAAGGCTTACAAATCTGTGCTCCTCACGTAATGTCTGTGTGATACTCCTGTAAAGCAAACACCTTAGATGAAGCAGGCACAAAGAACGAAACTGAGGAATGTTATAAAGGCAGCTGGACAATGATCAGACAGCAAAAATAATCTGCTCCATGCTGTTCAACTTTAAATGTTGAAGCCTGGTTTAACTTATCCTCTCTTCACAGGTGCTGAAAACACACAGTGCTTAGGGAGTGCACAGAGGAGAGATGCCTTCCGAAGGTCGCTCCCCTTGGTGTTACATCCCATGTGTGCTGAGCACTGCTGGCAAGGATACTTTTATTGGGTGGAATTCAGCCAGCAAGAATAACCTGTGGAAGCCTTTCCCAAGCTCTTCAGGGAAACTTAATGACGTGCAGGACTGCTGCTCCTCCTGTGCCTCCTGACAGGTGATGGCAGTTCAGGGATGGAGAGGATGGTGTAGGTCTGGGTCAAAGCCACTGGCACTGATGGGATTCTTGTTGTTGACTGCTGTGTATTTGAGGTTAGGACTTCTACACCTCTCTAGCAAAACTTTCCCACAGCTTGCCCCTTATGTAAAAACCACCATACTAGGCCAGGGTAAAGGCCTTCTGCCTCTTTCTCTGTCTTGTGATAAATGATTAGGAGTATGGGAAGCAGTGAATACTTCCCTCCTGGCTCAGGTTGATGGCGGCCCTGAGATTTCCCACTCCTGAGGCTGCACCCACAGCATCATGTTTAATACATGGGCATTTCTTCAACTAATATGCTTAATAATTTTTGAACTCTTCGTATTTATTTCCTGTAACAATGATTTCCAAAGACATATGTGGAAAACAGTTCCACACAAGAGATTTGCTGTTTCTACGGCAGCTATACAATGAATTCTGACAAAAAAATGGAGAATAAATGTTTATGCACTTTTTGCAAGACATCCAACTTCCTATATGCAGTGTCTATGTCACATTCTTCACAGTTTCTCTAAACTAAAGACCAGGGAATATGTAATTTTTGTCAAGTAGAAACTCCCCATGTATCTGATCTGTTCTGTTAGTTTGCACCACTTCTGGATCTTCTACATGATTTTGAGAGGGAGATGGCTAAAGCTATAGCCAATATCCAAGATTCAGACCCAACAAAGATTGAAATTGCAACAAAGCAAAATAATTTGTTTGCTTTTTTTTTTTATTATTTCCAACTAATCCAAAACATCCTACTTGAGTTTTTGACTACTTCTGAATAACAAGCTGATATTTTCATAGAACCATCCATAATGACACTAAGACCTCTTTCCTGAATGAATGATATGTTAATAGTTCTTTCAAGCTTATCACAGTATATGCGTAATTGTGTCAGGTTTTCCCTTCATGAGCATTACTTTGCATTTATCAGTGCTGGGGCTTTTCTGCCATTTTTATCGCCCAGTCATTCAAAACTGATTCCTCTGAGTATCTTTATAGCTGGTTCTAATTTTGTACTCTAAATATGCTGTTCTTACCGCCTTATTTCCCCTTTTCTACATTATTTATTAGTAGTTTGAATAGTACTGTGCACAGCACAGATACCTGAAGGGCTCTGTGGGAAATCTCCATTGTGAAATACTTCTTTCTTTGTATCTTTGACTTCCTATTTTTCTCTGTTTCTCCCTGAAAACCTTGTGTTACAAATTTGAGACAGCTACCATCCTCTGGCAATGATGGCCTAATCTCTTTAAGAACTTCTTTTAAGATAACTTACAAGTTTATTGGAAACCTAAGCATCATCCTAATAAATCTTAGCCAAAAGATGTCATAAAACTTCAACAGATTTTGCTTCAAGACTTTCTGCAGTGAAATTGGTGTTGAATCTTCCTCAGATTGTCCCATATCAATGTACATAGGTATATTCCTACATGGTTTCTACCACCTTGTTCAGTACAGAAATCAATGCTTTTGGTCTATAGACCTTTTTTATTATCACATGCAATCTAGTCCCATTCAAATAATGATTTATTCATGGCAAGCTGTAATCTGATAGGTCTTTATTTGAGCTCTTCTAGAGTTTAGGGATTAATAATATTTTATTTCTGGTTGTTTTGGGATGGTTTATTGTTCGGTTGTTGGTTTGTGGGGTTTATTTTTTTCTGTTACACTTCTGTTCATTTCAATGTTTTGTTCTGAAATCATTCTACTGACACTTCCATGTAAGATATTTTATCAAAATTCTGCCTTGTAAAATAGGACACGTAACAAAGATCTTAAGCTCTTCTACAGTGAATCCTAGCATGAAAAAATCATGTAGCTCTTCTGACCTGAACCTCTATGAATTGATATGAATCATCCCGCAGTTTCAGAATATCACACTGCACACATAATTTGAGAATATTTGGATTTAAACTTTTGAAGTACTAATACATTGAGAATGCATTTAGAATCAACAAAAAAGGTTGAATTAAATCCATTAGTACCTTTTGTTTACTATTTGCTTGTAAGATGTAACTTCAGTTTAGAAAAATTTGCAAGGCTCCTTTGGTGTCCCAGAAGTATGGCTGAGGCATGAGATCTCTTTTGCATTCCTATCACAGTTTGAAAGATATCCAGGCAATGCTGTTCAGAAATACAGGGCAGCTTTAGCGTATGATTTGCAGAAGACTCCACTCTACCTCTTGCATAATAAATACTTGTGACACTAAATTCCTTCTGCCCCTCTTTGTTTCCTTCTGTCAACACATCTGTTGATGCTCTGCTTCTTAGAAGTTAACTTATCAAAAATGTTATTTCATATTTAAATGACCTGCATACTAGCTGCCTGGAAGAAAGGTATATAATCAACAACTAATGGTGTCACAAATACTTGCTCACTATAACTGCTTTGACAGGACCAAGAATTACCATTCCTTTTGAAATAGGAATTACAAATCTGATCAAAGTATTATTACTAATGCTATTCTTGGCCCACATAACAACCCTTCAACCTTTATATAAGAAAAAAAATAGAGAAATTCTTTCCTCTTAGAGGGAGCAACAAAGACAGTCCAGATCCACTTTATGCTGCCTTTCCCATTACACTCTTCTTTGGATTTCAGCTTTGCTTATTACTCAATTGCAACATTATTTTGTGTTTCTAATGGCTCTGAACTGTCTAGCAGAAACAACACTAGTCCACTGGGACTCATTCTCTTATATTCACTTGTGGCCCTAGTAGGTGTTTAAATAAAACTGAGGAATTTAATGTCTCCTATATTTACCTGATTAACTTCACATGAAAAGAAAAATAAAAACAAAACCAAACAAAAACCTCCCCAAAAACCAAAACCAACAAACCTCCCAAACAAACAAACTAAACTTCCAAAGAGCATTATATGTGTGGTTGGACAACAAATGACTGGCACAGCCATCAACCCAAGTTTTCTAATCCTGCTTGTTGTTAATACTCAGCTTTTCTCTTGCTCGTGGGGGTTTTTGCTTGCCTTCTTTCACTGAATTTTAAGTCAAAGAGTAGGTCACTGCAGGTGTCATTATATGAAAGAATATAATCTGCAAAATATACATCTAATGTTCATACCTGTAGTAATTTTCTTCTCTGAGTAATTCAAATAATAACATTTCCTTAGGGAATTACTACTTTTTGTGAACAAAAACTGTGACATATTTGAGGTCTTGGCTTTGACTTCTGGAGATTTTAAATTAAATCCCTGTTTTGATACATATGTTTTTATAATTCTGAAATGATATGTTATCTCCTGATATGACTCAGATTTATACATTTCCATATCTAGTTATTCCTGCTGCTACTCAGAGCATTATGAGAAGATAATTTTAATACTCAGTATTTTGCCAGCAGCACAGCCAGGTCTTTCTGTTTTCTAAGTATTTAACAATAGTACATTTTTGACAGTTGTTGCAACATCATTATTCATAGCCATAAACATAAAATAATCACCACCGAAGAAGAATGTGTTGTTATGTGATTTATAAAAAGCAGTGAAATTACTCTGAAGAAAATATTATCAAAATGGTGACATTTAGTACTGCTTAATAGGAAAAAAATCCTAGTGTTGTATTTTTTCCTTCTGTTTTCTGATAAAAAATTATTTTCCATACTGAACAAAAAGCAGCAATCACTTGTCAGTCTTAAACAAAATTTTCATACCATAGTCATCCTTTTCTCTTTTAAAAGACCATGTATTTTTCATTCTACTACCCTGATCCAGTTTGCTGTTAGCATGTGTATCTCAGAGGAGTTTGTAACCTACACTCTTACTTTGGCCTTCTTGTGCAAATTCCACTTGCTATATGCTGCACTCTCCATAATTCAGCCTGATTTACACTGCTATGGGCAAAAAGCCCAAATGTTTCTGTTTAAATTTAAGACGAAGAATAAGCTTCAATGATTAAAGACTTAAAATATGCACAGTATCCCTTTGTGCGAAGGCAGAATAATGGCATATCGCCTTTGTTTAATTTCTAAGGGTTTTTAATCTGAATTGTATCAGCAAATGATAACTGCTTCATTGATGCTGCCTTGTCCAGCTCTCTTTTTAATGACATTAATTCGCATACAGAGGGGGAGACGAGGAGAAGATACCATTAAGCTGCACACAAAATGCTGCTGTTTCCTGCTATCTCCTGATGGTTTCTGATCTACTACAGGTTGTCTGGAACATGCTGAGAGAAAAGAAATATGGCCAGAAGTGGAAATGAAAGAGAGATCATGTAACTATTTTGAAAGAGAGATAATGTAACTATTTTGAAGCAAAATACTTAGCGTAGCCTCTGTCCTCTGTCATTCCTCTCAGTCACATGGTTTCAGTAAAGTCTTTGAAATTAGCTGTTCTCTAAGTGACATCCGTTTAGGGATTAGTTAGTCATGTAAGGATCAGTGTTTAAGTATGGGCTTGTTCCCTCTTCAACCCATCTGTCATTTTTCTGAGATAATACATTAATTTCCATAGCAACAGCCTGTAATGTTACCAATAGGATTATTACGACTTTGCTGCATGATCAAGCAAAGGAAGCTGGACTGGTCTGGAATAAACTGTTATCCAAGGCCAGGAAGCCTGAATAATAGGAAAGCTGTTATAAAAGCCATAGTTAAGCCTCCTTTGCTATCTCTCGCATTAAAATAACTAGGAAAAATAAGTTAAATGTGGTGTGAATTGTCACCACTTTTAAACGTTAGTTATGTCCACTTGATTTGGCTTATTCCAGGTTTTGCTAAAGTCCAAGAGATGCAGAGTCCTGGCCTAAATCCATTGCTGCTTTTTAAATAATTAAAAAATACAATCTGGATCCCAACATTAGCACATTGTGCAACATCCTAAATATCATTATTTTTTACAGCACAACAGAAAAATAAGAGGAAATTCATTCCAATACTATATGAAGTGAAGCACATGCATTAACAGTATTTTTAAAATTGCTGATATTTTAACAGAATTAGAATTCCATGTTAACAGAGTCTGTGATAGATTTGACAGAGGCACTCCAATCACAAACTGATACACTTCGGAGAATCTCTATTCTTACTGTGCTCTGCACCATGTTTTTCATGACCAAATTCTAGATGGAGAATATGGGCCAAACCAGTTAATAATGATTAAAAAAAAAAAGAAAAACAAATATAAAATTAATTAGAACACTGCTGATTATCACGTTATTTAATTAATAACACTTATATAATATTCAAAGACTTCTATCTCCTACCAGTTCAAGACTTCTGTATGTCTGCATGTCATTTAGAGAGAAAAAAAAATAGTCTTATTAGACTGATAAAGGTAAATGTAACAACTATGGCAGTAGAATTATCTAGTTATATGGGTTTTGGGTAAAAACTACACATGGAGAAAAGAATTATTAAGCTAAATTGTTGCCATGTTTTTTTAAGCTAATGTTCTAAGGCATATTAAAACTTACTGCTGGAAAAGTTACTTACTGAAGTCTAGAAAGAACTCTACATCTACAATAAAGTACTGTGGGTTAGGTGACCCAGATTTGCAGGGAAAAATGAAATGTTGGGACGCTCTTAGAATTCAAGAGGATCTTCTAGAAGTCTTAAGTGAAAAAAGAGGAAATGCTTTTTACCTATAGGATTTGGATGAAGTACTTTGGTCTAGTAAATTGCATATACTGGCTTAATTGCTGAGTTCCCCAAAGGATTTAATACTGCCATCCTTACTTATTTATTGAAGTCAACCCATTAGTGGCAGGGTATTTAGTGAGCTTATAATCATTCCAGGAATTACTGGATTTGGCTACAAAATAAACAAGTTTCACAAATAAACTTCAGATTAAATGAATAACAGGCAGGGGTTTTGTTTTGTTTTATGTTTTTTTTAAATCATTAATAACTATGGGTTATACATTAAATATATGTATCTTTATAGGATAAAAATATTTTTTTAATGTATAAGCAATCACATTTTACTGTACACAGAATTTTTGTCAAGTAGTGTGCAAGAATTTAATCAATGCAGTTAGTCTTTCCATGAATACATTCATGGTTATATCCATTTCAATATCCTCCTCATCTGGGGAGGAATAACCTAGGCACCAGTAAGCACTGGGGAGCAACTAGCTAGAAGTCACCAGGGCAGAGAGAGACCTGGGGGTCCTATTAGACACCAAACTAGCATTAGCCAGCAATGCATGCTTGTAGCAAAGAAAACAAACCACATCCTGGTCTGCACGGGGAGGAATGTTGTCAGCAGGACAAAGGAGGTGTTCCTTCCCCTCTGCTCAGCCCGGGTGATACATGTCTGGAATACTGGGTCTGGGCTCCCCAGTACAAGAGAGATAAGATCTTACTGGAGATTCTCTTTGACATTCAGGCGAGCAGTTGATGGACAGGTAGAATCTAATAGACGTCCTTTTTTTCCAAAGGGGGTCCATATTCCTGCACTGGAGATTGATGCTGGTTTTGTATTCAACTGTTCAGACACAGTAATAGAACAGCTAAAATAGTATCAAAAAAAGTTTTTTATTCCATCACGTTTGGAAGTTTGCTGCTTATGACTGACCTGAGTAGTTAATTTCTGTTATACTTGTAATTTTCTCTCTGAAGCTCTCACCTCTCTTGTATACCAAATGCCAACTGCAATTTTGTGTGCTCAGGCTGTAGCTGAGGAGGCATAAATCTCTAGGAAGAAATAAGTGGGTGGAAGCACCAAGTTGTAAGATCTCTTAAATGTTATTAAAAGGAAACAAATTTTATTTTATCCACATAACAGTTGTTAAACTGGTTGTGGTTTATCCATCTTATGAAGCACTTTTCTTGATTATTTAACTTGTTTTATTTGTTTCACCTGTAGCTAAAGAGATGCCGGAATTCCTGTTTCTGGCAGAACCAGTTAACAATCTCCCAACATTTGTCTTAAACAGAAAACAATTTCCCACTTAACTTTACACCTACAATTAGTATAAGTAAAAGTTCTGTTCCCCTATGCTGAGCTCAAATGGCAGTAATGTCAAGACAGGCACTGGCATTAACTAACATTCTCTCTTAAACAAGGATACATTCCATGTTGACTACTATGAATGAGCAAGAGTAGAGCTACTATTACTGTCCTTGATTCATTCTTACATGAGCTGCTGTTAGAAAAGGGTTTCACCTGGATCACAGCCCTGACTGTTCTCAAGCTTCCAGGTACTCTTTTGAGAAAGAAGATCTTCCATGCAAACCATACCTGAATCCTGATTAATATTTATGCCATTTACAGTTCCATACCCATTGAAATGGGTATGGCATATCATGAGCCTTGCCTTGAAATCATTGGTGATGGGATGTGTAGTCTGGCAAAAAACAAAACCAAAGCCAAGCAACCAACCAACCAAACAAAATTAGTTGTACTGTTAATTAAGCTTTTTCTGTAGTAATTAGACAGCTTAAGATCTTAGATTGACAAAACCCAAATAGGAATAAGAACAAACCCTGGGTCCTAGATATAGGAAGTATTCCACTTTTGTAGTTAAAAAAATTGTGTTCCACAAGGAAATCAAGTTCCTTGAAGCACTCTTCCTAAAATCCAGATTCATTGTCTGCTCTGCCAATCTAGTCTTGTACATACACAACACTACAGCACAAAGGGTGAGACTTGAATATTTTTGCTAACATACAGTTTGGTGAGATTCTCTTTGTTAATTTCCTGCCTGGTGCCCATGTATTATATATAATACCAATAGCTAGTGAACTAATCCAAACACCTATTTTTCCCAAGGAATTTGCATCCTGTATAAAGTTTGGGTTCATAACTACCTATGGATAGCTCCTGTAACTTGTAACTCCTTATTCTTTGAAAAAATTCTGAATATTTGTTTTGAAATTTATTCCACATCTCCTAATCTTCTTGCACATGTGTCTGATTGCCCTTGGTGCCCTGCTCCTCACTGAAATCTTTTATCCTTCCAATTCAGTTTCTAAGATCAAAGTCCCATTTAGTTTCTTGGCAAGCTCGACTTCTATATTTGCTTATTTCTCTGTCAAACCTCAACTTCCACCTCTCTTAAAAGGATTCTGTGTCACTTCCCCACCTTTTACTTCCATTATGGAAGTAAGAGATTATGTAACTTTGTCAATCCTCTATTCTGCAGCAAGCAAGAATTCAGAGCAATAGTAAGTCCATCAGGACAACTTTGCTATCTATGTCATGGCCTATTCTGACATAGTCCATTGCCTAATTCTTTTTAAAGCATTACTCTCTGTGGTAATTAAAGTCTTCTATATTAAAATAAAAGCATTTCCTTAGTAACACATGAATGGAGATTTAATGCTGTAGTTTGCAAGCAAAATCACAGAGATGTTTAGTGTGAAGAAGATGAGTGGGTAGAAAGGTAAGACATGTAAGAATTTCATGTAAGAATTTTTTGTTAGGTATTCATTCTTTAGGAATCAGTGTCAGAGGGAAGATTCTCAGGTTCCTATTGTTTTATTGCTGTAATTACTTTGTCTCTGCAGTCTCAAGAACTTTCATCCTCCTGTTGAATCCAGGTTTCTTTATAAGTACTCTTCCTCGTACATTCTGAAATATCTAGAAATTCTTCATCAGATACACTTTTTTCCTCAGTGGGATAATGTTTGGTGCTGGCCACAGCTCATCACGTTGGATCTGCTACATATGAACCCCAACACTCAAACACCCTTAATCATTAGTAAGTGGACAGTTCTCTTTTAATAACCATGCAACAGTGAGCAAGTTTTGCAATTGTGTCAGATCCACGGTCAAGCTGTTGCCGTTGCCACTGAAGTGGGTGCTAAGAAGTGAAGTATAACTGAATTTTCCTCTTACTCAGTACTCCATTCCTCGAACACGGTGTATGTCAAAACTTTGGTAGCTGTCAGAGCTCTGCCTTGGATCCCGCTCCCATGTTAGTACAGCTGTTACCTTGGCTCATGCACGTATTTCCATGGCATTTGCCACAGGTAGCCCCATGTCTGCAGCCTCTGTGACTCGGAGAAGGGTATTGCCATCACCAATCAAAATACCACTGCCATGATTTCCCTGGTCTTTGTATGGCCATCTGGGAGTCACGGCTTTTTCAACTGTGGCAGTCATTCCCACCAGAGTCGTCTGCTCTTAGAATGCCTGATGTGTTGCTATCTGACGATACAGATGCCAGGCTGCTCTGCCTCACTGTCCCCGAGGAGAAATCTGCACCAGGTTCTGTCCAGTGCTTGGGCTGAAGTTGTAGCCCACTTCTGCTGGTATAGCAACTAGGAAAAAATTGGCAATCAAGATTGATGGCTTTTGCCCATAAGCCTTCCTATTTTCTTAATACATTCTCACCTTCTTGCTTAGCTACAAAAATAATAGATTTGAGAGCAGCTCTGTCGACATATTGTGCATAGACCAACCAAATATTCTTCCTAGACCACCAGATGATTAACTCTACAACACTGCAGGAAACATTTTGCTGAGGTTTATGTATTCCTTGAAACATTGGCTCAAGGTTCTTTGAAATTGCAGAAGTTTGCATAAACAAAATATAAGACAAAAACCTCTGTCAAAATACTGGCAATTAAGACTGCGCACCTCCATTTTGATTTAAGCTGTATTTTCAAGGATTCATGCTTCTAACATTCTTACTCTTTTCTAATAAATGCCCTAGAAACAATACAAAGGTGGTTTGTGACTACCGGATTTACTGACATTTATCTGACACAATAAATATTTGCCCATTTCAAATTATATTTTGCAAGAAAGAACTTGTGCTTATTGCTGGAATAATAACTTTTATTTTTATTATTTTTAATATAACAAAGAGATGGAAGATGGGATTCTTGATGTGTCAGTGTCTGTGAGCTGAACAAGATAAAAGCTGAGTAATGTCAGCATCCTGTAGATCTTTTCCACAAAAGAAATTATGAGTAATGTTACACACTTGGTTTACTGAAATGGATTTAACATACTGCATACCAAACAGCAGCTCACCCTTCCTGTCCTTCTGTAAGGGAATAATGTTGTGCTTCAGCATGTGGATAATTTCTCTTTGTGCTAATCACAGAATTAATGAGATTTACAGACCAATTTCTTCCTCTGCTACTCCTTTATTGTATTGATGCACACACTATAGCTATTTTGTCACTAGACAAGAATAGGTGAGAAGAAGGTGACTTCTTGATGAACACTGAAAAAATACTGTGGATTACTTATGATATCTTTCTTTATTTTAAAGTATTTGAATAAAAAGGAAAAAAATCAAAGTTTTCAGAAGTCTTTCGCACAGCTGATTTCTATCGAAATTAATTGGATTGTAATAACTAAATACTTTGGAAGTGAATTTATTTTTATTTAGAAGCTTCCCTGTACAATTAAACCCTATATATCCACTTCAAAGTTTTGATTCACCCTATAGAATAAGCTAGGTAACATCACAGAAGAGGACATAAGCACTGCTAATCAATTAACATAATTTAACTAATATATTTTATCATTAAAAACATGCAAATTATTAACATCTACAACCTTATTGTTATTTGTATCACCATAAATGAATATTTTTGTACAAGGATACCTAGCAGATGCGTTGATTCATGTCTGTGAAATTGAGGTGAATAGTGATTTCTGAAAGAGACAGTGTTCTCTTAGAAATTTGCGTATAGTCAAGCCCTGTAAAATTATTTTATTATGCTAAAAATATATACATATCCCAGCAATAGATGCTTATTATTTTTTAAAAAAATGTAAAACAGGCACAAAAGAAACATGTTCCAGTAGAGTAGTATGTCTATTGTTCAGCACTTTTTAAAAAAATTATGTTTATTTTATTCTGTTGGGAAAACTTAGTGCAAACTGGAGCATTTATTTGAAATTCAGATGAGATTTTGGTATTTTGGGTAAATCTGGTGCATTTTGGAGCATCCCTTGTTGACAGTGGTAAATATTGCTGATGATTTTAAGTATATTAGTTCAATTTACTCAAAGTATGGGGAAAAAAATGGCAGTCTCTGTGTGAGAAATCTACATCCAGCTTGTAGACTGCTCCATGAGTGCTGTCAGCTCAGCCAATATATAAAAGAATTTGAGGAGGCATCTGGTGTTTCTCTCAGAAGCATCAGCTCTTCTGCTTTTTTCTTCTTTCAGTGGAAAATACTCATGTACATAATGAGCCTGCCAAATAAATAACAACTTCTCTCGTCCTTCTGCAGATTCCTTTCCCCTATGATTAGTTTTGATACTGGATGACATAAAGGAACAGAGAGTCCTATATAGTAGAATAAGTGTTAAGCCAAAAAACATCCTAAGAAGCTCAAATTCAGGGCTTAAGACTGTAGCAAAAAAAAGCACAAATGGATTCAGAAAAATGAATTTGTATTTCTTAGGAAAAGTACTCCTAATCCTACCACTCTTCTTTAAATCCATGCCTTAAGAATTGACCAAGGACCTTAACACATATCCCAAAGCATACTTTACTTCTGTACGCAGAGAAATCCTACATTGAAACAACATCTGGTATAACTGCTTGAAAAATATTCTTTCTTCTCCTGTGACTTTAGAATTACATGGCAAGGTATATTGAGCTATAAATTTCCATATTTGCCATCCACCTGTCTCTCTGCCACTTTGTAAACATGATGTTCAAGAATTGGATTTTTAATGATATTTTAAAACCAATAACTGAATTTTGTGTTGGCATTTGGTATCCTATTTTGCTAAGACTACAAAAAAATGTTTTCTAGATGGTTATATAAAACTGGAGAAATACGTACTCAAATGCTGATTTGAAGTAAGTAGTTTAGTTCTTTGTTTTTAATTTGTGCAAGATGTACTTTGGCTTTGGTAACATTTTCAGTCCTTTTATGTCGGCTAATACTAAGTGCATTTGTAGGATAAGATCAGTCATATGCCCTTACAAAAAATACAAATGGTATTTGGAACTGATAATACAAATGTACACACTGATACATCTGCATTTTAAGCATTGAGAACTACTAATGGCTTAATCCAGTAAATCAAGTACAAGATGACTTCATTAAGTAGGATGAAGAGGCTTGCCCACCATGCCTGCCATGCATCGTCAGGGAACAGGGCCACAAAAGGATGTTTTTATTTGCAGCTTCTTCTGCATTTATTATGCTCTGTGTAAACCATGAACACACTAACACATTTGTTCTACCTGCATAGTGCTGTGAGTGCAGGTTGCCGGTATCACCTTCTGCAAGTAAATGCATGGCGTTACGTTCTGTACAGGGGTTTTTGTCCACAGTCTAGGCCTACCTTTCAACTGGAAAGACCAATATACACTGAAAAGAATGGACCCTTTGCGGCTTTTCTTGGAATTAGATCAGACTGTAAAAGAGGCAGACAAGTATCCCATAATATTCTGTTTATTCTTCTTCATGCCTCTTCCTGTGCAACGAGATTTTGGGAAGCCTATGAGCTCTTTGTTTCAAAGAGGAGGCCTGACAGGCTTGTGAGCCTAGAAACCCTAGAGAGGCAGTTTTTTGGTGGATTTAAGTTTTCTTGACATCAGGTAAGACCATCTAGTTGGAGTTATACTAAATGTCTATCTAGTCCAGCTCTCTGTCTCCAACAGTGGCAAAAAGGAAATGTCTGAAGGCTGTAAGACAGGTTAAAGAAGTGTTTATTTTTATTTTTATAGTATTAATTTTATGGGATTTTCAGCTTGTGGCAATTGATTCATAAGACTGCATTCCTGAAATTACTAGAGGGACTATTAATATTCCATGGTATCTTTTCTGGCATTGCTCTGCTCCAATCACCCTTTTTCCATGAACATTGAAAACTTTCTCCACACTAGGATGTGGAGATGAATGAATTCATTTGAAAATGCAGTCCATACCTGCATGAAAGCATTGCCTTGAGTGATCTTCAAACTACAGAAAGAATAAAATTGCAACCAAACCAGCCGTGTGTATGCGGTAATCGCCTTGCACGGGTGGCAGGCCTGAGGCTTCTCTGGTGTCACACCAATGACACCCAGCCCTGACACATATTAGGCTGTCCTTGTCACCCTGCCAAGAACACACAACAGCACAGACTGCACACTGCTGCCATTAAAATCTTAAAGTCTCCCAGTCTCTCATCCAGTCTGGCGATGACGATTTGATTCGGCCATCAAGAAAATGTAATAGCTGGTGCTCAGACCAAGTGGTTAGGCCAAGTCTCACTGCTAACCTGACTGAATGCCTCCAGTACAGCATCCATATCAAGCACCTCTTGAGGTGGGATCGGAACTACATGGATCTCCCTGATTTAATTAGTGATCCCTTGTTTCAAACTTTAACAGAACTGCTACCAGTTTAACTTTTGACCACTTAAGCCAATTTTTGTTTTTCTCAAGGGACTAGAAAGAGACATATGAACATTTTCAGACCAGATGCTGTAGTTCAATGGACTTAGAGCTTCTGATTCTCTACATTGGGCCCTACTGCTATTGAACGATGTTTTGCCAGTTGTATCAATCCATAGATCTAGGACATTCTCTCATCTTCTTTCCTTAGATCAAATGAATGTAGCTAGTCAGTGTAATATCTTATTACGAACATAATACCACTCTTGAACAAGGACAAATCACAACTGGATTTGGTGATATATTTCAGCTATGGCCCATTTCCTCTAACTAAAAAGTGGCAAATTTAAACTTCTACTCAACAGTTCAAGTGTTTCAAAGAGCTGTTTCACACAACATCAAGTGTAGTGGGAAAAAGAAAGACTTTGTGTTTCTGAAAAAGTCCTAGACTTTTTTAACTCTATGATTCCATCTGCTCAGATAGAATAATTTCCTATTTTCAAATTCCTATTTTCTTCAGAATGGAAGAGATTAATCTTTAAACTGTAATTATTATGAGTGTTTTAATTCCTCTTTTAAAACTTCAAAAATCTCTGCTTTGATGTTTCTTGTCTAGTTTCTTTTTTTTTTCTTCAAAACAGACAAAACCTAAATTCATCTTAAATTCTGAGATAGAAATCTCAGTAGTAAATATTACAAAAGAAATAGCAAATTACTTAGGAAGTAGTGACTGAAAATCTCTATATCTCCAACTATCACATTCCCTTAAAAGCAACACATTCCTCCAGCTGCAGAGCAGAAAAAGAACCTGGTTTGTGATCGTTTCTTGAGATACTAGCATAATTTTCATTTAGCACTGAACACTTGCAAAATAGTGTGACTAATATTCCAGACAGACTTGAACAAATATTTATACATGATACTCACATACACATTCAAAGAATTTGCAGCCTTTTTATGGACACATCACAGGAAAGAAAGAAAAAAAAAAAAAAAAAAAAAAACCAAAAAACCACTAGATTTTTTTTACTGGTTGATTGACTACGAATTATTTGATCAATCCCAGAGTTTTTTCACTCTGTAAGTATCTTAAAATGCAAGGCATTTTTAATGATTGATAATGTTTCTCTTCACTTCAATGTAGCACTTCAAGAGTATAAAACTCTTCGGAGTCAGCCACTGCAAGGGAAAATAATTCAATGCGTTGTAATGCCAGCTACCACATATCATCCATCAGCTTTTTCAGTGGTAGCAAACCACTAGACATGAACATCAAGGACAGTCTGTATCTCAAAAGAGTCAGCTTGAGGCAGCTTAACTGTTTTACCATTGTTAACTGTCATCTAAACTGTGACATGCTGCTTTCACTACTTCTAACTGATGTCAAAATGAAGAGCATAAAAGTAACTGAATAAACCACAAGAACTGAAGTAGTTCCTTTATCTAACAGCTTTATACCTACAAATTGCTTGATAAGAAAAACACTGGTCACAGGTTTTATTCGTGTAAAAAACAAATGTTGACTATGGCTGCTGAAGAGAATTTAAAGTTATTGCAATCACATAATAAATTAAATCCTGAATATTATGTGCTGCACTCATGGCTGCCCAGAAAATGGTCCCCCAAAAAAGAGTCTTGCTCCGCTGATGATTTGCAATTAATTCTCTTTGGTGAACCACACTTGTTTCTATTTTCGGGATTTTTGTGTGCTTATTATTTTTGAGAATTAAATGGGAAAGGATTTGCAAAAAGTGTTTTTAAAACTTATGTTGATGGTGGTTTTTGTTACAGCGTGTTCTACATTTCTGCAATTTATCAGCCATAGATCACCTTATCACTAGGATTGTAGTTTTTGGTTTGGGGTTTTTTGGATAGTTTTCTGGGTGTCTTTTCTAAAGGAAAGCTCTCATCTGCACAATTTCCACCACTGCCATTAAAGAGATCCTGTGATTTGTGTATTTTGTCACTAGCCTGTCATAGGAGTTGCAAGCTGGTCTCAGGAAACTTGTCATTGCTTTCATTGTCAAAGATAGGCTGTATCACCGTTTGTGCAGTAATCTGGCAAAACGCTTATGTTTGTTTATTCACACAGTTGGTGAACAGACCCAGTTGAGCCTAAAGCACTATAATGGTTACAAACAAATTTACTTAACCGGACAAAATTTTACCATTTTATGTATTAACAATAAAGAGCTCTATAGCAGTGGGAATGTAGTGCTGCTCAGTAACACACTTCATATTTGGCTAAAACAGTCAGAGACCAACTGTGGCACAAGAGTGAAGTGGCCTGCTGACCACTCAGAACTGTGGACCTTTGGAAGCTTAGAAAGCTGCAGTAGGTGATCCTCTTTATTTTTTTTTTTTCCCTCATAAGAGGGAAAACATCAGCTTCAAAACAGTGAAGAATTTATTGGAAGAAAATACTCCAAATGCTGATCTCTTCTCTAGATAAATTATCTCAGTATTAAAACTACAATTCTGTGTGTGAATATTTAATCTTCAGAAAAGTAAAGCAGGAAATGCAGCAAAATTCTTGGGCAATATTTTAAAATAATTGTTGATGAATTTACAGTTGCTTACAGCAAAATTGTAAGTCTTTTTTGGTTTTGTTTTAGGTTAGTAGTGGTTTACTTCAACTATAACCTTTTATTGAGCTTTCAGGAAAAGGTAAGAAAATTGTTTTATCACTTGAAACTTGAATAATTCAGACTTTTAATGCAGGTTTTCTTGCATCATCTTTCCATTTAATCCCATAGACACTTTTAAAGGACTAAACATATTTCTAATCTTAGACAGTAGAAAGGAAATTTTTAGTGTCTTCTCTGGAGAGTCAAACAATTTCTGTTCTTGCTTACGACAAAGTTTAATCTTGTTCCCCTTAAGAAAAATAACATAATTTTGCACAAGGAGAACATAAAAAAAAAAAAACCCAAATTAAAGAAAATGCATCTTCTGTTTCTGTTGTTTCCTTATTTGGACCTAGCTTTTCAGCTGAAATGTCCTCTGCTGAAAGTAAGGCATTATAAGCCATTATCTATACTGAGAGAGGCAGAATAAATTGCCTGTGTATTAGAACAAGGCAAAGGAAAAAATAGAGAAACTGCATATCCCAGATATTCAGCTTTGAGGTATTTTTTTATTTGTTTGATCCATTCTTAGTTGTTTGGGGATTTCTTTTATGGCTGTTTAGGAGTTAATTCTTTCTCTTTTTTCTTATAAAATTACTCTAACTTGTTTTCAGTTTAACAGTAGTCATTTGGATTGCAAAATGATTTTTCCACACTTTAAAGTTCCTGGATAACCAGTGATTCATCCTCTAGTTTCTCTGATTTTATTTTATCTTGGAAATATTATATGCATTTAATGATAAATTAATATTTTCTTTCTGCAAAAAATTTTGAATCATTCTGCTCATAGCTCAGGCTTACTGCACTCTGATGTAAGAGTTCTGCATCTGAATCCCAAAGTATCTAAAAACTAATCTGCATGCAACAAGAGAGGTAAATGTATAAATTCCAAAAAGATTGAAGCTTTTTCCTCCTAGAAAATTATGGTCAAAATCTTTATTAGCTTGTATTTTACCATATGTCTCCAAATAATGATTACAACATTGATACGTTGTCTACACTGAATAAAGGAAATAAAGAACAAAATCAATATTAGTTTCAGAGGGACCTGTTCTACTCTTCTAGCCATAGCATAAAGATGTCCTGGTTAGTTCTGGTTTATAATGAGGTCATAGAAAACAGAAGAAATGATGGACTCAAGCGAATGACAGAAAATGAAGACCTCTCCCAGCTGGAGAATACTAATACCATTAATCCCTAGCAAAACAAATACAGGATGCAGTTGCTTGGGTGGGGGAAGGGTACAGAGTTGGAAGCAAAAAGCCGTTGGAAAACCAAGAGGAAAAGGAACAGTAAAATTCAGAGACATGTAAACCTCAAATAATGTTTTTGCATTCTCCAGTAGGTTTCTCTGATAGACGTAAAATATATTTTGAAATATACTTTCCTTTTTCCTATGTTGCCTAACTCAAACTCTTTCACTTTCTTCTTTCCAGCACACTCAAATGTCCTCTAATTGATTGTCCAGCATTCTTAAATAAATAATTTTTTATGAAGATAAACATTCAGAAATAAACTGATCACCCAGTACTGCTGGATGAGATGGCATAATTTCAAAGTTACTGACCTTCTATTGTGACTGCCTATATTATTTTTACTTAGTTTTTTGAAAACCAATATAAATTTTAAATTCTTTTATTACTAGCAGTAGTTGATTAAAACGTGGGATAAATATGGTTTTGTTTGAATAATGCCACAATACTTTGAATGTCATGCCTGGCTTTAAAGAACTGAAAAAGTGAATCAGTCTTAGACAGGCATGATGGGGAGTATATACTTTTTTCTATTCTCCATTCCAAGTCTAATTTCTGTGGAAAATAAACAGGTCCACAAGGTAAATCATATATATATATAATGTATATCTACATATATATATGTGTGTGTTGACATATGCACAATTACTTAAAAATGGAAGTGTTTGTGCAGTAAAAATAGATATCACACTGACAGTGATGGGTTAAGAAACAGTCAACCAGAGTTTTTGAAAAGTCTTTGAAAAGAACAGGTGTTCCTCTTTCCTGCAAGTAGCAAAAGCAATCTATTAATATGAAATAGTTTTCTAACAATACATGCAATTAAGAACCAGAATGTAGAAAGTGCTGGGGTTTTGATCAAACAAACCTCCTGGTGGCAGTTTTGAAACCTTATTAATGAAAACCAGATTCAAGGAAGAACAGATTTTTCCTAGAGAAAAGCCATATTCAAATATGGTTCCAAGCTCAGCTAAACATGGTCAGAGAAGATAGCAAAGCTATGAGTAATAGATCAAACTCAGTGGGAAGATTCCAAAGAGCAGTTAAAGAGATAACAACTCTAAGTATCGTGGAAATGTACCCACATGTCGGAAAAGTCTTTGGGACCGTTTAATATCAGCAGTACCATATGCACCGACTATAGTGCTCTAGAATGCAATGGACATGACAGCTGCTATAAGGGATTTGAGTAAATGGTAAATGAAAAACATGAGTAAAAAAGCATCTAAAATACAAGTATGAGAAATTCTTCATTTTGTGGAAGAAATTCGAATTCCAATCAGAACTTCCTCAAGAACATACCATCAGTGCACAGAAATATTCAGTACTTGTAAACTTGAATAGGTCTTGGTAGAGAAGGACTGTATTTAAATTTAGCAGCTTGCTGAAAGAAAAGACAAAGTGTTCATTTATTCATTTTGGTTTTTTTTTCAGGGAACAAATGGAACTAAAACCTTTTGTTCATTTCTTTTTCATTCTGCTTTAAAAGCAGAATACAGAGCTGATACAAACTGAAAAGACTAGTAGAAAGCTATTAGGGTTAGTAAAAATTTGCTTTAAAAATCTGGTATTAAAAATCTTAAAGAACACAACTTTTACTGTACTTCATGGTAGCATGATCCATATGAGGTTCTTTTTAAGAGCATGCACATGTCAGAATTAGAATTCTGTGCAGAAAACAGATATGTAGCACAAATGCATAGGAAAAAAGTGGCTGTTGGCGTAGGCAAAATGGATATATGAATGATGCCCATGACCCCAATACAAGATTTATCTATGCCAGAGTTCTGGAAAGTGAGCAGGCAACAGTGGCAGCTGCTGGTGTGGGAGCAGTTCCTCACATTTTCCCATCTGCCAGGCAGCAGGAGCAAGAGCAAGCAGCTGAGCTCACCACGGCTTCCCTGTGGCTTTGTGTTCCTGCTCCAGCCATTCTCAGATTCTCACCCACAGACCTGCAAAATTTAATTTTTTCTGTGCTGCCGAAAGAGGTCTTGAGCCAGCTCTGGGGATCTTTCTGAGTGACTTGAAAGGAAAAATTATCGAGGTAGCAAAACTGCTTGTCATTGTAAAAGCTCCCATTCTCTTTTCCTCTTCATGATATTAAACTAAAAGGTTTCTGTGGGATGTTTGTACATCTGTGCTGTCTACATGCACGCACAGGCACATCCCTTCCTACCTTTAGTCAGAAAAGTTCTGTGAAAAGTAGTCATAAGAATTATTAAGTGTTTCTGCACTTCTAAAGATGCAAGGAAGTGTTACTATTTGATGCTGTTGCAATCTTTTTGTTATCAAATCTGGGGTCCTTACAGCTTTAGTATTGCAGACCTAAGGACAATCTGAGAGGTCTCTTTAGATGATGTTGGAAAACAACAGATGATCTAAATCACATCAGATCTATCTTTTGACCCTCTGTCAATCACTCTTTAAATAAACAAATGTTTCTTATTCATATGCATAAGCTTCTCACCCTCATTCAGAAGTCAGATTATCTCAGCTACCAGAAGGGGAATATGTAAATCCTGTTAGATGGCTTGCTTTAAAATGAAATAAGTCACCCAATACAGCTTTATCAGCAACTATTCAGTTTGTCTAGTATTGGCATGTTCCTAAGCTTTTCTAGCTAAGTTACACAAACTGGCACCCAGAATACTGCTACTACAGCAAAACCACGATTACGCTCTAGACCCCTCTCCTCTTTCTTCCTCTATGCTGCCCTCACCAGGAGTAAACCCAACTAAACAAATAAACACTGCAAAA
>VZTA01030634.1:0-37054 GCA_013398855.1 Mohoua ochrocephala
AGGGTGGGTCACCAGGGCAACTGCTCTCCTATCGGATGTACCTGCTAGATAGGCTAATTAACTAACTTTATAAAAACTGTAGAAATCCTACACCTCTCATGCATTTAGCTGTTTTTGTGCACCTGAAAGCTTTCACTAAAGAACTCCTTTTTATATTACCACTTGAATTTTGTTTGGAAAGTTTTTCTTTTGATTCCAGGCAACAGTTTCTGCTTTGATTGAAAATTAATATGTTGATACAAAATCCCACAAAGGATGTGTTTTTTCACCATCCACCAGTCTCAAGTATCTACCAAATACTTCTGAGCAGCCTGGGAAGAGAGTCAGCTGCTTATAATGCAGGGAAGATCTCAGACATAATCCTTGTTTTTCAGAGTCTGGGTAGAAGTGATTTTTCCCCCCCACAGTGCAGCGGAGCCGTAAAAAATGGCGGCGCAGGCACCTGAGGGGAACCAAGCCCAGCGGAGCGGGGGCGGCAATGCTCGGACAACCTACCTTCCAGGGGGTTTGTTTGTCACCAGTCTTCATTGTTTTGGGCTGGGGTGGGAGACACTGTCTGCGGGAGTCCCTCGCCATCTCGTCTTTGCTCCCGACAGCCATGTGGTGTGGCGTGGCGTGGCGTGTGGGAGCGGCCGCCATCTTACCTCTGTCTGGGGAAGCCAGTGGATGCGGCCTGTGGGGAGCGTCCGTCATTTTGGTTTTGTTCCTGGTGGTGAACACCTTTTGGTGGGTAAAACATCTTCTCTTTTTCTACACTTCTGTTCTTAATATTGTGGTTGTTATTGTGCGTTTCTTATTCCGTTGCTTTGTGCTTTCAGTAAATTATTATCTCAACCCAGAGTCTCTGCTTTTGTCCCTCCCTTACCAGAAGGGGTAGGGGTAGCAGAGTGGCTTATTTCAAATTTAATTTCCTGCTGGTGTCAAACCGCTACACGTGCACACACACAAACTCCTGACTGTGTCCCTTTTTGGTACTGCTGTCTATGTATTCTTTGTCTTCAGATAAACTGGCTTGTACTTTTTTTTGGTGTACCATAATCCTAACCTGTCTACCCTCATCCTGCTTTTGTCTGCCTGGTACTGAGGATCATGACTATGTCTAAAGGCAGGGATGCCCTCTGTATTGAAGCAGAAGTGTAGCTGATCAAATTATTCCTTGCCCCATCCTTTTTTTCTACTGTTTATTATTGAATTGACTGTCTTCCAGGCATTATTTCTCCCTCAGCTCCCTGAGCTGTGCCAATAGCCCACACTGCCTTCAGTCACAATTCAGGCTAAACTAGCTGAATTTGTACTGAAGCAGGCTATAAACACTCATACAACCTCATAATGCAGGTTGGCTACAAAGACAGGCAGAGGCCCATAATGGATAGCTGGTAGGCAGAAAAAAAAATCTTAATCCACTACAAGCCATTTCCAAGGGGATTGTATGTCTGTATCATTGTATATATATTATAGATAGTCATAGGGACTATGGCCAGAACTACAAAGTATTTTAAAGGGGAGTGAAGCTCCAATCTATCTCTTAAATCACAACCTGTGTGGCTTCCTTAAAGACACACAGGGAATCTGTGATGGAACAGGAAATTGAATTAAGCTTCCCAGGTAGCAAGTCTAAATTGCATTTTTTTTCAAAGTTGGAAGGCAAGTTAGAAAAACAATTTGCAACTAAGCAGTGCGCAGCAGTGGAATAGGAAAGAAAAGTTTTAGTTTACTTAAAGTACAGAACTTCTGTGAACTGCAGGTGTTACAGATTAACACTTTAATGGGAGCCACATGCATTGCATCCTTGATGTCTGACTCTAAACTCAGGTTAAGAGATAAAATTGTTTTGACATCTAAGGAGGACATGATGTTCTTTCTGAATATAGATCAAGCTGTCTGTGACATGTAAATGAAACATGTCTGAGTATTTTTTTTTTAAAGAAATGTGATCAAAAAGAAAAGGTAGAGAATTTTTCATGCTTATGTGCTATCCTGGGAGTCCAGTTCTAATTACAGAGTCTCTTTGGACAATGGCAATGTTTTAATCTTGTTTTGCTGAAACACTTAAGCATGTACTTAGGTAAGGTTGTTTTCAGAACTGCATGTAAGTAATACTTAGATCACAATGCTTTTCCCTGGTGCTGACTATAATTTCCATTCATTGATTCTGCCAGCCTTGTCTGGTCTACTTTTTGGATGATGTTTACATATGTATTGACACACCTTACCATTAGTGTACACTGTTTTCCCCTTGTCTGCTTAAATGTGTGCCACAGACCTCCTGTATGTCTAATGAAATATTTCTAAACTGGTTTCACTCTGCTTCTATGAGTTTCAATTTTCCTATTTCCTATTTTTCTTTTCAGTCTGTTCTTTCATCTAAAGAAAAATCTTTCGGTACCCTGAAGTTTTGCATTGGAGACAGCTATCCTAAAGTCTATAAGGAAGCAGAAGACGACGTGTCATGCAAATGGACCCAGACTCCACTTTCTCTCAACAAGCAGGACATTCCCTTAATGGCACTGGCACTTCCCAGAATCACAGAATCAAAGAATCATGGAATTGTTTATGTTGGAAAACCTAAGATCATTGAGTCCAATCATTACCAGATCACTGCCAGGGCTACCACTAAACCATATCTCTTAGTGACCCATCTACATGTTTGAACACTTACAGGGATGATCTCAGGCTCAAACCTCTGCAGAGCTATGTAATGTTCTGTCCCTGTGCTCTCTCTTCCTTCCACATCAGAATGGTTTGCTTTCCACCTTTACCTTCTGTGATAACCTGCCTCTTCTCCTCAGTGTCAAGCTCTGCCTCCTGCTGCTGCACAGGCTGTCCCCTCATTATTCACTATTTGGTCCTATCAATGTTTTTTCCCCGCTGTTGCAACAATCTGTAACCGCACGGAAGTCGTGGACTCAGATGCTCACATCTACTTGTACTGCATTCTCTCTTTGTCTTATGCAAATCCCTACATATTCAGCATTTATGTCTTTTCCCTTGTCTGCACAAAACAAGTATTTATTTACACAGAAGCCACATGGAGGAAGTTTGCCAAAGATTTTGTATACATTCACTAATTCAGTTTCACGTGAAACAGAGTGCAAGAAGTAGCAACATGGGAAGCTTTGTTTTGGAGAGGTCTTGTAACTTTTCCATTCACAGTTTAGTGGTACCATCCTTGGGAACGTGTCCTTTATTCAGAATGCCATGCAGAGAGAGAAGCACCTGATTTTGTGATACTTCAGGGAGGAGAGGATGGAGCATGGACAAATTCCAGGCCCGGTGAGACAGAGATGCTTGATTTGATAGGTACCTTCCAGGTGATCCAGAAATAGAAGTATCTGTGTCCTGTTCTTCCAAGTCTTGATGCTGTGGGTTTTCTATGAGTAGCTGGCATCTAATTCCTGGAGCATTGTGTTTTCTGTGGCTTTCTTTTCTTTTTCCTTTCTGTCCCACTTACAAGGGAGCTACAAAAGCTCCCACAGGATATTCCAGATGTTCTGAAACATAAATGCAGAGGGATGCACAACATTCAACATTTAACAAAGATCTGTTTTGCCTTCTAATTTCTGTTTAAAGAAGCAACAAACCCTTAAAACAAGACTGCCATGCTCATTATTCTCTGCTTTCCCTCAGGCACCTGCTGTGTGGGTGGGAAAAATTACATCTCGTAGTCTGATGCTGGCTACTTTCTTTCTCTCCTTTAGCTTGCCTCCATCCTTTTTTAGGGTTTTATCAGACCAAGGTGATAAATCAGGTGGAATGATCCTGCCATCAGCTTTACCCTGGAAATCTAAGCTGGGTGACAAGGAGAGAGATAGAAAGAGTTTGTGGAGAAAGCACCAGTGATGATGGAGATTGCAGTAATAGTCTCCTTATTCTGTGTGGGAAAAGTGTCTTCCAGAATTGATATAATGTGCCATTATGCACCTCTCAAAGCATCTAAAAACCCTGGCAAATGCAGAGATTATGATTTACTCTGTCTTCTCTTTGTTCCTTTGACAGCCTGCGAAGTACATAGCTATGCTCGTGGCATTCAGGGCAGTCTGACCCACTCGTGCTAAAGCAGTAGGTGGTCATACCTTCTTCAGGTAACAAGTGACAGGATGAGAAAATGGCATCATGTTGCAACAGGGGAGGTTTAGTTGGATGTTAGGAAAAATTCCTTCACTGAAAGGCTGGTCAAGTATTGAAACAGACTGCTCAGAGATGTGATGGAATCACCATTTTTTGGAAATTAAAAAAAAGTGTCTAGTTGTAGCAGCTGGGGACATGGTTTACTGGTGAAGACAGGAGTGTTAGATAAATGGTTGGACTTGATGATCTTGGAGGTCTTTTCCAACTTTAACACTTCCATGATTCTATGACGTGGTGGAGAATAAAAGAGGTCAAGGCTCCAGTCTGTCCATGAAATGGAGAGCTCTGCTGATGTTTGCAACAACTTCGTGACGTGCAAGTTCATGCTGAGGTGAGGAATATTTGTCACCAGGCATAGACAGAGATGCATCTGGGATCAGAAAATGTTTAATTACTGTTTAAGGCAGGTTTAAGCCCCTTCATTGGACTTTCAAAACAGGAGAAGGTATGCACCAGGTTCGTATCCTGTGGTCTCCACTTCAGATGAAGAGGGCATGGCCTGTCTAAGATACCTGTAATTTATTTAACATTCTGCTGCTGTTAGGCGTATCCGCCTCTTTTACTTCCTGCATCTGCAAACAGGCAAGTCTGGGAGGTGAACACCATTATATAAATGTCCAAGGATAACTTCTATGATTCGTGTTGCACTTACAGGAGACAGACTCCACAAGAAAACAGCTAGGGAAAATCAGCAGATATCATCAGTCCTAAATCCTCTTTGGATACCTTGCAGCTGACTTTTTGGGACCAAAATAAGGTAAGGTTTCCTTTTATTTGCCTTTCTGGCATTTAGATTTCATAAGCATAATTTTTTTTCTTCTCTTGTTTGAAAGCCAGCTAAGATGACAAGAAACCAGAGTATGAGACTTACAAAATCTTGAAACTGGGCAGTGCAATATTCAGTGTTAATGTCACTCTTTTTACTGGGGACAAGGTAGCTTTTATGTAAAAAAAAAAAACCCAAACCAAATCAGAACCAAAACCAAAACCAACAAAAACTGTCAACACCACTAACAAAAACCCAACCAAACAAAAAAACCCCAAATTAAAAAAAAAAAAACCAGATAGCAGAAGTATGTCTGATAGGAGAATATGAAGCAAGGACCCTCAGGATAGCCATCATCTCTGAAGAATTTTGTCCTTGCTCCTGCTTAGCTCAAGCCAAATCAATGTAAGGGTTTTGTCCCAATTCCAATTAGTCCGTCATGGATCAGTATATCTGGGAAGTCCTAAAAAGATCTATGCAGTTATTTCAGGAGACCGAGCAGCCCCTATTTCTGTTCAGTTAAATGTCAGCTGAGCATACCTGGCACTTTGCAAGAATTGCTTTCCTGAAAAAGATGAAGGCTGACTCTGACAGAGAAGTAGTGAGTATGGAGAGATGCAAGCAGCTGAATCTCTCAAATGTTCCTGAGCATCATTAAAAATAAGGGTGAGCGAGGAATGTAAATGTAAAAGACACCTAGGTCAAAACTTCAAGTCTGATTTTGGTGCAGCATCTCTAGCTACATTAGTTGGATATAGTCTGAAACAGAAGAATTTGAAAAGTATTTAAAACACCCCAAAGGTATTTTGACATCTGCTCATTTGGATGTTTTAGTTTTGCACTGAGGGGATAAGGGCAGAATAATTCCTGCTTGAACTTTACTCACTGGAAAAGTAAAATCATTGCTTTTGCCAATGAGAAAGAATAACTTTGAACAAGTTCTGGCCAAGTTCATGCTAAAGGTGCTGAACTCTTCTCTTTGAAGAGACACCATGTAGCAGAGATCATTTGGTACTGCATGCTGATATTTCCTCCAAATTAACTTAAACTGGCATTCTGCCTCAAAAGCTGAAAAACACTAAACCTGACACTCTGCTTGTTTGTTCTCCATTCAGAATGTCTACAGCTACCCCTTTTATGACTTTTCTGTTGCTGCTGGGTTTCCACTTTTAGATCCTTAGATGTCCTTTCTCACTATGCTCAAAATCTCTGCTGGCCCCCAAGTGACTCCTACGCTGTGACTCATGGGCCTCTTTCATCAGGAGGCAAACTAATGGTCTCCTTCGACACATGCTGGATGTCTTCTGCACAGCTCCAGGGTTTCTACTGCTGCTAATGAGATTTTTCTGGAGGGTTGTGAAATATCATTAAGGAATGGTTTCTGAAAGTCCAATATTAGTTTTTCAGTGTTTAACCAGGGATGCCTCCTCACTGCTTAATGCTAATAATGGCAGAATGGTTGCTTTGGTAGCAGGGTGGTCAAGGATCAGCTCACTGGTGTCAACACACAGGTCCATCTGCTAGATTGGGTGTTTTTGAACTTTTGGAGTGATGAAAAAAGGAGCAATACTTGCAGCCTTATAGCACGGTGAGTTGTGGAGCTGAGTCCTGAGTGAAAGACTCGTCACAAGCTAATGGTATAACCTGGCTGCACACAGAGGGAATTCCTACCTCAGTTAGGTATCCAGTGCAGTGAAGACAACAGAGAGAATTACCAGAAATACTTACTTTGAGAGAAATCCCTGTCCTTGAAGACAAACAGGATGGTACTAGGTGGTGGTGGGCTGAGGAAATGAAAACTGTCCTAGGAAGACAGCCCTGTTGGCTACCGATTGCGGGGTTGGTTAGGGAATGGGAATCATGGGGAAGAGAACATTGGGATAGGACCTGTGGATAGTGCTAGAAGAGCTATGGGGCAGAGAACACACAAGAATTTGGGAAAGAGAAAGGAAAAGCTCCCTGAGATGCTATTTGTTAGTACTGTCAGAAAGGATTCAAGAAGATTGTGGATAAAAACTTGACCAAAGGAAAAGGTACATGTAGTGCAGGGAGACAGAAAAATGTGTAATTAGACGTTCTTCAGTTGGTCTAGACAACATCCATTACTCCCAGTCCAGAGCTGAGAAAGGCCTTAGGTTTCCCTACTTGCTACTTTGGAAGACAGGATGACAACCCTTAAGTCAGGGAACTGGGAATGCTAAGATACTGGGTTTAAACATCACTGAGGCAGTTGAAAAAATTGAAGAAAGTCAGTGGGTTACTGTGTCCAAGACTTCCTTTTATCCAGAAAGGAGAAAGACTGAAAGGCATCACTGATGGGGAATGCTTCACAGATATTGCAGGAGCAGGAGAAAAGATGACCCTGATGGGGACACTATGCCTTTAAAAGGACCTTGGCAGGAAAAAAATGCATTTAAGAGGAATGGGTTCTGACACGCTGATCTATTAAGCTTCAAAAACAGGTACACAGGCCACAGAGCTTTCCTAGAACAGTGGCAGAACTGTCCAAAGGCTTGATGCCAAGGGATTTCAGAATACTCCACCTGAAACAAAGCAAAAAAGTGTCCTTCTTTGTGAAGTGCAGCAGGTATAAAATCACTACAGAGCTAAAACACTGAGATCATACATGAAAGCTACAAAAAGTTTGGATTCTGCTCCGCTTTGCATGAAGTGGTGGGCAAAAGCTGACACAACTTTCATGGTTGCCGTATTTTTGGCATTTTGTCTGTTGTCAAACATTTAATGCTTCTAAAATTTTAGTTGAAGAGATGGCTAATTATTAAACGGTAACAAAGACTTATATTTTATCATATTAAAAATCAAATGGATAACTGTAGGTTTAACCTAAAACTACAACAAACAGGTGAAAGATTTCAAGAGGATCCAGGGTGAGAGAGCTATTTTTTACAGTTTCTGGGAATTAATGATGTTCCTGTTAAGATACCAGATTGTAATTATTTAATAACAGGGATAAATGTATGAACAATCATACTGGCAATGGCAAGAGGGCAGAACAGTTACACATGAGGATGTCTTTAGGGTACAGAGAAGCTCTGAGAGTAGGTTAGATTCGAAGGATCCCAAGTGCCCCATCATTATTGGTCTTGAGACTGTTTTCTCTCCTGTAAAACCGAGCTATCCTGGAAGGGTTTGAAACTCAGGTGAGCAGAACTGCTGACAGAAAGGCTCTATTCACATTAGCCAAGGGAGGAGTAAGTATCTTCTTGGGGACTTACACCTGCACACAAAGCAAATTTCCATTAAAATGGAGACACTTCTCATTGCTTAGAGATCTTTTTTCTTGCTGACATCAAATATTTTCTTGTCTGGTTGCTGTGTCTGCTCTGTTTCTGGCCTGAATTTCTCAGGGCACTTACATTTGCCTACATTTAATTCTTGCCTTAGGGTATGGTTTTGGCAAACTGTCAGTTGGCATGTGTTGGGAAGTCAGGGCATTTCCCTGGGAAACGTACTCTCCAGTAAAATCTGTTCCACACTGATAACATTTAGATCTGAGGAAAAACAGCAGAAAAGTATGGCCAAGGGCCTTTGGCAACTTCAGAGAGAGCCTGAGCTCCTGCCTACAGCTGCTCAAAAAAGCCTGAATTAACTAGAAAAGAGGGAGCCTTTCTGGAAGCCATTAGCCTCGGAGGAAAGCTAAAGCAGCCAGGTGTGCACAGGTAGTTTGAGATCATCACCCGCAAGCCTGCAAGGACAGAGAAGGTAGAAAGTGAGGCAGTTGCCACAGGGAAACTCATCTTTAGCCTGGCTACATTAATCAGCAGTTTGAGAGTGCTGCCGTTTGTGTGCAACACAGTAGGGATGCAAATGTAAGGGGCAAAGAGGGGGCTGGAGAAGCTGAATTGCTTGAAGACTCTTTCCATACCTCCATGGGTGAGCAAAGTTGAGTCTGCCTTCAGCAAGTCTTCCTGTGAGTGGCAAATCAAAGGCGATCTGGTTACCCATAAAACTCTCTGGATTGGTTTCTAAAGGTGTGAAGGTCACTTGACGTTTCCTCTTTAAAAATTACACCCTTCATGTTTCTCTCCTTTCTGGATACTATCAATGTATTTCTCTTCAAGACTATCAGCAGCAGTTTAAATGAGCTTAAAATATTTCAGGTGAGTGTTCCTCTGGTAATTTAGCTGAAATCAGCCAGAGTTCAGAAGTTAGGAATGCTAGATGCATGGAGAGAATAAACAAGTTAACATGCCGAGTGCAATTGCATAAGTGTGGTTGTCTTTTCACTTGAGAAAGCAGCCTAAAAGCTGTTTGTTGGCAGAGGAAAGACAGACCGTGATTGTCACCACCGCTGCTCAGGATGAAATCCTGGGAACAGTAAGTGTGGTTATTAGAATAAGAAGCCTATGACAAGACATAGCCTGCTTCTTTCAGCAGCGTAGGGCACAGCTTGCAGAGGCGAGAGACATGATTCCTAAGGTCATACAGAAAAACAACATAATTACAAGAAGTTACACATAGTGTTTACTTAGTAGTGAACTCTACTTTACCAGTAGAAAATTCAAGAAAGGGCCTAAAGATACCTTTGTCCAGGGTTCAAAATCAGTGGTACTGAAGAAACACGGCTGATCTTTTCTGTCTTCATCTCTGGAACAGCCTTTCTTTCACTCGCTGCCCTTTCATCACCAGCTGAATTGTGTTTCTCTGTTCCCTGTGTTTAGATATTGCAAATATTTGAGAATTTGATGTGAGTAGGGAGCTCAACTGAAGATACTATGCACAATTTATTTTTTCTCAGATTAGAGTATTTAACATCAGTCTCTTAGGACAAGGGAAAGGCTGTGTGCAGTTCCAGTCCAAACTGCCTGTCAGTTGAATAGTTAAGCATATATTTCAGGCCTATGGTGGTTAATGGGTAAAACTCATTGGAAGTAAAATTTAGCCCATGGCTAAATGGCAGTAGGAGTAAGAATTACGTGCCTGAAAAATCAGGACTTTTGTGCTGATGATAAACATACAAATTCTTTAGAACTCCTCAACTAAATCAATATCTAGTCATCCTGTATCTTTTTGATAACTGATTTGGAGAAAATAAGACCTTCCTTTCCAGTACACTTACCTTTTCCCTAAAGATACAGGTAGTCCAAAAATAAGGAAAATAAGAAAATAAGAATAAGAAAAAGTTTCAGGCTTTTTGAGGCTTTTTGAGGCTTTTTGGTTTTGCTAGATTCAGCTTAACCATTCTGTGATAGGTGGAAGCTTGTTGAGTTATTTCTGAATACAATTTAGAAGTTGTAGCTAAAATGGTTTTTTTGTAAGAGTATTAATAAAAATTCCATGTAATTTGAAAGGCTGAAAAGTTCAACAAGCTCAGCTGGTAAAGCCATTATTCTGGGGAGAAGAAAATGAAGAATGTGTAATAAATTCTGAACCATCTCTTCCAGGCAGAAGCTGGTCCCTAAAGTGCTATGACCATTGCCCAGAAGTGGCACTCAGTTCCCTACGATTGCTTTTCCTAAGGCTTTGCGCAGTAGTGTGGGGAGTGGATGCTCATTTTGAGGGCAGCCAAATTACTTCTAAACTGCATCATGAGGCCTTTCTTTCAATTAAAGCATTTTAGCATTTCATGGGAGGGCTTTTCCCCACGGCCTGCGGATGGGACTCGCTGCCCAGGCAGCCCCAGCCTAGCACATCTCTCAGTGCTTTTCCAGAGACTATCGCTTCTCTCCAGGGAGTGAGTTGAGTGTTGGTAATGTTTCTTTCCCTCAAAGAGCACAAGAGTGAACCCCTTGGGCCCAGCAGGAGCCAAATGCCCAAGCCTGTTAGCAGTGCTCAGCAGCACGAGGCCTGGCTGTACACATGTACAGCCACAGACTGCTGGCTTTTGAATGGAAAACATAACAAAGGCAATGGGAAAACAGAACAGGCTGGCTAAAGGGACATCATCCCTTTACTCTAGACTCCAAGGGACTTATCAAAATCAAGTGTGTATTGCAAACATGCAAGCAAGCATAGAACGTGTGAATTCACATTATACAGACACAGAAATACGTCAGCGGCAACAAATGATCTTATAAGGCTCTGTAACTGCTAGGAAACTGTCTGGATGACGAAGCCCCACACATGTGTCTGAGTTTTGCCCAGGGGACCACAGACTGACTAATGAACTTGTCAGGAAGGCTGGCAGTGCTTTAGAATTGCAGCAGAGTGAGAGTTCCCATCCAGAATGCTGTAATGAGAGTGTTTTGTTCTGGCTGGATAATACCTGTATGGATCACTCCTTTTATTTCCATGCCCTTTGCAGCCTTTCGTGTTGATCAAAAATCTCATATCTCCAAAATTGCCCACCAGACAGGACCTATTAGCTTTTTTCTCTTTTTTCTCTTTCACTTTTCCCTTTATGGATGTAGACAGTTCAGGCTGCATCGGGGGTTCAGTGTAGATCTTTCACCTTGCAAATTGCTTTAGCTGCTGTCGGTTGCTGCATTTCAAATCAAGTGTCATGTTCTCAGTATTGTCTGTACGTTTTATACCATACTTCCCTCCCATGCCCAGGGCAGGCCCATGAATCCTGGTCTCCAATATCCTCCTGCTGCCTAGCAAATTATAATTTATTTTACTACTCGTGAGACAGATCTGTATTTAACAGCTGTTTCCCGGTGAAAGCAACTGTTTTGTCAGCAATGCAATGGCAGAAGCCTCTTCTTGGGACAAAAGTCCTTGACTTAAACATTTTAAAATACCTGTTCTGAAGACATTGGAAATATAACTCACATGACAGATTTTCCTAAGAGAGGGGGAAAGCAAAGCAAAATTAATTTATTAAATACAGGTTATGAGAAAAGGTAGACTTTGTAAGGAAGCACTGCAGCTGGCAGGTATCTAGTCATTGCCATTCAATAGAGGCACCCTACGTTTTCAACACTGCTGTCCTGTGCTGACAGGTTCAAAGGTCCAGTGGTGTCTTAATCATAGGCACCAGTGGGCAGCCACAAGTACAGGAAGGCAGATGGCACTGCAAAGCCTGCCTCTGAAGCTAGAACGAAGCTGAATCCCTGCTCAGAAAAGCTATTTATTCTGTCTTCATTATGGGACTGAATCACAAAGCTCTACCCCATGGTCCCTGTTGCTGCCCGAAATCAGTGTGTCACCAGGGGAAGTCCTGCCTCTCATGACAACTGTCATCTTGGCCGGCACACAGCAAATTGAACCAGGGAATCACTGCCCCCAAACCCACAAGTTATCACAGCTTGTGTTGATGCATCAGCACCAAGCAGGTCCGTGTCCTGAGAGGAGCTGCGTGCTCTATAATCCCCCTCTGAGCCGGGGGCTGCAGAATCTACAAGGAAATGTTTTATTTCACACAGTGTCAGGGAAGCTGGGAAAATAGCTGGGAAAAGGTCAGCTCTGAAAAGATGCTTTTACAGACTCAGGCTCGCAAATGTTGAAGAAACTGCACAGTCTGAGACACTGAATTGTCAGAAGTTCCATTTGTACTTTTGAAGGTCCTGACTCTGTGGGAGGTGTGAGTTCATTCAGCTGGTCACTGCACAGTCTGCAGCGTGTTTGAACTCCTGGTCTGAAGTGTCCTGCAGATACCTGGACAGAGGGGCTGCACTGGGAAACGTCAGTCCTGGCTAAAACAGGAAAAAAAAGGAGGTGCTGTGGGAGAAATTATGACTAAAAATAGAGTGTTTTTCCCCTCATTACAAAATAGAGGTAAAAATAAAATTCGATGCTTCCAGTCTTTCTGCATCTCTCAATGACAGCCAGGTATGAATTCATGGCACTTGTCTCACTGCTAAAAACATGCGAAACAAAGGCAACTTCCACATCTATTTTTAGTTCAGTTTGTTAAATTCCATGGTTCATAATAGGGTTAAATTTGGCCCTAAAAACTGGTTTGTCCTGGGAAGTCTGCTGTAACTAATAATGCATTTATGTTCACATTACTTGTTTTAAAATGTGAAGCTTTTTCTCGTGACAAGTGTTTTTTCACCCAAACAAGGATTTTTCTTTTTGAATAAATTTCTTAATAATAACAGTAACAGTAATAGTAATAGTAGTAACAATAATAATAATAATAATGCAATTTTTATTGTTTTTCAAAAGGAGAAAAGGGATATAACCTTCTGGCAATACAATGTGTGTTTCTTTATAAATTTATTTGATCTTATTCAATTTTGAAAACTGAATGCATATCTTTTTTACTGTAGAGATCTTCAGTAATGGTGTTTTGGGTTTTGTTGATTTGATTTTTTTTTTATTTCTAAAACATGCCTGTGTAGAAGCTTTAAAAGTCCCATTAAGTGGGTATTATTCCTTCTATGCTTTGAACAGAATACAATTGCTGGCTCTTTTGTTTCATTAATTCCCCATTCAAATATACATTGTACCCAATTTAGGTTCATGAAAGACACAGGGATTAGGAACCTATTTAGCCTGACTAAACCCTTTGGAAATTTAAAATGGAAAATATTATCACAGTTTGAGTGTTAAATCTACCAAAATTTTGTGTAACCAGTTAATTATTTGCTTGAGAGGATCCCTAAATCTTCTTGTGAAAGCAGGGAGCTTTGGCAACGATGCAATCCCCAAACCAGAAAGGCAAGCACTCATTGTCATCCAGAGCGGGGGGAAATGCAAAGGAGTGGAGGAATTTTGAAGGTTTTTTGTTAGAAAGGCTTTACTGAGAGGACAGGTACAACTGTGTAATTAAAAGGAACAGCTCAAGAAGAGGGAATTAAGGAAAACTCCAGGGAACTGATCAAGTACAAACCCTTGGTATGAAAAATGTGTCTAAAGAACCAGCAAAAAGTATCTCCAGGAAAAGTGAAAGGGGAGAGGGAGGGAGTGCATTGTGAGCTGGTGCACAACCGAATGGCAGGAGTGGGTGAGCAGATAAACTCTGACTGTTCACTTCCTCCTGCCTCTAAAACAGCAGGACTGTGAAGCATCCCACTGTAGTTACCGGAGTGTGTCCAAAGACCTTCATCATCCAAATGTTTCATTTCCTGACAACAAGAACCTGCAAAACTCTGATATTTTGGACTGGCTGCTGAGGCCAGGAAGTCATGTTATTTTGTGATGGGAGCATTAAATCACAGCGTTAACTTTGCAGGAGGAGTTGGGAAAGGGTAGATCCTTTTTCATAAAAATAAATCTGTGCTGCCAAGATGTAAATAGCATGGATAAATTTTCTGCTCATCTGACTTTGTAAGATGCTCTCTATGACTCCTCAGTCAGCAAAAAAATTTATCTAAAGTGTGATAGCAAAGAATCCCAGAGAGTCCAGGCTTGAGAAGTGACCGCTCAAATGGCTTTAAAGGTGTTGAAGTTGCTTGGCACTATTATGGCTTTAGATGATCTTATAGATGTAATTTTTTTTTTTTAAGTGACTGTTGTCTTCTATCTGAAATGGGACCTTAGTAGCTAATTTTAATTTATTACGGCCACCTCGATTTGTCCGGCAGCAAGGCAGGGGGTCAAGCAGACTCTAAAAGAAGGGCCTTTTTTGGCCAGACAGGAAAGGACATGGATGTGGAAGCCAAAAGGCAAAAGAAAGAGCAGAAGGATACAAGACCAGTCAGAATAAGAGGTGTGAAGGCATCACAGCTATTTTCCTATCTGCCACAGCACACCTTCCATTCACCTCTGCAGGACCACATGATGTCTAAAATATGTGAAGCAAAAGTAATTATCCTGTCTCTGTGGCTCCGGCTTTTTATAGAAGTCAGTTAGTTTGAAGCATTTTCTGTTCAAAATTAAATTAGAACCAGGCTTTTCAAAACAGCTGAACTACTGAACATCTCAGTATGATGTTTCCACACACATGCATGTGTTTTCGGCATGCAGCTGGCATTTTTCCCAGATTTCCTGAAACAAATGGCCTACTTCTGGGTACTTTTTCCCTTCAAAATCCCACCTGGATACACTGTAGTGTTTTGAATTTCCAATTAATTTTCTTTCTTTTTTTTTTTCCTTTATTTTTTCCCCCTAGGTTGGTCTCTGAATTTATAATACAGCCAGGTATTCCAGAAACGAAAAATTATACATGCTGAGGGGAATGATGGATTGAGCCAGCACGGGTTATTGTTTTTGAAATTGGGGAATATCTTAACTTAATACAACAAACTTTGAAGATCCTTATTACACGTCTTTCATCAGAATGCAATAAAGGACTAGCAGGAGACAAATGTATAAGGGAGGGTGGAGGAAAGTAAAGAAATACATCCCTATCTTCTCTGTATGTGCTTTTCAGCTCTATGTATTGTGGAGTTCGGTGTCTATTTAACTATCAAACTGCGTGCTCAGAAATGTGCACTGACAGAAATACATACCCTACAACTCCTTTTCTTCTCTCTCCCTTCTGGGATGACAGAAGGATTTCAGGTGTGTGAAGGCCTCCTTGAAAAAAGAAAACGAAGTACCAAGGTATTGTTTTGGAAATTGAAATGCACCCAGCAGTAGGTAGAAACCCAAATTCCTTTGCTCTGCAGTTTCCATCACAGGAAAACAACAGTTCTGCATTCAGGACGTCTTTGTGTGCTAGCATGGCAAGAGTCTGATGTATTTCAAGCTTATAATTTTGCTTTTCAAGTGTTTTTTTCATTCCTGTATGTTTTTCCCTTCTCTGTTGGGCAGATGATGGTTCTTATGAAGGGTCATCAGTATTCCTGGGAATGGATTCACAAGGGTAGAATAAAAATGGGATGTAGATTCTCTCTTTCCCTGCCAGTGCTGCCTGATTAAATAAATAAGCTTCTGATCATGAGACAAGAGAGGTATTGCACTGCCATGCAGCCAAAACCTCCACACTGGGGCTACGTCTGGCCCAGTTTATGAATTGCTCTTGTTTTAAAGAAAATCATTTGCTAGCCCCTTATTTTTCAGATGCATCACTGCAGATGCAAAAAGATAGATTATGTCTGGATTTTTGCAGTAGGATTTCCTCTCTGCTCTTTTGCTGAGGCAGAGTAAAAGTATTCTTCCCTTTTTTAAATAAAAGCACAGTGCATGACAGTATTCCACGTTTCTGAAATATTTGTGAAACTTCAGCAGAAAAATGTTTAAGGCCACTATATATTCCCTTTTTTTAGCCTACCGAGGCTGAACAAAAAAGGCAGAAAGAGGACAGGAAAGGGAGGACAGTTGCTCTTTCCTTACAATCTAGAAGTCACCACTGACGGGGGTTATTACTGGGAGAGTCTTTTCTGCCTTCTCCACAAGTAGAGGTAGTAAAATCAGGCATCAGTCCTATAGGGGATGCTAGCAAGGAGTAAGAACTGACATTTGGATTGAGGTCTCTACAAATGGCAGTTTGTCATTACATTGATGTGCATTGTTCAAAATTTTGTATATGCCTCCAGAGGCTATAAGAATTTGACATATTTATAATAACGAGTGAGCCTTCCAAAGTGAATTATACAAAGTACAATATTTCAGGCTAATTTTGAGCACTGTGTTTACTTTGGAAGCCCTTTAAATCCGCTCTAAAATGGTTAAACTAGAGCTGTCTGCTGAAGCATTTTAGGCTTTCTGAAACAGACTTACATGAGAAATTGCTTTTACAAAAAGTCAACAAAAATATTTTGCCCTGCACAGAGTAGAAATACTTACTGCAGAAGCAGGAAACAAAAACAATTTCATAGTTCAGACAGCACGTAATGTGGATGCTTTTCCTCAGCACCTTCTTTCAGGAAAGATCATCCTGGGAATTCAGTACCACTTTCTAAGTGAGAGCTCTAGAAAAACGGGGTATTTCTGGTTATCGTGTTACACTGCCAACAGTCACTGCTAACCCAACCAGTCACCAAACCAGGGACTCCAGGTGAAGGCACTGGGACTGTTGAACTTCCTTGGCAGCTCAGAAGAATTGTTTCTTTCCATTTCCAGGTTGTAGAACTCTTTCCTTTTATTTCTTTCCTCCCTCCTCTACCCTTTCTAGCAATAAAAGTTTAAGCAAATCCCTTACTAACAGTGTTAGGAAATGAAAAACGTTAACAGTGCAGCTCAGCTTTTGACTCCTCCAAATGGTTTCATTTCCTTTAGAATGCCCCTACTATACCTGATCCCAGCTCCTAGGCTGTGTTGGCACTCTGAGGTGGGTAAGAGCATTGTGTGGACCTGGGAAGCAGCCCTGCATGGATGTGCCCGCTGGTCTGTGTGGTGATCAGGCCTGGTGCTGGCTGCACGGCGGTGGGGCAGAGACCAGGGCAGATGGTGCTGCACACCAGGAACCAGGGGTACAGGCAAAGGCTACGTACTGAAAACCCACCCAGTGCCTCCTGGCTGTCAGGCAGGCTTTTGTCAGTGCTGACAGCCTGTCCCCTTCATGAGCATCAAATTAATTCCAGCACTAAAATAAATCTCAAATCGAGCCGTGGCTGATAAAGAATCCACAGCATGTCCTTGTTACCTTCTACGTGTGTCTGTCTCCTGTCTCTGCTGGAAGGGCTCCCTAACCAGCTCTCTGTGAGCAAACAGATGGGAAGCAAGCGAATCTAGCAGTCATCGTTCCCTCTGGTGCCTCAACCACTCTAGACTGTGACACACGGAGGCTCCCAATGGTGGGATTTACATAACAATTTAATTTTAAAGAAAGAGGACATGCATGTTTCTGGCAGTTGTGTAATTAGTGTAGTTCCTCAGCAGACCCACCACCGTTCCTTATGCTTCTTACTGAGAAAGTCAGAAACGGCAGACAGGTCTTAGCAGACAGTGGTTTTCTAGGGTGGAAGTCAAAGCCCTTGCTGGAGTGGTGGGTAAAAACTCATCCAAAATATGACTTCAGCTTCTTTCCCTGCCTTCAATCTTATATGTCCTTTGATTTCCACACACAGAATTTGAATGTGCACTAAGGACAAGCCCAGGAAGCAAAGATATAGATGGGGAATGTGATCTGGGGGCTCTTATTTGTGGATTGCCTACATATTGGTCATACCTATGTGCAGTTCTGTTTTAAGCTGTATTAATTCCGTTTCCATCTCAAAGCTTTATGCCTTTATGGTATTGATATCATAAATACAAGTACTTCAGAATAATTGCAGAAAAGTTGACAGTGGAGAAGAAAAGGCCTTGTGTAATTTAAAATTTCTTCTAATTTTTTCTATTCTTTATGCCATGACTTTTGAGGAATGCTGGACAGGATGGGAAAGATCTCCACCTCAACCCTTGAAGGGGGGCAAGGGGACAATAAGAATAAAAACAATAAGGCAGAAAAAGCATCTACTCTAATTCTGTGAAATTGCCTGGGCAACAAGAGTTACATCTTTGCAGTGGATTTACCTTCTCTAAAGTCAGGGTGATGAGTCCTGACAAGCACCAAGCCCCTTGGAGAGGAGTAAATAGTTTGTACTTCAGAGACTCGTGGCCATGGAAGACATGGTCTACGGAATACCATTGGTTCCCTAGTGCTCACCCTGGCCTGATGGTGAAGTGCTTTGCTGGCCTGAAATGACCACAGGTGACAAACAAATACACCTGCATTCAATCCATTGGGGCCTGAGAAATCCTGTTGGGGAGGCTAAAGAGAAAAGAGAAGTGTCTTTGTGTTTAAGTCCTTTCATCATATCTCAAGTTGACAAAACCCCCTTTATTTACCCAGGTCATGGTTCAGACTATCCCAAATTATCCTTGCCTATCTGATTCCATTGGAAGAATTATAGGACAGAGGGTAAAGTTTGGCTACAGGTGAGGCAGGTTTCTCTCTACTGTTCCCGCTTTCATGCTTTTTTCTTCACCCTATTTTTTTTCTTTTTGATTGAATTCTATGTAGAGACCGTGTGCCTCTCTGCCTCTTTAATCTTGCACTTTGAATTCATTTGCAATGCGACAGATAGAGTTTGTATTTCAGGAGGTGTCAGTGGGACCACGATAATGCATCTCAAATGGTAAAAGTCTGCATCTTAATTGATTACTCATGTTCCTCCTTGGCCTTGTCCTCTGCCACAAATTCAGCATAAGGGGGCACAGGGAAAAGGGGATGTGGTTGAGGAGGGGGAAGGGAAAAGAGAAGGCACTGAAGAGTTTTAAAAGGATTTGTGTTAATTCCTTCAAGACGTTAATTCCTTCATCCTATGTGATGTTTCTCAGTCAATAGGAGATTAGATTGAAGAGAGGGTAGCCACCATTAATCCTCTTCTTTCCATTCCCACAATGGGTATTAACACAGGAACAAAACAAAAACAAACTTGCAGAGGACTTGTTGTTGTTGTTCTTTTTTTCCTTTCACTGCATGTCAGGAAGAGCATTGAAGATCAGAGTCTTTGGTCTCATTTTTCCCAGGAAGGCAGTAGTCAAGGTGGAATGTCACATGAATGCTGGACTGATTATCTCAGGCTCCCTCTGCAGCTGCAGACCTCTCAGCCCAGAGCTGTAACCATAGCCAGGCAGAATAAGCCTTTCTCCTTCCAGCGAGGTTAGGGGTAAAGGGCAGTGATTTAGGGTCTGTGTTTTCTTTAAGTGAGACCATGTGGTTTAAACTTTGTCATTACCATGAATGTTCTGGGTTTCTTATAACATTTTTCTAGGAAAAAATTTCCTTTGCATACACTCAGTATCAGCATGAATACTAAAGAACATTTCCAGTTAGCCAGAGCCAGGTGTGCTTTCAGGCATTTCAATTCCAGTTTGTCCATCTGGCCCATTCTCTCACCTACCCCTTTATCAATGCATATCTGGCTTATTTGCAAGCTAGAAAGAAAGGGAAGCACTAGTGATTAATAACTGTTTCCCTCCTCATGCACTGGTCAGACAATTACAAGTATCTTCATGCCCTCTTTGAAATTACTTTAGAGAGCTCCTGTATTCCTGTTGTCTCATGCATCTCCCCCAGAGCAAGAATATATGTCCTAAAATAGGTCAATGTGCACACCTTTTCTGAGATAGCGGACTGGCAGTGAATACAGGAGCAAACGAAGAGGACATTGAGCTGGGGAAAAAGAAGAGCCTTTCTTCATTCAGCCACCTCCTATTTTTTTTCCCTATTGATAAAAGAAAAAAAACCTGAGAAATTCATGAAAAATTAATGCAAGATACAAGCCTGATCTTTAAATAGTCTCTGCCTAAATACGGACATCCTGACTCTTGATGGCAAGTTCCTTATGTTCTGCCGGTATTAACCTTTGGGGAAGACTGAGGTTATGATAATAAGCATTTCTATAGTAACTTTTATCATAAGGTACTGAAGTGATTCACCAGCACTAACCTTGGAATAACCTTCTGGATCAGTTAGTTATCAGTTCTCCTCTTTTACATACAGAAAAGCAGTGTTGCAGAGCACTGAAGCAACTTTCCCAAAGTAGTTCATAGCCTGTGGCATAACTCAGGACCAAGGCACAGGTCTCTAGGCTCCAAAACTGGTGCTGTGAGCACAGGGTGACACTCCTTAAGGCAGCCCACTGCCAGAAAAAAGTGAGACTTTATTCCTCATTTCCAGTCAGCACTATAGCAGCGGAGAACCTCCACTTCCTATGCTTTTGGTCAAGCCTTTTCCCTACAGAGTAATAAATAATCCATTTGCTGTTTCTGCCTGACATATCATCTAACATGCACATGTTCTAAAACACAGGTGACCAGAAGTAGAATCTGTTTTAATATATAATTGTCCAGTTTCTTTCAGGATTCTGGGAAAAAAAAATATTCCCTATGACACACTGGAACTTTAATTAGGTTTCATAGGCACCACCTGTCATTTTAAAGCAGAAGATTGATAAGGCCTGGCATAAATTTTATCCATAGTCTCTCTGCTTCCCTCTTCTCTTCTCGAACACATTTTTATTCTTTACCCCAGTATCTGATTGTGATGAGCTTTCTGTCAGTCTCCAGACCAGACTGTCCAACATAAGATGTCAGCTACCGGCAGAACACGGATATGACACTCTTTCCATGGAGCATGTGAAGAGTAGAGCATCTCAGGAGTTGTTCCAGCCCACTAGTTGTTTGCAGCCTTGGCTGAACTCACTGGTTAGCTCAAGTATATAAGAATCCCTCCCCATGCAATAAACGACAGTGGTTTTATTGCCTTTTCCCCCCGGTACATCTGTGTCAGCCACAGCTGGGCAGTTCTTCATCACGAAAGTACCAGCCAAGCCTTGAAATCCAAGACTTTTTTACTGTAGGCAGTGATGTACTTTCAGACTGAGCAGCTAAGGCATGTTCTCCAGAAAAGAGGCAGAAAACCACTCAAAACACCAAATGACATCCTGACTGAAAGAAAAGGAGGGCCCAGTCTTTCACCTTCTTTGGCATTTTACTTTGACATACCTCATGGCATCCAAAACAGCCTTCCCAAAGGTCCCAGAGCTCTTGGAAAGATCAGCAGACTGGACTTGCTGTAATTATTTGGGGTTGTTCTAGCATGTATGCTCAATTCTCACTTCTTCCCTTTGCCCCGTTGGAGTTTTTACCTCCTCCTTGTTTAATCAGGTATCGTTGCCACTTTGCTCCACAAAGCTCAGATACATTTCCTTTCAGGTGCAGCTTTAGTGAACAATAAATTTGACTTCAGTCACCCATAACATTCTTAACCGATTTAAGCCCTCTCTTCCCTAAATTCAGGGGCTACTCAAGGAAAAACTCTTCTCCATAGTCCCCCTCTCTCCCAAACCAAGGTCTTTCCCACACTGATTGATTCACCATCACCTCTCACATGCCAGCTGGAGCCGAAAAGCTCCACCTGCTGCTATTACTCAGCAGTAATTGTGTTGCACTTTTGTGCAGGCTTCAGGCATTCATCATCAGGATGACTCAATAAGGCAGTCCTGCATTGATGAAAGGTCTTAGAGCCTCCATCTCTCTTGTACATGCAATAGCCACCTTCTGGATAAACTCTGGTGTGTGTTGGGGGGATGGAAGAATGTGTTTTATGATGAGTAATTTACTTGCCAAAATTTCTTGTGTCCTCTCCTCCCTGTTCTCAGGGTGTCTGAGAACCAAGCCTCACAGTCATACATTACTCCCTGAATATTTCCTGTGAGAGATGTTGCACGTGTAGCTTATCCTCAGGCAGTCCCCTAGAGAGCATTCAACATCAAAGCCATGTGACAGGTGTGCCCAGTCTGCAAGCCAGGACCTTGGTGCCTCCCAGGAGACCCAAATCCTTTGTGCCTGTCTGCTGCTGGCTGTGCACGTTGGGGGCCTTTGGCTGGGCTTGAGCTCTTGGCATGGTTACACTCCCTCCCAGGCTTCCACCCGATGTGTTCCAACTCCTTCCCAGATGCAGCCCCATCACTGGCCAGGCACACAGGGAAATCCCCTCCATCACCTCCTCATTTGTACTAAAGCAGCCAAAGGACCGGATGACACCGGTCACCGATTCCTCTGAGCAGCAAACAAGAGGGCAGGAGAGAGCTGCTGGTGAAACGCCCGGTTGTTTCCCTCCAAAGCCATTTCCCCTGCTGCTGCAGGACTGACTGTGAGCACGCAGAGGGATTCACAGGAACACTGACTTGGTTTTGGCAGGGGTATTTCTCTGCCTTGCTGGGCAAGTATAACTCCGGGATGAAGGTCTCTAGAGAGCTCAAAATTCACTTTTCATAACCGTTATGTAATATTCCCTTGCAGCTGTCTGGCAGAACATTCCTGCTAACTAAATCACCAGAACAGATCTGGAAAGCAAGCAGAGCGTATACCTGCAGGGTCATACAATATTTATTTACCACTTGCGGGTTTCTTTCATTTTGCTGTGGAATACCATTTATGCAGCTTTGGAAAGGTGCAACAGCTGTGTCAGGAGGCAAACCTAAGTCAAGAAAACCAGCACCACTCTTGGCACTGTTATGAACTCTGTAGCATCCCAGCAGCTCCTCCAGGGCCTCTGGTCACCCTGGCCTGGGCAACAGAAGCATTTCTGTTTGCTGAGGTGTGATGAGTGTGAGCACGTGGGTGGATGAGGAGTGTCAGACGTTATGGTGGAGTTGCTGAACAGGCTTTCCACCTTCACTTCTGTGGGTTTTCTTTGATCTCCCTTGTGCAGGTTGTGGAATGCATTCCTATGTGTTTTTAGACATCTACACCGACATACATATATATCTAAAAGAGTCTCTGTATATACTGATAATATATATATACTAATAATCATTACCAGTATGAGGGGGGAGTTACCTATCTGAAATAAGCAGACATGCATGCTGGTGCCAGTGGGATTGCATCAAAGCTGGCTGAGAATACAAACAGGCTTCCTTTTTTCCTCCAAGTATCAACACCTTGAAAATTCAGCCTATTTGACAATTGATATAAAATGGAAAGACAAAAAGAGAGTTGCCATATCTTTCAGTTTGAAAAAGCTTAAAGATTTTTTACCCCCTTTCAAATTTAAAAATATAGTTGAAAATGTGATGAATTTTACCTCCTTTGGTTGGGAAACATGGTTCTCTCCGAACAATGTCAGACTTTCTGGCATTCTTAGAAGCTAATTGGTCTGGGGCTTTAAAGGTGTTGCATGTCAAATGTGCCTAAAGATGCCGACAAGTGCACGTAGTTCTGAAAAATAAAACTAAATTTCATTATGCACTGCTAGGTTCCAAAGCATCTCTACAAACCTGGCCTGTATTTCCTCTGTAGGTGGGTGTCACAAGTGTTAGAGTAACTGATGATTCACTGTGTATGTAATCATGGGGACACACAGTTGCTCGATATTACCTTCTTCAGAACTCCTCAGAGACCTGGTCCTGATTTCCAGAGAGAGAAAAAACCTCATCCTTCAGTCCTCCGGTTTTCTAATTTTATGCACTTTAATTGCGAAATCAAATAATTAAGAAGGAGCGTAACATAAAATAAATATTAACCCAATTTATTTTAATTTACTTTGATATAAACAAAAACAATTAATCTAATTATCTGGTCAATTAAGCCATTCTTAATAAACCAACAACCTTATAAGCTTTATCTAACACACTGGAGGACAGCAGTTAGCTGCCAGGCATAAGCACAACACAGCATTATCAGCACGAGCTGGAACATCTTATTCCATTCTGAATGCCAGATATAGCGAGGTGTCAGTCACTCCCAGATCAAAGGTGATAGTGGTGTTCATTAAGATAGTCTGTTCAAATTACAGATGGTCAGACTGTCGCCAATATCTCTGCTTTGCCAAGGGAGGCCACACAAAAACATCGCGGTGTGTATCAAAATGACACAGCTTGTTAGATTCAAAATTCAGATGAAAATGTACCGAGAAACGCTTTCAGGATTAATCACATAACATTCCCAATCTAAAATTTCATGCATGCATGACTCTAGAAAGGGACTATTTAGCTTAGGGACGCCTTAGATATGCAGAATCTATTAGTTAGCTGCCATTAATAGCAAAATCCCTGTATTATCTGCAAAACACACACATGTGCACACACGCAGAGAAAGCTACATCAAGTGTCAGAAGTCCCCTTTTACTGACACCAGAACTATCCTTCTAAGAGAAGGATCATAGAAATACAATCTCTCAAATGTTTTTTTTTTGTTTAGGCAATATAGTTCCTGTGACTTTCCTCTTAGAGTTTCAGGAGGCTAACACATTGTTCAGAAAATTACTTAGTCGTTTACTTGAACTACCTGCTTAATACTGAAAACTTTCCTTAACCAGATTAACCAGAGGTCAGGTCTAATCATCCTGTGTATTGCAGCACATCTGCCCACTTTTTGTGGCTGCCTGGGAAGGTAGAGGGAGCATGAAGTTCTTCAGGTGTGGTGGTTATGTGATGGTAGCAGCAGGCAGACCCAGTTTCAGCGGCTAGGAAACAGAAACATAAGTTTTTGATTTTTTCAGCAGAGATGATGCAGCTCACTCCACTTCTTCCTAACTTCGGCTCACCGGTTTCTTGACAAATTCAAATGAGACGCTTCTGAATTCAGTAGCATTGCTTGGTATATCTTGCTTCTCCCTTTAAAAGACAATCCCATGTCATCACAGGGGAAACAAAAATCCCTCCTATCAGACAGAGAATTCATAGATTTTTTAATATTTCAGATCATGGCTCAATGGATAGATGCCATTATTCTATTCTACAAAAGTCCCGGCTCAAAAATTACTTGGAAGTACAGAGCTAGCAAAATGCTGGTGCTAAAGATAGTAATTCTGTCAACTCCACACAGCAGTTGCTAATCTGCAAGGACCCACAGAACTGCTTCTTGACAGCTTGTTTCCAGCTACATTTTGATCCAGGCAAATTTAAGAGCAAATATCACCATTTTTCATCAAAAAACATGGGAGTTTCCCCGTACAAACTTTGATTTTTAATCAAAGTTCCCTAGGCACAGACCTATTTTTTTTCCTCTCAGTACAGCCTCCAGAACAGACAAGCCTGATCCCAGTTAGGTCCTCTAACTGGATTAAAATGTGTATCGAAAACTAATAATAATAACAATTAATTAACAGCTCAGGTTTCATTGTAAAGGGGAAGTATTTCGTAATATGGGACGCAAGCTCCCGGGAAAAGTAGATGTGTGAACTGGGGAGGAGTTAAGTTTTGTATGATGGTGACTTCTGGCACTTTCTAAGACAGACCACTTGAATTTGAAGTCTTATAATTCTTAATGGTGGTGGTGTTGGTTAATTTTGTTGTTGTTGCTACCGTTATTATTACTATTTCTCTATGTGCTCGGAAAGCCTTGCAGGGCCAGCAGAGGGTAAGACCTGCCTGTGGGTTTCACAGGTACTTGCAGGCACCCTGAAATAGTGAGGTGGAGATTTCTGAATTCCAGTTGCAGGTGTGGGGAAGGGGTTGTCTCAAGCCTTCACACTTCATTGTCATGATGTCATTTGTCTGTCCTAGTGCACCTCTGTCTTCCCAGTTCAGTGGTCCCCAGTTCTCCCTTTCCTGATCAAACACCGGAACAGGCTGCCCAGGGCAAATGATTCTATGATTCTCTTGGCAAAACCTCCTGCAAATAACAGAATGTTTTGCTCTTCTCAGTAATGCCACTGGGGACCCAATGGGTCCTATCACATTACACAGAGCCCTTCCTCTCCTTCCCCCACAGAAGATAAACCTGACTCATGACAGAACAGGGCTTAGTTGATCCATTTGAAAGGCTACAATGGTCCCTTCCGTACATCTCGATGCAGCTGCGTTATGTCAAGAGGCAGAAGAGGTCCAGAGGCAGATTCCCCAGCACAAGAAATGCCACTGCTGGGAGCAGACTGGGAAAGCTGCAAACAGCAGGGATGGGGCACGGGGTATTGCAGAGGGCATGCAAAGATCGCCTGGGCTTTCCCTGGCAGCGCTGCAGGTGGTCACAGTAAACAAAAAACAATGTCCCTCTGCAATACAAAGAACAGCTGGACTCTAGCAGTGTTCTCTGTTGAGTTTTCTTCAGCATTGTATCCAGTTTGTTCTTCTGTTCCCGGCTGCCCTTGGCACTGCAGGGTCTTAAGGTCTCTCTTGTCCTGTGAAGCCTTCCCAGCCTGATTGTGAGGCTGGTCAGGTTCCTCCTGCTTCCTCCCACCCTGGAAATATTTGTTCATCAAGAGAAAGCACCTTCCTATATGCATTACAGCTCCTGATTGACAGGCTGGGCAGAAAGTGTAATTTGTAATGTTGAAGTGAGGTTGACAGGAATAAACTAGCAGTCTGATATTTTTGCTTTGCTGCTATGTTGAGATAAATTGATCTTGCTTCTGCATTGTTTTAGCTATGCAAGAAGAAGGACTTCTCTGTTTTCCCATAGTATGCAGTTGAAGCAGGCAGAATGAGGTTCCACTAGCCAGCAGCCAAAGGAAGATACAAGATACATATGCAGAGAAGATGAACAAGGTTTTAAATAGTAAGAATCTTTTTAAAAGAGCCTTTAGGAAGATTAGTGTATGTGTGCTTGAGCCCTTATCCCAGCCAAGGGGAAGGACTGACAGTAATTTATGATTAGTTTGAAACCTTTATCTGCAGCCTAAGATTTGCTTACGGTTCAAGACAAGAAAAGATATGCAGTGATTAAAGGCTAGGACTGGGAATCCAGGGCTCCGGGGTCCTACATTCTTCTATACTGAATTACATTAATTTAGGGTGTGTTCTTCAGCCTCCCAATGCATCTCCCTCCTTCTGCATGCCCTTTTCCATTAAAACAGTTCCCTTTCTGACACCATTGTCTGAATTACTTATACCTTTCTCTGAGGGCCATGCTTAAAAATATATTAAAGCCTGGAAAGTACCCAGAAAAAGGGAAAAGAAAAACCTGATGGCAAAGGCTGGATAAACTGCCTTACTGAAAAAGCTCATACTCTGAATATCAAACCCCTGTATCGTTCCTGAAGTCCTTCTAAGATTAGACATGGTCTCTCAGGCTTTGAAGACTAGAAGAAGCTGTTTTGTATGGCACCTTTTGCATGGACTTTGCACAGTCCAGGGGCCACCTAAAAAATGTCAGTGAGAGCTAAGCTCCTTCTGCAACTACATGGGTGTGGGCAAAGGGCATGTATGAAGGCAGGGGGAGAGGTGTTGGGTTCATGCCTGCAGAGAGGTGATAGCAGGGGAATATTTAGCTGGAGGGAGAGCATCATGTGCAGGAGCTACTGAGGTGTGTCTCTAGAGGGACTGCTGCGCCCTCACTTAACCCACAGGACCCACAGCCTTGGAGGAGGACTGTGTCCCCAGCTTTTGCCATCAGAGGGAATGCTTCAAGGAAAGAAGTCTTGGTGTGGTGGTCTTCCTGTGATGCCCTCCACATTGCCTTTTCTTACAAATAGCTTTCTAAAGGGATCTTTTCACCCTGTAGAATATTAACACATTCACCAGACTTGCCTCACAGCTCCTTCCCATTCTTACACCAACATAGTGCATTCTCTGCTCCTCCCCTGGCCCTTTCTGGCTTTGGAGCATATCTAGGAGACAGAGGAACATGGCTGGGAGGTGACCTTGACAGCTGGAGATGGGTAGAGATAGTGGAGAGCACCGGTCATATTCTAGTTCCTCAGTGGAAGGTGGACAGCTGAGAAGTGTGGGATCAATGTTCTCTCAGTCTGCCCGTGCTCTGGGATGGAGCACACAGGAAACCATGTAAACCTTTACCTTGTGGACTCCACAGAAGGACCTCTAAAGACCTGGACCAATTTTAATTGGACAAAAAAGGTAGTTGCTTAAGGCATGTGAGAAGATAAACTGAGAAAAGATCTGGGCTATGATGTGCTGCAAAGAACTCATAGTCCTTCTTTTTACTCAATCCCTTCTCCTCTCTCCCCCCTCAGCTGGATGTGAAAAAGTGTCTTTAAATAATTCTGTCTGCCTCTCAGTTTCTTAGAATTTTTTGTTCCAGTTTATAAATAAGCCTCACTTCCCAGTTACATGAATGTTTCTGACTTTGGGTAGAGAACTGGGATACTTATCCAGGCACTGCCAATTCCCTCTCTCTCTGTATAACCCTCCAGACAGGGAGGATAATAATTACATGTGAAATCAGGCAGAGAAAGTGAACAATGAAACTGAAGATAGTACTGACTAAATAGAAGAAAGAAAGGAAAGAAGAAGTGGAGTGGTGGATCATGCTCAGGTGAACAGTGATGGGGTAGGGCAGATCTCTGCACTCCTCCGGAGACTTTTGCACAAGCAACATATCTGAGTGATACTCTGAATGCGTCTCCTGTTACCAACACATTGATTTCCGCTTGACAGGGAAATTGGGCATCAGAGTTTAAATGAAATGGAGTCCTGCTGTTTCCATGGAAATCTCCCATGTCAATCAGAGTAATGGAGGGCACACTGTGATTTGTATAAAAGTAAACAAAATAAGGCTGCTGCAAATGCAGTGGGTTATCTTTTCCATTCCGACTAAAAATCCCCATATGTTCTCATCATAGATTCTCTCCTTCCCCACCTCTGCTTCAGCAGAGAGACCCCTGTCCTACATACCCCCTTTATATCAGTTGACTGGACCCCACAAGAGCCTTATTCCTGGATAAACAGCATTAAATACATGACAGATAAATTGCAGGACTGACAGCTTAATCCTGTAGAAAAAACTACACGTTTGTTTGAAATATCCAGCTTTTCTCTATCAGTTTTGGGGTTTTCCCTTGACCTGTAATCTTCTCATCTAGTTACAGGCACCTTATGTGGCTCGGTTAAGACAGTATTCTGATATTTCATATCCTATCCTTCCACCCTCCCAAGGAAATCAGTCTACTCCTGAAGATGAAATCTTAAGATGTGAAAAACGAGCAACCCAACATCAGCTTAGCATGTCGTTCCCACGGCAGCCTATCAGTGGAAGTGGCAAGGTTCATCTCCTCTGGGTAGCATGGGCGAGGCGAGCTTTGGGTGTATTTTCCTCCTTTGCATCAGCACCAGCTATCTCACCTGGCGAAACAAGAGGCTCTATCACACCATCAGGCTCTATCACACCAAACGTTAGCAATTTCTTACCACCCAAGCACTTGAAGTAGTTTGCATAAATATTTGTGTAATGCGAGTTTACCATGGCATGAGAGATTTCCTACCTCAAGCACAGAGACAACATAGAGAAGGCATTAGCCCGCCTGGAGCTCTGTGTTACCACAGTTGGATCAGTTCCATCCCTGGAACAGCTTGGATATGACTGTGTTCCACCACATTGTACAGGGTAGGCATTCTCTGCAAAGATCTAAAACTGCAGCTGCCTCAAGTTTGTCCTTCCAGCCATACAGCAAAATCTCGCTTCCCAGAAACAGAATCCTGGGTTTGCTCTGGCAGTGACAGCAGCTCTTCCTCCCTTCCTTCTGGCCTGGAACATAAGCAGGGATCACATTTATGGTCTCAGGCAAAACTGAAAGTCACAGAAGAGGAAAAAAATGCAGATTTACTCCTTTTTAAACTTATACACATAAGGGAGCTACAAACCTAGTTGTTTCTTTCCCAGCCCATTTTATCATCTAAGCGGCATCAAGTTGGCGTGCAACCAAACGCTGTGATTTTACCACTATGGCCATAGATTTCAGCAAATTTGTTTTCCCCAGACAAAGAGAGACAGGCTAATAAATGCAGATGAAAGATAAAATGCAGCAGAAAGTGAAGGGATAGGAAAAAAGAATGAGTACTCTTGTCAGAGTGTGGTGATGAATGGGTAGATCTTATTTTCAGACTCAGGCATGCACTGGGAATTGACTTTGGACAAGTTGAAGTTGCAGGTCAAGGTCAATACCTGAGTCAGGCTTATGATTAAAAGTCTGGATCATGTTTCGTCCTCACTCTTCACAGCTGGGGCAGTAGGGCAAACTAAATATTAATATTTCAGCTTAGAAACCAGGACTGTTTTTTAAGGGATTCTACTGCAAGAAACAGTGAGGCTGCACCTTAATGAGCTTAAAGGAAGGTGTCCAACTGCCCACCAAGGATTTACCAGGGCTGGGTCCCTAACATTATTGTCCTAGGAAGGTGTTACGGCTGGAAAAGAGAAAGCTAAAACTGACAGTGAGAGCAAAAGACTATGTTGCTTGTGACTTATAACCACGGGAGCAATGCTGCTGCGTGGGCGCCAGGGTTGGGGGACGACCGCTGTAAGGTTGAATACAAAAATCCTGGACTTATGCTTCAGCTTCTGGCCATAGAGTTCAAACTTTTATCTTGGAACGAAATATTTTAAAAGTCCAAGGAAATGATAAGCAGAAAATGGATAAGAACTAAGGTGAACCATCCTCTGCTGTCTGCTAACATATCCTGTTTTATGCATTTTGTCATATTGGGAAAAAACCTGTTGGTTATTTTACAGTCCTCTACACCTTGAGCTGAGGTCACTAAAAAGAAATGTTCCACAAGCAATGAACTGTCCATAGCATGATTTTAAGACTTCTTTAGAGTTTCATGATAGTTATCCACAGTCATAAATCTATCTCAATTTCTGCTGACTTGGTGCATTCCATATGAATGATCTTGCTATTACAAGAATTATCTGAACTTGTATCCATGGAAAAAAAAATAGAGTATAACTTTCAAGTTCTCACCTTCCATTTAAAACACTTAGAATAAAAAGGAGTGGCACTGAAGAGTCCCCTGTATTTGCACAGGAAGTGGGTCAAACTGCTCAAAAGTTTACAAGTCTGAAGCAAATTTTCAGAGGAGTGAAGGAAATGTGTGTCTACTTGTGAAATGAGAAAAAGACTAAGTGAAAACTTAATAAACTCCCAAAGGGAACAGGAAAAGAAAAGATGTTAATGCAATCCCTGCTGATAACATTTTGAAAGAGTATGTGTGTGTGCGTGAGAGAGAGAGAGAGAGAAATTAGTACATCATCTTGGAATCCTTAATTACCGGCATGTTAATTACACAACAAAGCTATCCTCTTATAATGAAAGAAATGAACAAATATCAGAAGTGTTGCTCCATTTAATCCAGAAAATGAGTGCTGAGATCCAAAGTTGTGTGATGTAAATCTGGAAGAACTCCAAAGAAGTCAAGGGAGTTAGCCAGTCTCCAGCATAAGACAGCAGAGATGTGACGCAGTGAGGAAATACGCAAAGTACCGTCTGATTTCTCTCTCGGAAGGAGAGAGGCTATGAGGTTGGTTCCCTTTGGTCCCTGCATGTGACTGAATGCTGACTAATGTGGGGTTTAAATAATGAGGTTCCTTTGCTTGGATCGTTGGCCTCTTCCTGATGGGCTATTGCATGAGAGACCTTTATAGAGGTTATAACTCTTCTGTTAATTGGGAACCAGAGGTAATTGGGAGAATGGGATCACGTCTGTGCTCTGTTACGAACCGAGATGAATCAAAAAAGTAAATGTTTCACTCAGACTTAAGTTAGGCTATTTATTAGGCTGCTGTTGCCTACACACATCTGGTTATGTTTAACCTGCTCATAAGACTTGTGCTTCAAACCCTTCACCAGCTTCATTGTCCTTCTCTGGACATGCTCCAGCACCTCAATGTCTTTCTTGTGGTGAGGGGTGCAAAACTCAACACAGGATTTGAGGTGTGGCCTCACCAGAGTACAATCACTCCCCTGTTCCTGCTGACCACGCTTTTCCTGATACAGGCCAGGATGCCATTGGCAAAACCACAGGAAAGAAATCAACTGTATCTTTTACATTCTCTTCAGTTTTTACCAGAGTTGGAAAAGGTTGCCACTTTGCTACATGCCGGTTATGAACAAGCCTTATCTGAGGTTTTCATCACTAGCAGAGCCACAACAGAGTAAAACAGACTTTTCTGTACTTCAGAGAAATTCTTGGGCAAATATGCCCTCATTTCCTTTAGATCCAACTTCTTAGAATTCATACAGAGCCCTAGCATGGGGTGGCTGGATTTCGTCAAAGGTTTCTTTCCCTTAAGGGTTTATTCTTCCCCTGATGAGCTCTTGTGACTCCCACTGACACTAATGGGAAGCAATGCATGCCTGGAGGAGAGCTCTGCCCCCCCTTAGTGAGAAAGGAGAGTGGTTTTATCAGAGTGGGATGGGGAAGGAACAGAAGGAAAAGGAAGGCTTTGAAAGCTGTCTAATTATAGGCTGGTGTTTTAACTGCTCCACCAGCCAGTGCGTGTACTGAGCATTTGGCACAGTACAGCTTTGTTTTTCTTGATTAGAGAGGAGCACTTGAAAGATTGGTGAATGTGTGGGAAACAGCAAAGAGAAAAGCCCACCCCACTGGTGAAATGTGGATATGGCTGCTGAAGGGAATCCAACGGTGCATTAGCAGCCATGAGGATGATGCTGCAGCTCTTCTTGTGCGTGGGTGCGCATCCCTTTTCCAGGCAGCACTCTTGACTTCCATCAGACCGAGTGAGCATGCAAGCACAGGAGTTTCCAAAAGGGAACCTGAAGATGATTATTTATGAGGAATTGTGTCCTTGTGGTGGTAACTCTTACTGCACAGGGATGGCCTTTGCCTTTCCCAACAGGTGCCTTAAACAGGAGATTAACGTTAACCTCAGAGGCGCCCTAGCTCCTAATCAATAATAGACTCACTCATGACTTTTGTTATGGGAGATCCAAATTCAGTCCTCATGGGCAACTCATCAGGAAGACAAAAATGGTTGTATATGAAAATAGAAGAAGAAATAAATTATTAAGAGTGAGATTGCCAAGTATAAAGCACTTCTGTGTAATGCACCTGAGTGTTCATGCACATGTGCCCACAGTGCTATGGCGATCCATTCTTCCAGGTCATACCTGAGTGGTGAAGAAGTAGTTGTGTCCACTTCTAGGAGCCCTCTTTCCCGGCCAATTATATTGTAGACACAACCTCCAAATAACAGAGTACAGAGTCAGAAAACTCTGCAGATATGTCTTTTCTTGCCTTTTAGTAAATAAATCATTCTCCCCCCCCTTCCCCTTCTGTATAACTCTGTAACCAATTTCAGCTTGACTAAAATGCACATTAGTTCAAAGACAGCATCTTAAAATAGATTTTATTCTCACTTCAGTGCCGATGCTAGTCCCCCTTACTGGTTTCTGCCTCAGAGTCTCAGTCAGACCTGTCTCTGCTCCTTTCGTGTCCGTTTAACCTCTTCGCTGCCAGCCACAACAGCAAAGTGATCTTCCAAGAGATTTTCTTGGCTACTTACACAAGGACAGTTCACTCCATGCAGAAAGGACCCAAAATTGGCCAGCAGGGAAGAAAGGGGTAATGAAGCCATTCATAAGATGCATCTACCTGTCAGCTCATTCCCCTGCTTGCAGTGGCACAGAAGGAAAAAGAAGAAACTCCTAAATCTGATGATTCAGCTGTTTGAGCCAGTTTGGCCATAAACCCAGCAAGAGCTTTAAATGGTGCATTAATTTCTACTGTAGAGGCAGAAGAATAAGAAATGTGCATATTACAGTAAATGTTGCATCTGAGATCTCAGGGGAAATTGCTGGGCTCACGTGCTTGGCCCAGTATGGGTTCGTGTGCCTGAATTTGCACAGCAAAACCTGGAAAAGAAACATGAAGATGTCTCACAGTTAACCAGGGTTCAGGCCCGTGTTGAAGTTCTCATGTCTCAGAGGATCGAAAGAACCTAATAATACAGTGACTCTACATTCAATGAAAGTAGAATGTTGAAAAGAAAGATGTTTTAAAATTTTTGCAGGGCAAGGTTAGTCTGCTCCCATGTGAATGAAGAGATGGGAAGGCCTGAGGAACGTGTGCAGGGTGCCGAGAGGTATCTGCAAGACAGTCCCCACCCTGTCCCTGAGCCAGCACAGCAGGGCTAACTTGCTTCTGCCCCCTCTCTAAAGGTGACTGCAAAATGGATAGAAAAAATCAAACTTCAGGAACTCATGAATTTGTTTCCAGTGAAAGGTACTGTCTTAATAGCCCTGGAGAATTATTTCCCTACAGTGGGTAGTAAAGTGTACTGTGTCTTCTCTTTTTTCGTTGCCCATCAGAGGGCAAGAGGGGAATGAAATCCCTGGAGATGAGGCAGTATCTGGCCTCCCTATTAAAATAAATGCAGTAAAAATATTTTCTCATTGCATTTAAGAAGGCCCAAACAAGCAAAAATCAATTCTGTAGATAGATATAATGGTTTTTTTTTTTTCCTTTGGCATTCTTATGGTCTGAAGATAACACAGAAAGGAAAGGTGTGCATGAAAGAAGTCAGGACCCTGAACAGAGAGTGTTCTGAATTACCTTTGCAATTTTTTTATTTCTCCTACATGTTTGATGCCCTGTGCAGGTTCCCTTTGCTGTGTGTTATTCCCATGGAAAATCCTGATAGAATTCAGCTCCACAATGGTGGGGATTGCTGTGATGCATATCATCTTTGGTCTTCTAAGCACTGGATGAAGAGCTACTGCTTCTTTGCATGCAGTGATGCGGTTATGAAAATACTCTATTTCCATCTGCCAATTTTCCACTTTTATGGCTGGCTCAAAGAATTTCAAGCCTGCTGACTGTTCTGCTTTGTGACAAAATATTATACACTGAACTTCCACTATCTGCATTAATGGGATGTGCAGGTTCTACATGCAAATAGCAGGTGTCAGCCTGGAGACACCTCTCCTTAGAAATTTCAAAGGGGTACTTTTGTGGGTCTAAGATGGTTTTGGAAGCTTCTCAAAAGCTGTTATTTGGAGTTGGGTTTTTTTCAGTAAAGAAATCTATTCCTGCATCCTCTCATTTATCTCCCACTCCTTTTGCTTTCTGGAAGATAGTGTAATGTTAGCTGGAATGCTATGTTCAAACTCAAAGTATGCCTTGCTGCTTAGTGATAGTGAAGCTTTCCTATGCACTCCCTGGGGCTGTCAGGGGTCAGTTTGCAGCTTGTCTTTTCCCAGCAAGGCTTTCCAAGAAGACAAGTTCATTACAGAAAACTGGGAAATCTGGAGGAGTTGCTAGAACAGATGTCAGAGCAATGCCTGAGGAGTTTTTCTCCATAGGGGATAAATCTTCAGGACTTGAAGTAGTCCTTTAAGAATTTAAGAATGCCTTTAGCCTCTCCTTATTTCAGTTCCTTGTTGATGTTGTACGCCAAGAAGGCTGTATTCCTAAATCATGTGAATTTAATGCTTCCAAGAGCCTCGTGGGCTTTACCCATTCTCAGGGGTAAACACAGGGACCTGCTGTACAGTGAGCTGCTAAGCAGCCTGTCCTCACACCTGCCTCTGCTGTCACAGAAAGTGTGCCCTGCAGAGCCCTGCTTCCTCTTCATCTCTGCGTGAAGTCTGCACATCCTTGTCTCAGTGCTGACCATCACCCCACCTTCCACTGGGATTTAAAAGAAATCGAGTGGGCAGGTGGAGAATAACAACCAATGGGTTGCAATTAAAGTAAATCAACAGACATAGTTCAACCATCATTTGCAATGGCAGCAAATATGCCTGAGAGAAATTTCTTACTGTGCAGCTGTCACACACATGAATCTAGGAGAATCTTTGCTCCCTCTCTTTCTTTACCTATGCCAGAATGGTATCCTGATAATTTTCCACTCTTGATTTTACCGTGTAGGCTGCAGCACTGACTGAACTGTGCATATGCAGACTTATTTCTCATCCATGCTCTTCGTCAAGCTGAGAGAAGCACATGAATCTAATATATATACTGTAAAAAGTACCTGTGGAAACTAAACTGGGGTTGGATTTTTTTCTTTAGGAAAAGAAGTCCTTTTTCAAAAGTAGTCATGGGCCAATCCAGATGGTACAATTGGCCCTGTTTCATTGAAGTCAATAGTACTACAGCAGTTTGAAAGAGGTAGAGAGAGATGATTCTGCAGAATCAAGAGGTTAAAGAACAGATCTGTCCAAGCAGTTTGTAAAAAACATGTAGGAGACAAAATAATTACCCGGTACATCTTCCTAACGTAGGGTTGTTCTCGGTTCATTAACTAAGACTTTATTCAAGTAGTTCCAAGTGATAGGGTCCTACCATTTTCCTCATAATTTCCCCACAGTTGAAACAAAAAGTTGTAATATAATATCCCTGGTCTTCAGTACAGGCTCAGTTTCTTCCCCATTTCTACTAGGGCGTACCAATGATAAAGAAGCCTTGAGCTTTATGTGTGATCTTCCATCTTTTCTCAGATACTTCCTGCTCTTAAGAACTTCAGAAGAATTGTTTTTTTCACTCTGACTGTACCATGCAGTTCTTTCGTGGTTGGGACCGACCTCCCAACTCTAGTACTAAGTGAAGGAAATGAACCCTAAAAATGAATGTTGCACCCCTCTATTGAAAGGCAGTGTGAAACAGAGAACAAATGCTAGACCATCTTCTGAGATGCAGGGTGCCCAGCTAACCTGGGCAGCAGCAAAAGTGTTCTATTAAAAGCACCAGAGCTGGTCCCAGTGCAGGGCACTTTCCCTCTTCACCATTGAGTTTCTTTTGGTCCATCAGCATTTTTAAGTGCCCTCCTTCCCAGCATGCTGATTTCGCCCACAGCCCACTGTCCCTTCTAAGCTTCACTTGGCATTAGCATTGCTGTTCTCCCGATTTCTGGTTTCCAATACTTTTCCAGCATCCCAGATGATTCCCTGCCCTACCATCATCACCTGAGTTTCCCTGAGTCGGATCTAATTGCGTTGTGATTGCTTGACTATTCTTCTCATTCTTCCTCAACAAATACTGAGGCTCCTAATCCCACAGCAATAAGAAAAGAAAGCAAACAAAACCATATTGAATGAAGCTTCTTTCCCAAAGCTTAGGGACATGCTTGGAGATGTCTCAATTCCCTTTTCCAGCTTTATAAACTGCTAGACATAGTCATTATCATCTCAGAGCAGAATCTATTGTGAAGCTATGGAAACTGCTTTTAAGGTTTGCCAGAGCAGTGCTACCCTGCCTCTCTTCCTTTCCTGACCCTTCACACCCATCAGGAGCTGAA
>VZTA01030652.1:0-10326 GCA_013398855.1 Mohoua ochrocephala
ATTTTACTTTTATAACTCAAGTCTTTCCATTCCTCTTGAGGCTTCTTTCATGGACTTTTTCCTCTCTTACATTTTGAGGCCTAGTCCTGCAGTCCCTCCCATTTGGATGAGCCCCGTCAGCCAGGCTGACGTGTGCCAGTGGGAGTCTCCCTGTTACAGGAATGGCAGGGAGCTTTGATGGCAAATTGCTGGGCATAAACACCTGCTTTCTGTCTGTTTTCTACTCAATACCTAGCATAAAAATTTCATGCATAAAGTTGTTATTACATTACTTAAATTATAATAGGGATATGTTGTGCCATGCCCTGAAAATTAAAATCAACGCTGCAATGTTGATTAAGCCTCTAGCATTTAATTTGTAGATGTAGATATTCAATATATATATATATATTGCTCAATTAGATGTATTTAGTGCAGCCTCTTTTCCTTCTCTTTGCTGTAAAATAAATCCAAAAGTACATTATAAATGAAACCCCCGTACATTTCAGTGAGCAGAATGTTCAGTGTTGCAGATGTCTAGAGGCTAATGTCTTCCGAAATGACATTTCTGGCAGTAGTATACTTAGAGATTTATATGAGATTAGCCCCGTTGGTAAAGCGTGGTGCTCATAATGCCAAGGTTTCAGGTTTGATCCCTGTGTGGGATCATTCTGTTCACTTAAGAGTTGCACTTGATGATCCTTGTGGGTCCCCTCCAGCTCAGAATATTCTGTGGTTCTGTGATTTCTTACATATTCTGATAGCATTAAGGCGAAAGGAAGGAGATGGAGCAGTTTTTAATGTATTTGAGTTACATTACCAGAAACAGAATAAACAGTTCTTGCATTCTTGTGGAAACGTTAATTACTCACATGGCACAACATCATTACAATCAAGACAGAGCAATCAGTTCATATAACAAACCCTATAATCAAAGTAATGTAATCAATGTAAGTAATCAACTATAATAAGCAATTAAATACCTAACTGCATCAAGCAATAACTAAAATTACAGCCTTGAATAGTATCAGCTAATTGCATCATTAGAAACTTGTGTAAAAGCCAGTGGTAAGTCTAAGTTTTTAACTACACAACACAGCTATTGCAGGTATTATGGGAAGGTCTGTAGCCTCATCCTGAGAGACATCAGCTAGCAAGACTTGACTGAAGAAAAGCAGGACTGTTCCTGTGCCAGGCTTGGATTTGCTGTATGAAGGCAGGAGTAGGCTTCCTCACTGGAGCCTCGTGTGGCCTTATCCCCAGAGCAGCCAGAGCAGCAGCCCCCAGCAGACAGGCACCATGTCACTGCAGCAGCTCTGCACACGCATCTTTCCTTCCTGCCACCACCTGAGCCTGCGTCAGCTGAAGGCACTGGAGCCACTGAACCTCCTTGGGAACGTGCAGGGGAGTCAGTTCTCATTTCTTCTGCGTGTTCCACTGCACTCCATCTGCTTGTGAAGGCTGACGGGCCTTTCCTCCCACCTTCGTGCCACAGCGAGTGTGGCCAAAAGTCACTGAGAGAATATCACCTGTTTGAAGAGGCCTTGACCTCTTCTAACAGACCTGCATCCATCTGAGAACAGACCTGTCATTCCACATCAGGAAGTGACCTGTCTGTGCCCATTGTCCAGCAATGGGGCATCTCCAGCATCTGGAGGCTTTTCATTTGCCTCTAGCAGTACTACAAGACCACAAACCTCACCAAAATAGAGTAAGACTGAGGCTACCACTGCAGAGTATTTACGTAAATTAAAAATCAGTGAGGAAATATAAAGCGAGACAGATCCATGTATGTGTGTTCTTCAGCCATGACGGTGTACAGGTACTCTGAATATTTACTGGTTTGAAAGACCTGAAATTAGTATCTAGAGCTACCAAGCATTAAAAGAAGAGGATTCTGTAGGACCTAGTCTTTCCAATTAAATAGAAACCCTAAAAAGAGCCCCTGGAAAGCACAATGGGAAGTAAATCTAGTTTGTGAGAGTAAAGTTTTTAAGCCCCACCAGCTGCTTTTCCTATTTTCAGAACTGGAGTTGGGTTATTTCAGCATAGCAGACAAGATAGGCAGGGTCTCTAGGCTGGAGTGCAGCATTTCTGGAAGAAGATTAGCTCTTAAATTCACGCAAGGCAGATGTAGAAGCGCAAGGAAGGGTAAGTGCTGTCTGCAGTCTGCAGTGGAATTGCTCTCATGGCATGACCTCACCCAAAGGATGTAACCAGATACCGCAGCGGCTGCCTCTGAAGTGCTTAAACAACACTGGGAATGTATTATTTCTATTATTTGCACCAGGGGATCACTAATGTGCTGCAGTTACAGCAGCAGTGTGGCATGGACAGAAGCATGTCTCTGTCTCACTCTGCATTGCTTTGAAGGGTTTGATCAACTGTGCATTTGGGAACCCTTGACTCTTAAGGCAAGGGCAATATGTGTAGAAACTGAATTAACACACACTAGCCAGGTCTGCAGCTTAGGTAAAAAGAACATGTGAAAGCCTAATTCTAGGGCTTAAAGTTCCTTAATATACTTTGCTAATTATTGGATAAATTTTGACAAAAATAGCAAAAAAATTGAGAACATTCTATTCCTGATGGTCTGATCCATTGCAGCCTTTGGCAGTAGTGTAGCCTTGGGGCTGGGCTGCTGCACTCACACAGGACTGTGGCAGTCCAGAAATGGTTCATTTTTTTAGCACTCACCCTCCCAAATCCCAGCCAGCATGCACTGTGCACTCCACGACACCCTGGGACTTTCCGTGTTGATAGTCAAGGTGATGCCATCAGGAAGACAAAACATTAGAAAAAGTAGGAAACAATCACTAGTATCACAGGGGAGGAAAATGGCTGAAATGCAGAAATGGAAAGTCTTGGAGGCCCACTTGATGAAGTGAAACTGAACTGACACATTTAGATTCAAAAGCTGATTATGAGCTTGGTGACTATGAGATAAAAGTTGTTAATAATTCTAGAAAAAACTGTCTTGGTGCATAGGCAAAATGCAAAGTAGGTAAGGATTATTGTAGAATGGTAGAATTATTTAGTTTGGAAAAGACCTCTAAGATGATCAAGTTCAACATAAACTTAACACCTCCAAATCCAGTAGTACATTTAATTTTCCTCCCATAACTGTACTTTCCCAACTTCCTTAATTTAAAATAAAAAAAATTTTTTGTTTGTTTGTTTTTGTTTTACAATTCCTGCCCTTCAGTCATCTCTCCATAATGTCCATGGCTTTATTTTCTAACACCTGGACTTCCTTGCAGGGTCACAGTGGTTTTTAAATCTGAGGTTTTGTAGCAACCACAGCATTCCAGATAGCTGCCAGCCAAATGCTTACAGCCAATTTATTATGTGGGTTGAATTTCTTAGTGAATAAGAGAGATGGAGATGCGATGGCAGCCTCCTTAGAATCCCTGGCACTGACTGAAAGAGCACATCCTGGCAAAGGCCAGGAGCTGATGCCTGGCACTCACATAAGGGTAGTCCCGGATATTGAAGGGAAAGAAGAGAAGCCCGCTGAGCCCCAGGGTGGTGGTGGGCAGCCCCAGGACAACGGCCTGTCCAAGGAGGCAACATTTCCTGTGGGAACACATGATCTGTCCTGCCCAGAGGCTCCTGCCACACAGTGAGCAGTGACCTCTCTCTTCCTCCCTGTCCAGCTGCTGTCTGAAATACAGAGGTTTGAAAATAATGGCATTAGTTACAGAAATAGATTTCAATGAGGCATATAAGGAACACTGTGTTTATAACTACATGTAAACAAATAGTTTACAAAACAAACTATATGTAACTATATGTATACAAAAATTTAACATCTCATGAATTATGGGTAAGGCATTCTGTTGGACTACCAGGAAGTTAAAGATTCTTTAACAACATAAGAGAAGATACAGGTCTTTAGGAAACTAACCATTTAAAAATTGTTATTTTAATTAGTTAGTTTTCTGGCAGTTGATGTGGGCTCAATAATTGGAAGAATGGACTGGGAGATTTCAGGGGGTATTGATTCTTCTTTTTCCATATGACAGTGAAATTCTGCAAGATAAATTGTTTTCTGAAAGCCATTTCTGCTTCAGAAATTACAAACTGAAAACTGAATTGTAGGTTTATCTGCCAGTGAGTAAAAGCCCAAAACAGTTCTCAAAAAAATCCACCCTCATTTCTGATTCTAAAGGGTATGGTCGTGTGCTCTATGTGGGAGTCGCAAGGCTAGGGAGCAAACTGAGGTATAAAATGTTTTGCTCCTTGAAGCTGACACCCCCTCACTGCAGTATTGATGACACTGGCCTTGGACTCAGAAGTTCCTAATACCCAACTGGCCAGAGCCAATATGGAAGCTGTTCATAAAATTTTTTTTAATGGGCATTTTTCATTTGTTTATGATTGAAAGGACAAAGGTGTTTGTATTAATCATTCCTGTGAATCCCTGGGATCTTCTAGCAGTCTTCCTCAGGAGACACCCATCTCATTGGGAATGTTGTTGAAAGAGATGGAGAAACAGCCCTTGGTCAGAGAGAGACAGGAATTACAAAAGACCTGTAGCATTTCCTCTCATTGTTTGTACAGGGTAGGATCCAACCAGCTTTAGCTTGGGCCCCCAGACAGTGATCCAGCCTGCCTGCTTTCCCAGGCTCCTCATATGTTGGCCCCTTCTTTTAGGAGATTCTTTTATCTTTGGTCTGAAAGCTCAGGTTTGTATGCTCCCATGTGCCACGTGCTCTCAGCCAGTGTGGGGCAGACACAGAGGGCACAGATACCTGTGCTCCATCTAGCCCTCCAGAGGAGCATAAAAGCTAGTTGCTAATAACTTTTATTTGTTCATATTTGCAAGCCTGTTTTCAGAAAGTTAGCAGAGAGTGTGATCTTGAAGGGAGTTATAATTGCCAGAACACCCAGCTGTTGGCACAAGGCTGAGCTGGCACCGAAGGGTGATGTTTCAGTTTGTTTTTAGGATTAAACTTGAAAAATTTTGGCAGCTATCCCTCTCCTATTCATTGCTAGCTTTGCTGTAGATGAAAACAACTGAAAACAGAAAATTAAAACTTGACGCTAATGAGACACTAAAAACATTATTCTGGTTTTGGACTTCTCAGTTTTATCTATATTCATCTTTTACATGTGACCAGGACGGTTCTGTGCTCCCCAGGCCAACTGGCATGGTGAAGCCCACGTCCTCACTCTCAAAGTCTCTTGGAATGCAAATGGCAATGTCCAAATTACTTATGGGGAATGGTTCTTGGCCCATACTAATTTACAAATCATGCCCAGAAATTATTTTGGAAGAGTGATAGTTTGCCCAGGCCAAAGCCATCACCAACACAGTTCTAACAATTTAATGGGCTTGATGCTCGAGTTTCAGCCCTGGGAACATTCCCTGGCACTGATTAATCTACACCTCTATCGATGCAGCTATGGAAGCTAAGACTAAATAAATACTGTAACTGGAAAAAAAAAAGTAGCCCTCACTATATAATTATTTCAATAAATTATTAGCCACGTTCTGTAAAGTATGGTGTACGCTTCAGTCAATATAGTTTAAGCTATATCTCCATTTTCTGAAAGTGAGCTTACACATAATAGAGATGGAATTTTCCCTATGTTATCCAAAATATATCTGTTCTCCAAGGAAACAAAAACTGGCATGGAAGAAACTTCTTTCCATAACTCAGTTAAGAGCCCTTCAACTTCCCCACAGACATTTTATCAAATTCACCAAAGATACTGTAAAAAGAATACTTTTCTTACACATAAAACATACTGCAATGCTCCCACCATCAAAGAGAATGGGGGGTTTCTGTTGTATGCTCTTAAAGAAATCAGCCAAACCAAAACCCTCTGTATTTGGACCAAATCTTCTCTTCTTTGGCATAAAGCCTTCCCTCTCGTCTGTCTGTCACTCTCAGGTTTTAATACACATACTTGAAAACTATTGAAATAAAAAATTAAAGAAGAGGGTAAGCTACAGTTTTCCTTGTAGGGTTCAAGGCTGAGCAGTTCTGATTTGTCTCAAATTAAAGGGAAGTACTGGGTGTCCTGGTTTTTGGGGGGGATTTTTTGACACATCTGAAAATTTTCTAAACTTAGCTTGATGGCATTCTGACTGTACCTGCCCAGTATACACAAACACAGTCATACATAATTAGCTAAGAAATCATCTTTTCCAGTGCTCAGAAGGATTGAATAAAACCTGTCCATTTTTCCCTTGCACCAATAAATAAACAAACTCAAGCATACAACTACATTTTTATAGAGAATTCTTCCTCTTTTTACCAGCCTACCTATTTTGTCCTCTGCATGTATCAACAGAGCTCTAACCAACAGAACTTTCCCACCTGCCCATTTCCACTTAAAGGGACTTACTCAAAGAAGCAGAGAAAGGGAATGCATTATATATTAGATATTAATATTTTAATATATTAATATTACACATTAGTGGGAGGTATTGCATATCTCTGTTTCAGTAAAAGTGGTTGAGGAAGTTCCTGGTATCAAAGGATATTAAATTAGTTAAAAATAATATTGTTGCTGTATACTTTAGAATTACTCTTAATAGATGAAATGTATATATATACATACACACACATATATAGTATGTAAAAGTAGCTCTGTCTCAACCACTATTGCTATAAGCAGTAGAATCAAGAAGTATCAAGGACTGGTAGGTATACACTATATTCATACACAATCTGTTGTGAGCAATGTGAAGTATTTTGAGACCAGTCTGTCAGGAACACTTTTATAGCTTGAAAGTATGCCTCATTTGCCTTTGGTATTAGAGACTCCTATAAAGTCCAGCGGGTGCTTATGTGGTGTGACATACTGTTGGATAACTTTTAAACACTCTTTAATGTCTGTGTGGTGCCTTATTCATATAAACACCTTAGCAGACAGACAGACCACAGCACCTCTGTGGCAGGAAAATGGAAGCTTTTACCAATGCAACTTTTTGGCATCCCCAGTGTACCTTTACTTAAAAGCTGTGTGCTTTAGGTGTTAAATTCTGTGGGTGTCTGGACAAGGCCAATGTTATCTAATCTTTGTTATTTTTGTACACTTGATCGTCACTCATTTATTTTGATTGCACATAGGGATGCATTCAGAGAACAGACTGAGTGCAGAAGGCTGGCTGTACTAGTGCAAGCAGTCTTGCTGTTCGAAATCAGGTGCATGAAGGAAGGTATTTGTTTGCCATGATTATACAAGCAGATGCAGTAAGTGTATTCACTGTGGTCACTTCCACGTCACAGCTCTGACCTTTCTGCTGCACAGCAATATCGAGCCATAATAGCTGGTATGGATTAATCAATCACCTCTTTCCTCATGGAACAGTGCTGCTTCCAGTCACAAGCACACTTGGATGAAAAGTGTGCTTGTCTTCTTCGTCAAAGAAGACCAAACCAATAAAAGGACCAATTTATTTTTTAAGAGGAAGAAGGTATAAGAGGTAGAAAAACTGTGTAAGACAAGAGATCAGGGCCAAAAGTGAGGGTCTTCCTGTACTTGATGGAGGCAGATTAGACAGCTCTCTCACTGCCTTTGAGAAGATACAGAGGTGTCTGAAGGGAGTATCTTAGCATTCAGGGTCAGACTCAGCCTCATAGCGTGATGTGGTGGCATCACTCATCAGCAGCCTGTAGTAAGGATATGAATGCCCAGAAGGTAAGGCCAGGGAGCATCTGCCTCCAGGCGCTAAGGTATATCTGCTAAACTCATAACCTACGATACTTTGGGAGAACTTAGTGTGCTCATACCCTGACACAGACTCCTACCCTCTTCACAGAATCAGAGCTGCTGAGACTGGGCAGAACCTCTGGAGATTTCTAATCCGACCACCTGTGCTTAGAGCAGTGCCAGCTAGCTCAGGTGGCTCAGAATTGTGACCAGTTTGAGTGTCCAGTCTGAGTATCTCCAAGGATGGAGACCCCACAACCACTCTGGGAAACCTGTTCCAATGTTTAATCATCCATAGAATAAAAAAGGTTTCTTCTTATGTTTAAATGGAATTTCCTGTATTTCCATTTGTGCCCACTGCATCTCGTCATTTTTCTGGACGCTACTGAGAGAAATGTGGCTCCATCTTCTTCACTTCCCCATCAAGTATTGATCCATATTGATAAGGTACATGGGAACCTTCTCTTGTCTAGGCTGAACAGTCCCAGCTCGGCTTCTCTTATTACAGACACTGCAGTTTGTTAATTCACAGACCATATCCATGGTCTCTCTCATACTGGGGAGCCCAGCACCTTACCCAGTATTCCAGGTATGTCTCACCAGTGTTAAGAGGAAGGATCACCTTCCTGGGCCTGCCGGTAATGCAGTCAAGGATACTGCTGGCTTTTCTTGCCACAAGGACACGTTGCTGGCTCATGTTTAACTTGTTACCCACCAGGACCCTCAGGTCCTTCCTGCTAAAGCTGCTCTCCAGCCAGTCAGGCCCCAGTCTTTTCTGGTGCATGGGATTATTCCTCACGAGGTGCAGGATTTGACATTTCCCTGTATGGAACTTGTTGAGGTTCCTGTGGGCCATTTCTCCAGCCCAGGTCCCTCTGAACAATAACACGGTCCTCTGGTGTTTCAGCCGTTCATCCCAGTCTTGTATCATCTGCTAGCTAGCAGAGGGTGCACTCTACCCATCATCAGTAATTAAGTTCAGTAATTAAGATGCTACACACTATTGTCCCTAGTATTAACCCCTGGGGTAGACAACTATTAAGTCACTTCCAGCTGCACTTCATGTCACTGCTCCCAGCACTCCGACCTCAGCAGTTCTGCCAGCTTTCAGTCCACCTCGCTCTCCATTTATTTAGCCCATCTTTCATCAGCTTGTCTGTGAGAATGAGAGACTGCCAGAGGGATTAGTGAAGATAAAGATCCAGCAGCAGGTGAGCAAGAAGCTCCACTCATCCACCAAGCCAGTCACATCCTTGTAGAAGGTTAACAGGTTGGTCAGACATGACTCTCCATTTGGAAATCCATGCTGACTATTCCAAATCACCTTCATGTCCTTGAGATGTTTGGAAATTGTTTCCAAGATTATTTACTCCATCCCTTCCCACCAGCATGTAGTTCCCTTGATTCTCTTTCTCGTCATCCTTGAAGATAGGATATATCTCCAGTCTGTTTAAATGTTCTTTACACTGATCCCCCTTGCTACCCCTTAGCAAGGGTAACTCTTTCATGTGCCAGATTTTCCCACTGGTCTCCACAGTAGAGCAAGGCAAAGAAGGCACTGAATACCTTGACCTTTACCATGTCTTTGTACCATGTTGCCTGCCTTATTCAGTAATGTGCACATATTTTCCATATTTCTCTTTTGCTGCTAATACACTCACAGAAGCCCTTCTTCTTGCCCTTTGCAACCCTTGCTGGATTGAATTCCAGGAGAGCTTTGGCTTTCCTAACCCCTCCATGCATGCTCATATAATTTCTCTATTTTCCTCCCTGGTGATTTCCCCCTTATTGCGCTTCTCGTAGACTTCCTTTTCATGCCTGAGTTACATCTGGAGCTCCTTGTTTATCCACACAGGCCTCGTGCTGCCTTTGCTTGATTTCCTGCTAGCTGGGATGAACTGTTTCTCAGTTGGAGGAGGTGAACCTTGAATATCAACCCACTTTCCTGGACCTCATTGCTTTCCAGTACTGTATCCCATAGGATTCTTCCAAACATATCACTGAATAAGCCAAAGTCTCCTTTCTTCAAGTCCAGAGTTGGGATCCTGCTCCATCCTCTCCAGATTCTGAACCCCAGCATATCATTAGGGGCAAGGCTGCCCCTGACCTTCACATCCCTGACCAATCTTTTCTTCTTTGTAACTATGAAGTCCAGCAGAGCTCCTCTCCTTGTCAGCTCCTTGTTCTGGCAGAGAATCTGCAATCCTGTTAGACCTCCCAGCCAGATCTGTCCCTGGAAGTCATGGCTAAAGGCTAATGCTTTCCCAGGACTGTGGAAGAATGTTGACCTAGTTCAAGACATAGCATGCTGTTTGTGTGGTATTTGCTTTTCCTCTAGAGAAAAAGAGTTACTGAAGCATTTTTTCTTACACTTGTGTAGTATAAATAAATATTTTTGGATGCAGGAAGCTAACCTTTCTCTAACCCTTGAGAGTTGGTGTCCAAACTTGCTTAAGTTTGCCGGAGTAATCAGAAAGGCAAACAAGCTGATGGAAGAGCTTTATTCATTGATCTGTCTGCATTCCTGCCTAGCTCTGCATTTTAACTAATTATGTATTTTGGATCAGCAGATTTATACAGTTCACACTTCATTATCCAACAAGCAGAGAATACTCTGCTTGTGATCTGAAGTAGTGCAGATCTTTCTGCAATTTCTGGGTGTAGCGGGTTGAGGTTGGT
>VZTA01030653.1:0-14811 GCA_013398855.1 Mohoua ochrocephala
TCTCCCTGGCCTCTTTAATTAACTCAATTTCAAGAGACTGCCCATGGAGGAAGAGTGGTACTTAAAATTCATTCGTGGACAGGCAGACAGAACAAGTGAGTCCTGTCTGGAACCATTAAGTTAAGTTAACATATTCTCACACTTCCACAGTTAATGAGAAATTGATATGGTTTTAAAGGATTGAGCTGCCTTTAGCAGCAGCTGTCAACTCTGGGGAAGAAACATACGTAAAAGGTCAAACCTGTTTATCAGCAAGATATCTCTTGTCCGACTCATGATGTCCTGAGTCTGAATGGTAGTTTTACAATGATGATCCTGCCAGCCTTTCACAGCCCAACTGGCACAAAGCTCTGGGTTGAAATACTGTTCTAATTCACTTTCTGTTTGCTTCTTTTAGAGCTCTTAAAGTGGTTTTTTGAATCTCAAGGAAGTAGCAGTAGAATTTAGTGACTGAATAATCAACTGAAGGAAAACTGCCTTACAGTATGCAGCCATTCGTAATAGGTCTTTTTCTGATCCAGTTCTGATGCATTTTCTTTTTGGTAGAGTGGGCCATAAACTTTGAAGTGCAGGAGATTTAAAGACTTATTTCTTTTACCTGGCATTGAGGCAGTCACCAGCAGCTTCACTTCACATTGTTCCTTCTTCATGGTCTGTTTGAGATCCTTGAAGAAGAGTCCTTCAACATAACCCACCACTTCCCAAAGGAAGGTAAGAGTGGCAGAAATGGCATCCATGCCCCATTCACATGGAGTCCTTACAAAATACATGATCAATCCTACCTGCAGGTAATAAGTAAGAGGAATATCAGGTTGTACACACTCTTTTAACTGTGCAGAGCATTGTATAAACACAGAATAACAGTATTATTCTACCTTTCTTCATTAAGAGGGATAAATTCATTGAACTTTCATCCTGAAATTTTAGACATACTAAAGAACAATCTGCCTGTACTATTCTTCCTTTTTCTAGAGGTGATGAGGACTGAGGGCAAAACGTACTGTTGCAGTATAGCCTTAAACACCACTGCAGATGAGGAAAAGGGTGAATGTCTGCAGTTAGAGACTTCCTATTCTTTCTGCTCTGAAGTGCTGCCAAGTAGACAACTCACAAACAACAGAAAGCGCCCTGGAGATGCATACACCTTGCCTGCTTCATCTCCTAACTACAACATTTGTCCACAATCTTGAAAGAAGCTGCTAGGTTTGCTCCAAGAGGACTGTCTATCAGCAAAGCACTTTCTGAACCCAAATTAAGTAAAATAATTAAAGGTTTCTGGTACTGGGACCCTTCTGATTGTCTACAACTCACTGGCTGAGGTTCAGTTCAGAAATCCATGATCGGTTGCTTAGGGGTTTATTAAAAGGAGAAAGGTTCCTTTTCCTCTCCCCAAGAGGCCAGAAAGGCTGGTGTAAGCCTGGTGACTCACACCCACAATCAGGAGCAGATATGAGCTATGTAAGAAAAATTAAGTGCATTTATTGCACACATGAAGGCAGAGGAGATATTCTGGGCTGCACAGTGGGCCCACAAGCTACTCACCAAGTAGTTAAAGAGGATATGAGATGTCTGGGCAGGAAAGTCTCCAATGTTCAACAAAAGCTTCCTTAGCATATACATCAGCTCATCCTGGAAGAAAAGCACATGTGTTTTCTTCTCAACAAAAAATGAAGAACAGATTTCTCACTTTTGTCCTTTCTTGCTTAGTTTCTTCCCATTTTTCCATAGTCCCTTGTTCAGCTCTGTCTCTCAGTGCATGAAGTAAAACTATACACCTGTTACTGCTCCCACATATTGCAAAATAAGGCCCAAGGCACAGCACCCAGGCCAGTGTCTTTCTCATTTTCTCTGAGAGAGGCCAGTACCTCCTGTTGCAATTTGTACTGACTGTAACATCCTGATTGTGCACTCCTGTCCCTATGATTATCCCTGTGATGACTACCCAGATGATCTGTGAAATCTAGTTCATCTCACCTCAATAGCTGTGGTTGCGGGGTGGGAGGTGTGGGCAGAATCTAACTTCCCTTCTTTTGGAGACTGCCTGCCCTAAATGTAGACTAAGACATTTCTCATGGTGTGAAAGGGTTATAGAAGGGACAGAATCCCATTGTCAGCTGAAGAGAGACAGATGGTATCACAAATGTCTTTTAACTTATCCTCTAACCCCACAGCAGATTAGAGCCAGTGCTGTCGGCACGGATATACATGGGACGATCAACTGTCAGTGATGCAGTGATGCACCTGGTGATAGCTTCCAGGGAAATACACCTGTTCTCTGTGTTCTGTACTGGTGGTCATAGTAGGCCTATGAAGAGATAGCAAAACAGCAGATTGCAGTGGCTCAGAGGCTGCCGAGGCTGGACACCTTACAAGCTTCCTTCTCAAAGGTACTGAACAACCTCTCTGACCAGAGCCGTTGTGGATGCCCCATCCCTGGAAGTGTTTAAGGATAGATTCAAAGGGGGTTTGAGCAACCTGGTGTAGTAGAAGGTATCCCTGCCTGTGGTGCGGGGGTGGAACTATGTGATGTGTAAGGTCCCTTCCAACCCAAACAATTCTATGAAACAGACGTGACCTTCTGAACTCAAATAAAAGCTTTGTGGACGATGGCTGAGAAGTCTCAGGAAAAGTAAGTCCACTGACACCTGCTTGCTCAAGGAACAAAAACACAGCCTTTCCTGACATTTCTCAGGTTTAATATTCATTTTAGAGTCAATTCTTAGGTAGTGGCTTGAAAGCTGAAGCCAATGATACTATTGATATCATACACCAAATATGCAGTTGAGAAAGTGATATAGAGAGTCTCCCTGCCTTCCCCCCAGTCAGAACCAGTCTGCTTTCCTTCCATAAATCTTAACCATGCACTTGGAAGCAGTTTAATAAGTCATGAAAACACAGTGCCTTCCGATCTTTCAGAGAAGCTGAATAGAGTGGCATGAGCGAAGGCAACACTGCCTATGCTATGTTCACTAAACAGCTGCTCAAAGCTTGGCTTGGAGCAAGTCAAATCCTTAGTAATGATAAATCAGCTGTGTCCTGTTTACATCAGTGGACAAAGACTGCAGCCAAATGATGACATGCTGCATTATAATAGCAAATGTTCCTCTCCAGTGATGTCCACAAAGTGGTTCTGCTGGCAGCTGTTCTTCCCTGCTCTACGAAGTTCTTACACCTGCTGGGGAGAGGCAGAGTGTACCTGTCGATTGCTGATCGTGAGCTTCTCAAGGAAGTGGCGCAGAACTGTAGAGGGGTCTTCAATTAAGCAGTTCCACAAGACCTGCTGAGCAACAGCGCTTACTGTAAGAGAGAAAGGAAACCAGGTCAGAACTGTCTCCCTTGGAAAAGCCTTGAACTAGTATACTTAAAACATTCCTAGTCTTCTTCCTTCCTCTGTTATGTTTCATACTGAAACACACAAGACCCCATTTGATGCACCAGGATTCCTGGTAAACAGTGCAGTGATCTCAGTGATAATAATCACAGGTCTAATATTTGAACCTTCTCTAACTACTGGTCGTAGGAAGCACTTCACCACTGTATTTAAGGAATAATACAGAAATAACTCTTTAGATTCATAACTCCAGATGGACAAAATCCAGCAACTGAAAGATATAAATTCATGTACTTTTTTGTTCGTGTACATATGTTCAATTTCATGGTGATTCATTAAGTGATTTTATCTGGTATTGGTGAACAGTATTAGGTAGTCAGCAGGGAATTGGTGTTGATGATCTACTCCCTGAAGTGCAATTATTTGCAAACCTCTGAAGGTTAACAACAACATAGAATTATTCATTATTTTGTTTTCAGTACTCAGCTTCTGATCACAAAATGACACATACATTGTTTAGAGGGCTGACTACATCCACCTAAAACTGAATACAAAATGTAACAGGAAGTTAAATGTGCAACTAGCTGACATGATGAGCGATGAGAAATGAAGGAAGAGGAACAGTCCACCATGTATGAACATTTTTGAAAAAACAAATACAAGGAAATGTATTATTAATTTGCAAAGACATCACAGACCAAAATGTTCAAGCTGTGTATAGATTGCTTTCTGTTTGTCATAGGAAGAAAAAATGTGAGCGGGAATAGATCTCCAGAGGTCTTCAGTCTTGGAGCAGGACTATCACCTACATCAGGTATGTCAACCATAGCTATGACTAACCAGGGCTCGACAACCCCTATGCATGGAGAAATTATGCTCCTGGTGATGAACTCCCTTCCCAATTTCTGACCTGAACTTTAAGCCAGTGTTCTTCTAACTCTTTGTTTCCTTTGAAGCACGCCAAACAAGCCCAGCATCTGCAATTACTCCTCAAAGAACACTTGTGTTAGGCCTCTTACCGCGCTTGTATTCCCCCCACTAGATCCTTTTCAGCTTCTCAATATTTCTTTTGAATTAGAGGCTTTCTTAAGGTCCTGAAAGGGCAAAACCCCCTCAAAGCCAAACATAAATTACGGAGGAAAAAAAAAAAAGAAAAAACCTACAAAGATACATCTCTATTGTAAATCTACATTCAAATGGTTTTGAAACTGGTTCTTGCCATCCTTAAGCAACAATCCCTTGAAGTTTAATCAACATCAATACCAGCTACTCCATCCTCCCGGACTTCTCCATCTTCCATCAAATGGACAATGGGGAGCACTGCTGCACAAATGCATGCTGGAAACACAGCCTGAGGTGGCTGGGGCACGTGATGGTTTGGAGTGTGCTCGGTAGTGTGTTCTTCATCTGGAGCAGTAAGAAGAAGAGAAGAGGAGTTAGGGAATAGGCTGTGCTACTATCCAGGCAGGTTAGATGAACATTTATGTTAGTGGCTCTACACAAAGAACAAAGATCAGGACACTGTTCGCTGCGCAAGCATGACAGGTTTACTGCTATCTCCAAGTAGAAACGGAGACTCCAGCCAATTTCTTGATCAAGAACTTTCATTATAAATATGTAATTTTTCAATTTAGGTTTCTGTTCTTGTAGGTAACTCAGTTCCTTTTGATAAAATCCGTTTTTTCAGCTAGAGTGCTCTTTGTGGCACCACTCGCCAAATAGAACATGAGAGGCAAGATAAATTATTGTGACAGCAGGGGTGAATAAAATAATGCAGGGCAGTAACTCATTATAAAGTGGCTCAAGCTTGGGAATATATCTGGCAAAAGCAAATGCCAGAGCTTTATGGGTCAACAGGAAAGGCTTTCAGTGAATTAAATCCTAGGAGGGAATACTCCAAAGTGAAGTCTCCCACCTTCTGCACTGACTGCTGAGCGCACTGACCACACAGAGCCACGGCGGAAAGAATAGTTCCTATGAGAAGTACTGGAGGTGCAGGACGGACTCACAGAGAGACGGCGGGAGGCCAGGTTGGCAACTTCTTCTACTGACAAAGAGAACATGAAATGTCAATCCAGATCCAGCCAACAGACTTTAGGGAATTTTCTGACGGACGGCAATTGCAACCAAATCAGAACACTGAAAAGTCAAGTCGGGTAACACTCAAAAGGGACAATTTAAAAGCTATAAAGATCAGTCAGATAGGTAATTTGCTCATGCTTTGGGAAACAGCAGAACATTGGTCCCTAAGAGTGTTCAGTGCTCTGGTGCATCACAGTGTAACAGAGTTGGCGCTATACTTTTTTTCATCCACTCCCTGTTAACCATCATTGTTGCTAGTGCTTAGTTTTTCTTAAGAAATGGGATTTCTGCTCACAGATTTTCCAGTGGATGCTTAGATCTGATCCAGCCTCCACTCACCTAGTGGCACATACCTTGGAATGCCTTTAACAAAGTCTTTGCGCTCTGTTAGCCTGGGCCAGTAAAACTCCTCATCCACAGACTAAGCTTACTGTGATTTGCGTCATGTAACTTTGGCTCTCTGAAAGCTTAGTACTGAGCTTGATCTGGTCATCTGGGCTCCCCCACTATTCACCATAAAGGTAGAAAACCCCAGGGGCAATTCAGTATATCCTAAATTCCGTTTCTTAAGACAGATACTGCCAAAGAGCAATTCTTCCTGCCTTTTAATTAATAAAGAGTTAAATTGAGGAAGGACAAATTTCATTTCTAGTGTTGCACATTCTCTTGTATTAACTCCTGTAAGAAACTAGGAAGTTTGAGATACTAGATGCTGGCAAGTTCCATTGAAGCTGGGGCAGATGGGGTCAGTGTCCTTATCACCCAGTAAGAACTCAATACATCCAAGGTTTTGTCTTTTTTTTTGCATTAATTTTCAAATACACTTTTTTTCAATGACTTAGACTCTTCAACAAATGGACGTGGTTGGGACCCTCCTAACACTAAAAATAAATTTTCCTGGACATCACTGCCCTAAGCAGTGCTCTGTGTTGGTGGGAAATGCTCTCAGGTTCCTGGAATGCAGCTCCTGGTCCCAGAGCACACCTTCTTCTTCCTGCTCAGAGCTTGGTGTGCAGGATGGCTCATAGCAGGCCTCCTGAGTGATGGGGATGGCAGTGATAAGACTGGCTTCCCGGCCTAGGCGTTTCTTCTCTTCCTCCTGCTGCAGGTTCTTCAGGATATGCTCCGCTCGCTGATGGGAACGCGACACAGCTCGGGCGGAAAATGACTTCTGTTGGGAAGAAGAGAGAAGAAACACAGCCTGAAGATGTTAGTTAAGGTGCAGACACATTTTCTGAGAGAGGCTTCACCTCAGTGACATTCAGCAACTCAGTTTCTAAATATAAACCAGACTAGTGCCAGTTGAACAGAGATTCACCAGAAGACTTCTTGGCGATAAGCCTACAATAAGCCTTGGTGTAAACATCTCCCAGGAGACACCATATGAACCAGTACAGACAAAATTGTCTCTCAGGCAGTTATATTGAAAAAATCTTCTCTTGGAGAGAGAGAAGTTGTGTGCTCCTAAGATCTAAGTTAATGCCTCTCACAGGAATATGAGGTGCGGTACAGTACCTCAGTGAACAAACAGAAAAGCCTGATGCTCATGTAGAAAATTCTGTGTCCTCACAAACTATACTAGATTTTTTTCCCAGCTGGGAAAGACAACGTCAGAGGTTAATCCACATCTTTTGGCTTAACTTACTACACACCTCTAGAGAGAAAAAACTGTGCTTACTCTCAGGATGTCTGCTTACCGACTGATCTTCATTTATAGGATCCTGCACACTCCCGCTGCACTGAGGGACCCAGGGAGGGTCAAACATCGGCACAGATGGCATCCCCAGCACAGGAGAAGGCAGAGTGAAGTTTATACTTGGAGGAGGAATCTAAACAAAACCATGAAAGACATTTTGTTACAGCAAACTATTGTCAGTATTGTTAATTAAATATGAGCACAAGTACCCAAGATATAAATTAACTCTTCAAATTTTTCTCGCCCCCATATCTCACTGGACTGTAACACCTTGTATGACAGACATCTTCTCTGGTATTTCTCCTGACCTGAGTCCCCATTTTATTCTCCCCATTTTATACATTCTTCATATCACTTCCCCCACTAGTGAGACTTATACAATCATTTTTTTCTCTAAACAGGGTTTCAGGAAATTTCATGGCAGTCTGTCATTACACATCTATCCCACAAGGCAAGCTGTAAATATCATCATTATTCTTCATATGTCTTATCTACCTTGAAGATCTGCTGTGCTCCTTCTTCCATCCTTGGCCACACCTGATACCTGAACCTCCAGAGTGTGTGAAATTTAAGAATGGCATTCAGTCTTTGCACTGTTTCTGGGTGATGAAATTCTGACATCAGCATGTCAGAAACGGCCTCTGGCACTTTCACAGCACACAGCAAGAACATGGCAGCTGCAGGGAGAGAACATCTGATCACCTGTGTTTCTCAATAATGTGTTTATTTGGCAAAGAGAAACCGCAAGTGTACAAACCCGCACCAAAAGAAACCCAATCTTGGCTCCAGAAATAGGATCACCCCTCTACCAGGCCTAGAGAAAACTGTATTGCTTCATGAAACCAAGCACATGTGATTCTACCTTTTAGAGCCACACAGAATTACATGTGAAGCTTGTAAATTCTTCTGGAAAACCTGCTTTTTAAAATAAAGTACACCTTTGATTGTCTCAGCCATAACTTGTTTAAAATAAGAAACATCTCTTGAACTAAAGGCACTAATTGAGTTTGGCTTTCAAAGATTCCACTTCCAAGTGATTTCTGTGCTGATTGATTAATCAAGGCTGATTTAACAGAAGCTCTGGAACAGGAGACAGTGCCCCAGTAGAAGTCACCTGGCTATTTTCATGGGTAAAACGAGTTCTTAGTTAAGTGGGCTCCATGCAATGATCCCAATCTGCCTCCAAGAGAAAACAGAGCAAGACAAAGGACCATACAAAACAGCACAATGGTACCTGAGCTGACCAACAGTTGTTTCATGGATATTAATTTGAATATAAACGGACATTAATTAAAATATAGGCTGATGGAGGCCAATCAATAGAGATGGTGTCTGAGGGGCACTGCAGGAGACAAAAGCAGAGGGATTTGTGATGCTGTGGGAGTTCAGTGGGTGTTAGAGAATCTATGGCCTTTTTCACCAGTAGCTCACTGCACAGCACTGGAGACAATTTCTCCAGATTTGGTGGCTGTTCCTCCACAGTAGCAAGAAGACATTTGCCACTGTATTTTCTTCAATGCTTATTCAGCAGGTGACAGGCCCCAGAGCTGTGCTCACGGGAGGCACTGTGTCACACTGCCAGATAACAAGGCTACCCTCTGACTGCCTGGGCTCCTGGTGCTGCTCAAAATCTGTGGGGACCTTGAAGCTTCACCAACTCAGAGAACTTGCTGCTCTCTAATCTTCTCAAACTATAATAAGTCTTACTAGGACTGATGTAAAAGTGTCAGTTCATGCTGAAGCAACCAAGAACAGAAATAGAGCCTTGGGATAGGTCAGCAGATGGTGCTGTAGTACATTAACAAGCATTCTTTTTATCCAGCTTCTGTATAGCAACATTAGGGGGTTTCAGGGTTTGACCTCGATGAATGCGATTTATGCTTGGGCTGTATTCACCTGCTACTAAACAAAACTACTACAGACGCTCAAATGGACTTTAATCCTCCCTTCAGGAAAGGGAGAAGAAGGAAGATGTATTTCAGAGGCGGCTTTGGAGGAGCAGCCAGCTAGCACTCCTCAGGAAGAGCACCAAAGCTTCATCCCATTCCCTGTGACCCATGCAAATTGTTTATTAGAATCATAGAATCATTAAGGTTGAAAAGGACCTCTAAGATTATAGAATTAAAAAATTATCCAAAATTATTCCCTCAGTAAGGGACTTGAAAGGAGGAAAGGAGTACTGCATCAGGCAGATTATTTCTCTTTACTTTTCTCCTTTCTCTTCCTGTCTACACATTTGACCTGGGAAAGGCAAAAGTTAAAGGCAGAGCACAGAAAAGACCTGTGAGCTGAAGAAGTGGCCTGTGCACTGGTAGAGTAGATGGAAGTGAGAGAAACCTGAAGAACATGAGAAAGGGCGGGGGTCAAACAATGGACTTCAGGGCAGAATTCATTGCTAGTTGAGGAAAATAAAGGCCTGGTGTACTGGATTGAAATGTGATGGAAAGGGGAGTCATGGTCAAGGAGCACTTCAAAACTCTTGCACTGTTAACAGCTTTTGATAAAAATGTTACTTAATCTTTAGTGAAAGAACACCTGGCACTGCCCCTACAGGTATGGAAACCTGTGAAAGGAGGAAATCTTTCAGCCATTTCCTTGCATGCTGGGGGAGGAGAAAGGTAGAATTTGAAAGTTGTGGGAGATTGGTTTACAAAAAAATTTGATTAATTTATGCTTTATTTAAGTAAACTGTGTATTGTGTGTGAAGGATGTTCACAGTTTCTAAGGCTGTGGCTCATGATTTCTGTTCATCTCACATTAGCACACACTGACTAGGAGTGTTTGGACGGGACAGGAAGACTGGAGAGGACCTCCTGAGTCACATAATGTAATCCCTTTCACAGGCTCTTAAACCAAAGGGCTTTTGCTTTCTTTTCTGGTGGTTAGAAATCTGTTTTCCACATGAAAGAAGTCATAAAAAGGTATTACTCATCTTCATTCTACTCTAACAAATTATTCTTAAATATGCATTAAATAATACTTATTTAAATAATAAATAATGCTTTCTGTTTGTCTGGTGTTCTGTCATTATGGAGTGTAAAGATATCCCCTCTCAGTCTTCATTTGAATCCATTAAATAAATATCCTTATCATATAGGCTCTTCATTCTTACTGCTGTCCTAACAGCATCTGTTACACATAAATATTTTACTTCAGTGACCAAAATTGTGCATTGCAAGTGCTGTGTTCTAGGTAATTGTACATTTTGCTTTACAATAGCATTAATACTTTGAATCGCTAATGAAATATCTCTTCTAACACATCCTGACTGTGTTTATTTTTTCACAGCTGATCACTAGGTCGGTCATCTTTTGGCCAAGGGATGAACTCTGAACCTAGATAATTTCCATGGGAGAAGATCCAAGCTCTTAGCAGAAAAATTCTTATTACTACTGGGCAATAAAATAATTTCATATTTATTGTAATAAATTTCATCCCATGTGCAGAATTTCAAAGTACTACTTTCACAGGTATATTATGTGCTAATCATCTGTCTTACCGATGCCTCTCAACTATATGTCATCAACAATCATCTGTACACTTTAAAACCAAGTGGAAATGGAAAATTTAGATAAGTACCATACCACAAACAGTACTCAATGAGCAATGCTGCTGTCTCCATGCAATATGAGAATTTTCCTTTCAGCGTAACAGGAGTTACGACAGTTTCATTCTCATTCCCTGTCTCAGTTTTTGTATGAGCTCTCAACTGGGACTAACATTTCCATGAGGCAACATACGGAATGCTCTAGTAGACTCTGGACAGACTGAATCACTATGTTTCCTCTGCCTACAAACCCAATTGAACACAAATACTAATTTTGATGTTCTCCAAGCATCCACCACATCCAAGGCCTTAGAGAGAGTGCCCTCCTGATCCTTCTGACCACCTCTTTTCCACAGAGGACAAAACCACACAAAGGTCTATGAACATCAAACAGCCTCTAAGAAACCCTTGGTGGCATTCAGATTCCTCCACTACAAAACTGCCAAGTCCTGTGATCGACTGCGAGTTGTGCAGCCACAGAAGCCATCCTAAGTGGTTTGGTTCTCTTACCTGCTGCTCCAGCCATGTGCTCATCCACACTGAGCAGGAGCTCCCATGCTGCTGGCTGGATGTCCCCATACATCTCCTCTGTGAGGATAGGAGCTGCCTTGATTAGCAGTGACAAAGGGGCAGGGGAGAGGCTCATTACCTGCAACAAATCAAGCCATGCCTTAGGGCTGAGCTGTGTAAAACTATCAACAGGGAAGAACACACTCAGTAATTTTACCCTGGTTTTGGTCTGCAAATTACCCACCAATAACCTCTAGGTTCATCCATTTCAGAAAATGCTCCATAGAAGGACATGGCTGTCAGCCTATACTGAAAAGGCAGTGTTTGCAAGCTAGTTCCTGGAGTCTTTTGCTTGTCCTTCACATCATCAAAATACCAAAAAAGAGGACAGAAGGAAAGCCAAACTCTCACAAAATGGTGCACAGTGATACAGGTCCATGAAAATCTCACTAAGAACAGGCCTATGAAGAGTCTGTTGCTTCTTCAGGAACCCTGAACAAGTAAGAACAAAGAAAACTAATACTGTAAACTGACAGGCTGCAGTTAAACATATCTGTAATTTTTTTTTTTTTTTTAATCCCCAGCTTTGGTGCATATGTCACTATGGAAAGCCAGAGATGCAGACTGTGATTTAATGGAGCTAAATATTTAAAGGATTCTTTGACCATGTTTCCTTAAGAGGTTTAAATTTAGTATTACTCAGATGGGGAAAAGATGTAGGGCTGAACTGATTGATATTCAGGAACAGTTCCTCACATGGGCTTCGGAACCCATATAAATTTTCCTTCTTGTTGCAGTTTAACCTGGCAGCTATATATCTGCCTCCCTAACTAGCATATGGCCTAATCAGTACCTGGTTCCTGATGTATTTTAGCATTCCAGAGTCCTTCTTCCCTTCCAAGTTGATATCGATCACTCTCTTTTTAAGAGAAGGAGTTCTCAAGCATGACTTGTCTGAGCACTGGAAGGGAAAAAAAAGAAGGTGGAGTTCACATTTATATTTCTCAAAATGTGGAAAAGGAGATTACGTACAAGAGGAATTTCTACACACTAGAAACCATCTGGTACCAGAGCTGTAGCACAAAACCTTCTTCTTTGCTGGCAACAGGCCTAGTATCAGTGAGACAGCACATCTCATCCAATTTCCTTCTCTTTTTAACAATGCTTTTCTCAATAAAACCTTAAAGCAGAAGCCAGTAAACCAAATGAAGAATGTGAATGTTCTCTGTGTAATCTTCACCAGTGGCACACCCATGTATTTAGTGAAGCAGGTTAGAGGCAAAAAGTCTACAGTTTCCCTCTAAAAAATTACCAATGGAAATGTTCAGTATACAGAATGAGTCTTCTCACAGAATCATAGAATCATTGATGTTGGAAAAAACCTCTAAGATCATTGAGTCCAACCAGATCATTGAGTCTAATGCTAAATCCACCACTAAATCATGTCCCCAGGTGCCATATCCTCATATTTTTTAAAACCCTCCAGGGATGGTGACTCCACTGCCTCCCTGGGCAGCCGGTACCAGGGCTGGACAAACCTTTCAGAGAAGAAGTTTTTCCTAATATTCAATCTAAACCACCCCTGGTGCAACTTGAGGCCATTTCCACTCAATCCTGTCCTTTGTTTCCTGGGAGCAAAGCTCGACATCCACCTGGCTGCACCCTCCTGTCAGAGAGTTGTAGAGACTGAGAAATTCCCTCCCGAGCCTCCTTTCCTCCAGGCTGAGCTCCCCCAAATCCCTCAGCTACTCCTGGTGCTCCAGCCCCTTCCTCATCTCCGTTCCCTTCTCTGGACACACTCCAGCCTTCCAAGTCTTTCTTGGATTAGGAAAAAGCAAAGATTGTAAATTGCTCTCTGGAAGTGAGGTCTGTGCAAACACCCTGCACATGTTTGTAGGAGACCCCACTGCCTCCCAAATTCTTTTTTCCCGCTGTTTCCTAAATGCTTTGATGTTTTGAAGAATATCTCTGTCTTGCAATTCAAAATTGGAGACGAAACAACGCACAGAAATGCACAGTTCTTTTGCTACCTTTCATGAAACATACCAGCTGCTCATCTCTTGCCTGCCTTCTGCAGAGGAAATGACTGCCTCTCTAAATAACTCGTGCTTTTCTGTGCTAGAGGAAATATATGGGGTTTACAGTTTTCAGGAAAGCAGAAACACTAGCCTCTGTTTCACTTGCTCTGAGTTTTTTTCCATAAAAATATCCTTCAATTTTCTAAATTGACAAGAAACAATCTCCTGGTTGGTGAAGAAATGTCATGAGTTTTTCTCCTTCATATGCCACTGCCAGGGATGATAGCCTCTTTACCCAAGTGAAACCTTCATTACAGTTTCATGAACACTTTTGTTTTCAATGTTACTGCAAAGTAGTTGAATGGCTCTGACATTACAAATATTCAGGATAACTGTAGTCTGTCTGCTCTGGTGTAACTGTTGACACGATTCAGTTGGTGCCTGGGTGGGCACTTTCCTGAAAGCAGAAATGTATTTCCATTAAAGTTAAAGGTACACTTTTATTTATAAAAAGACACGAAGTTGTCTGAATATCCCGCAGAAATGGTCGTTAAAAGTGCATTATTAAGGAGACAAACATTAAAGACTAATGTATACAACTCTTGGAACAGGTGAGAGCTCAGACATGAAAGAAAGAAATTACACAAGATTTCACAAGAATTTCAAGAGTGATTCTTAGTAACAGACAAGAAAAAACATGAACAAAGAGAGACAGAATCTGCAGGGTGGTAAGTAGAGGCCAGAAAACAACACTAAAATTGAAGTCAGGTTATAAGCTTTTAAACGACCTTATCAGCAACTAAGATTCATCCCAATCAATACAGATTACGTTCTTTACATGATGCTGAATGACTTCATTGCTGAGGTTTTTTTACAGCAAAGCTAAGCTTAGGAAAAGGTGTGTTCATTTTGTCACGAAAGAACTGCATGAGCACATTACGCAATTTTCAAAGGCAATTATGACTTGCCTGGACAAATCCTAAAACATTCTGCCTTTTCCATGTACTCACTTCCTTTTGTTTTTTGCCTCTTGCCATATTGTTCAATGTGCTGTTTTCTCGCAGGGAGTCCACTGTGTCTCCATACAGTAGTTTGATGGCCCGGACAAGGCGAGCACAGGACCGGCTGTGATGGAGGTAGCAGTGTGGGTGACAGTAGTCAATGTGGGTACAGATGAAACTTTGCTGGTTGCATAATAGGATCATAACCTGGAAATTTAAAAAGGAAATAGTTACCTATAGAAAATGGAGTTACACAGCCAGTGATTGGGACATTCAAGCTAACTTTTCCTCAGCCTAGCTATGGAGATGTGAAGCTCAACACAGCTTTAAAAAGGTATGTGTGTCCGTGCAGATCTTCATACTTACAAGGGGTTTGCAAACTAGCTGGGCATGGCTAAAGAAACAATAGTGCTAACAAAGCAAAGAAACAGAGCTGCTATAGATGTGTATATTTGGGTGGTGGCAAGGTTAAGGCTGAGGAAACCAGCATTCTCTGTTTGCACAAAAGCTGTTGTATCACCACTCTAAGATGAGAGCTCGGACTGGAAACTGTCAACCAGCCAATTGTCCTTAAATCTGCAAACCCACTGTGTTTGGGGGTTAGTTTCTGTCCTGGGTTGCATTGT
>VZTA01030660.1:0-25724 GCA_013398855.1 Mohoua ochrocephala
CTTCCTTCCTTCTTTCTTTTTCTTCTATCCTAGCTATCATCTGTCTTCATTTTTCTCTTTTGTAAAATCAAAGTAGGCTGTCATAAAGGAGTCTAGAATTCTGGTGCTTTAAACTTTTGAAGTCCCATTCAAACCAAATAGAGGATATCTATGATGATATGGTAGAAAAAGTGCATTTTTATCTCTTGAAGAGTGATATTAGAAATTATGACTGACCATTAAATAGCCACGTTATTCCTTTTAACCTATCCATTACAATGAACTTAGTATCTCGATTTGTTAATGGCAGTGCAAGGCAAAGTTGCTTTGAGAAGAAGGTGGCAGTAAAATTGGCATGCTAGTGCTTCTTAGGCTTTGTAAAAATGGCATTGCTCTTGTCTAATTCTGTTAAAATGAAGTTTTTTTCTCAAATTTAGTATTTATTTCTTGGCTTTAAGATACCACTGTTTGTGAGCAAATTCATCAGTCCAGGAAAGTCTTTGCACCTTACAAATATCTGTGCAGTCAAGGGAGTATGAACAACTGTAACATGCTTTCAGCACTGCCTTCAGCAGGATTTTGTATAAGCATGGCCCGGTGGTAAGACTGAAAGATTTATGCAGGCTGAAGGTTCTTGATGTTTGATCTTTTCTGCCACTTCACTTGTGAAAATCTGTCTAAGAAGTGAGCTGGTTCTGGAAGATGGAATGCCATCACCAGAAGATACCTATCTTTTAGGCACTTCATTCCTTTTCATTTCCACAGCCCTTCCCTCTGTTGGTATGGAAAAGTGTGAATGACTAAGGAATGTGCAGAAATTTGGCCACTGATTTCAGTGCAAAATTCACAGTGTAACATAATCGAAGCATAAAACTTTGTCTACCCCCTGTATCGATACAATCTGTTGCAATTAAATATCATAAATATCTTACGGTAGTGCCAGGTTTTAAAGGAATCGGGAGTGTCAGAGATGGGCTTTGGTGTGTCAGAGGGTGAAGCAGAAGCAGGCAGTGCTATGTAGGTTTTGAGAAAAATGGTTTTGAGTGGGATGAAAAGGAGGTAACTTCCAGTCTGGCCCATTGCTGAATACATCAAGGCAATGGGGGTGATGGAATTTAGAAAAGAAATAGAACTGAACTTCGTGGAGGATAAGAAATTCCAGCCTTCCTGACAGGGTTGGCCGAGGCCTACCTGGTGAGATTGCCACAGGTAATGGCAGTGGAGGGAGCACAGTGCATCCCCTCCTTTTAGCCGATATGCACAGCTCAGGCAGACTTGAAAAACTTAATTCAGCAGCAGGGCTTTCCTTCCAGTAGGACAGGGCAAGAGACTATCTGGTTTTCCAGTAAAAACCTGGACAGTTTTGGTCCCACTTGTTATGATTTCTGCTGCTGGTTGTTTTGTAACTAAATAGAAATGAAGAATACAGAGCTCAAGAGCTTATTTCACAACTAAAATAGAACAACACAGGTGTGTTACAGACATGGCTATGCTGATGGGGAGAAGTCTGAATAAAACACATACTGTCCGGACAAATGATAAGGGAGAGGCTCCATTTTCCACTCAGAGTATCGGAGCAGTGTCTCCATGCTTGCTGATGCTGAGACATCACAATCAGGGAAAAGCACTGTCAAGGCTGAAAGTCTGCTGTGTGGTTTTCCAGGCATTTCACTGCAGATTTATGGTCGGTAAACTTGGCTTCTGAATTGCAGGGATGTATTCAATTTTTTCCTGGCTTCAGTAGGTTGCTGATCTCTTGTGCACTATTTTTTCTTCAGAAAAGTTTCCATTTCCTAGTGAATGGATTGTGGATTTAAGTTCTTCTGTTTTCTTCCCTGCTGAAAACAAGGTGCTGGTCTTCAACTGCTCTGCAAAGAGCAAGTCTAGCTTTCATCATATGTGTTACTTGGTGTTATCTGGAACCAGTTATCAGCGTGATAACGTTGTCACAGCCTCATGCAGTATAATCAAATATACTCACAATATCAATGAGTGGCTTTTGTCTTTCTGAATTGGGTGAAGCACACATTGTCAGGTCAGGGAACAACTGTCTGATATCTCATAAGGAGACTAGCCATTTGTGCAGTTTGAGAAGATCCCACTTCACACAGCTTATGTGGTAAATTTATTCTTTGTTTAAAAAGACAGTAGTAGAGCTGGATTAATGTATTCCACGGAAAATCTTCAGAAACTTGGGAACTGCACCTTGAAACTGCAAGTGATATTGGATGAAAGTAATGCAGACACTTATGCAGGAAGGTTTACCATCTAAAATATCTTAAATTGCTATTGTAGGTAAAAACCCCAATCGTGGCAATTTTCTTCTAGTTTCAGTGATTGTATTTGATTCATTGTATCTCAAAATTATTAATGTTTTAGTTGGGAGATAATTTTCAGCACTGGAATAAAACATTTGCCTGTCAAATACGAAGCCTTTTCATGAAATAATATTTTGTTTTGTCTAATAGGCTTTGGTGTCACCTGTAGTGTATTGGCTCTGATATGCAGTCAATTTTACCAAAAAAATAGAGTGCTGATGGAATCAAAAGCTTTTCCCTTATATGAACTTCCCAAAATGTACTTAGCAAAAATAAACTTTTTCTTAATTAGAGTTACCCTTTTCTCTCATGCCATTGGCATAAATATTTTTTCATAAATCTAGTATTTATTAGGCCAACTTTCATGCATAAACTGCAGAAACTCATTCCAAAACAAGCTATGCATTTAAAAGATGAATGTTGAGGTTGAAGTATTGTTTTCTTAATTTAAAGAAGGATCTCACGCAAAAGTAAATTCTTGTTGATTTATAACACACATTATAATAATGTGTATTTTTGGATTAAGCATCTTAAAATTCTCACTGGAATACTAGAATAGAAATAATACTGTTAAATATGTCTGATGTTATTCTATCTCGCCATGCACGCTGGTGTGTGTATATATATGTGGCCTAAAATAGCACATGACTGATCATATCTTCCCAAGAAAATAAAAATCAGAGGTTCTGGTTTTAATGACGCTGTTGAAGACCACTGCTGGATCCCATTCATTGTTTGAATATGTGGTGGAAAAAGCAACCTGTCCATTTTAATGGACACGAAGACATGCTCCTCTATCAGCAAGGGGATACTTAAAGGTTGAGTAGCAGTCCTGTTGCAAATTACCTGGGTGTTACAGGGGATGAACAGGAGTCAAATTTGGACCAAGACTGTGTTCTGGTGCACAATAAAGCCAATTGCATAGTGGTCTACACTGGGAGGAGCATTGCCAGCAAATGGTGGGAAGTTATTTTCCTCATCTAATAATAAGGTGCAATAACCACAAGACTGTGGCCTGGGATGTTCAGGATGGACACTAGAGAAAACTTCTTTATTATACTGATAGTGCAGCACTAGAGAGTGAGTCCAGGGAGATGGAGAAATCTCTTTCCAGTTTTCAGACAGACAAAGCCCTGGTTGACCCTGTAGTGCTGAGTGGAAAGTTTGGTTAGAAACCCCCAGAGACACCTTCCAGTTGACGTGCCTATGATTCTGTGATAAGTCTTGTGAAAAAGAAAACTCTGCCTGCCTGAAATGAAAGCTGGCAAAGCTCAACTGTGCTTAGTACAGCCCATGAGTATTCTTCATGTGATTTAGGAATTATTCCAAACACAGTGACATCATTCACACAGCTCTGGATTGTACAATGGTTACACAGAATCTCTGCTATCATTCTTTGGCTGTCGATATATGTCTATATGGCACAGACTTATAGCAGAAGTATCTGTGATGCCCCCACCGTCCTCATCCCAGGTTATTTGTGGATGTGTACTCCGTAAGAAGAGAAAGCACCTTTGTACTGTGAGTTTTTTAAAAGGTTCTGCAGCAAGTGGCCCATGAGTCACAAGAAGGACGTGATCAGTCACCACAGACTTCTCTGGCTCCCTTGGGACTTTGAGAAGATTCATCATATCCTTGGTTTTCCTCTTCATCCATCAGTATCTGTCATCTGTATTAGTAAAGAAAACAGCATCAGAGCCTGACCACTCTCCCATGCTTATCTATACTGTGGCATTATTCGTGGGTTTTATCCTTATCAGTCAGCCCTTCCTTAAACAGTGCATGGTCATGGTTTTAAGGACAGTACAGGCCAGGGATCACTCACTGAGGCCAGCCCATTTTTGAGAAGAGAATTTAGGTTTGTAGACGTCAGTGACTAGACATCCTACTTGCTATTTGTTGCAACCTAAAAGTGTCAAAGATTTTATCTCTCTGTGAAGAGTCAAATAAGGGAATGAGTTTTCTCAGGTGTCTCACGAGACATAAAGAAGATTCAGTTGCTGACAAACATCGAAGTGTTGCTAGTAGATTCAAGTACCATAAAAACTGCTCATCCAGTGTCTAAAATTATTCAAGAGCTTTCAGCTGTTCTTCTGATGAAAAGAAACTGTAATGATTTACACATTTGTATGTTCAGTGGATTTTGTTGCTAGTACCATTTGATGTTTCCCAGATGTTTTAGTACAGATTCTCTATTCACTGTTTTCATGCCACCCTTGATTTCTTGACCTCTTATATTCTCAGCTGTCTCACCAGGTTTATTAACCCTAATCTATTTTACCTCTTCTTTATAGGAAGGCCACTTTGTGGTTCAAAATTACCCTGGCTGGTTTTCTCTCTACCTTTTCATTTCTGCTACGCCCTTTCAGTCATGGTCTTGGTATTCATAATAAACACAATTGATTTTACTCAGTGGCATAATGACATTTTTTGTCTTTTTCAGTATTCATTTCCTAATAATTCATAGCATTTTCTTGAGTTTTTATTAAAAACTCTTTGTTCAACAGTGGTATCTGATGTTTGTGTTGATATTTTTACGTAACCATGTATTATATCTATAAAACCTTACACTCCAGTTGTAATAGCCAAGCTGGGGTCATAATTAGATTTGTTTGCAAAGTTAGGATTGTGTTTTCATGTGTCATTTTACATTTGTTTACATAAAAATGATTTCCTCTGGCATTTTTGTACTTAGTCACTCAATCTCCTGAGGCTTTTCTGTGGTTCATTTTCAGGCCTCATGATGCTGAATAACCGCATCAGCAGCACACCACGTCTCTTTCTGAGTCACACCTTTTTGTGGTCATTTCGGATGTGATGAACACTTTGGATCAGAACACCATGTAGTTTGTGGCAGTTGGCATTTACTCCTTTTTTTTTTTTTTTTGAGCAACTGTAATAGCACAAGGGCTTTTCCTGCTAGCCCTTGTCAGTGTAATTTTTAAAATCTTGTCAAATGTCTTTTTGAATCTGTATACACTATGTTAATTTTTTCCCTTGTCTGTAGGCTTCTTGATTACTTCAGAGATAGATCTGTGAGGCAATTGTAGTAGCTTTCCTAAAGTATATTAAATTCTACCTTTATTCTGTATTTCTGGTGTCAGTTGTTTGCAGAAAACAGATACTTGCCTCTGCTAAGTAAAGATAGAGATACATTGAATAACATGAATGGAAATGGACGCCTGAAACCATGCAGAAAAAAAAAAAGATATTTCTGGAATATATCATTTTTTTGGTTTGTTTGCACTGCTTTCATGATCTTCTGACAGAATTGCAGCAGTGTATACATTGCACATCTGCCATTCACAATTTCCTCAGTCAAGAGATATTGCTGATGGAAGTGCCATTGAAAATTTCCCGAGTACTTATGCAGAGGCAACTACCCATTAGTAAAGAGATGTTATTACTTTTTCCTACTCCATTGCAATGAAGATGTGCAACATATAAAGCAATACTACAGGAAATCTGTTTTGACCAAACACTGGTTTGTTCTGTGCTGTGAATACGAAAGCAAAGGACTGGCATGGCTGGAAAATAATTAGAAAAACAAAATACTGACAGACTCATTGTATTTAAATACTAAACCTTCAGTCTTCATTATGATCAATTAACTAAAGAAAGTGAAATGTCAGGCATTACAGAGCTCAGGCATGGATGACATCTTGGCCCCCAATGAGTTCCCACAAGCAAGTACTTATTCTGCAGAAGAAATAGGGTCACTTGATCTCAGGTCTGGACACTGACCTTCAGAGCCATTGAGCTTGAGTGGCTGAATGTCACTAACATGAAGAGAAAGGACTACTTAGAGAGAACGAGCATGTTCACACCCTCCCACATCCTTTCCGTGTCCAAGGCACTTGAGATGGTGAGCCATGGAAATGAGTTGTTTCCTCTGAAAGGGAAGGATGCTGGAGAATGCATTAAGTTGCTTTGAGTCCTTTCTGCAGGCTTGCACTGATGAATAATTGCTAGATACTATCGGGCTGGTGGGCTGGTCACATGTGGTGCTCAAGAATGATGCCTCTTGGGTCTTTTTTATCATCAAGTGAAACTCATCAGGTGACATAAACTCAAGCACTAGGAAAAGGTAGATGAGACTCTGCTCTATTGCTTACTCCATACAACCATGCTGCTGTTTCTGCCTTGTCGGCTCTGTACTTGGACAAAGCTAGCCCAAGGATGAAAAACATCTGTGTGAAACTGAACCCATGCAAGAATCATGATGTGAGGAAAGCCGTTCTGAGGAGTGCAGTCTACTTTGGAGTTAGTCGTTGCACATCTGTAATTGATCAGCTGAATCTATAATTTAGAAGTCCTTTTGCATTCCTTGATTGTGCTAAGTTTGGACATAGCATTACCCATGAGTAATGCTTTCTATAAGCTTTGATTGGCTAGAAGACCCCATCCCATGCTGGCAGACGATGACACGTTACTCAGTTATTCATGCTTCACTTGCTTCCTGGCTGGACTACAAGAGTCTGATGTGTTTGGTCACCAGGCTTTCAGCACTTAGAACAATTCACCTACAATGAAAAGCCCTCAGCCATTCTGTTTACTTTGAGTGTATCATCAGACCTGTCCTCAGCTGTCTACAATCTCTCCCCACAAGAAGATGGTTCTTCTCATCGCAGTGGGGTTTTTCCACAATGGCCAAAAAGTGCATAGATCTCAGTGTTGACAACTGCACTCATCTGTCCGTGCAGACCATTCCGTTTTCTCCCTATCTCCACCTCAGTAGGGGTAAATGCTGTCATAAAAGTTGTCTGTCTAGGAGACAGAATGTTCTTGGAGACCACTCTGAGACAGTGAAATGGATATCCTGGGATATAAGGACGGTCACAAACCCGACCTTCCATTCAAAGTTCAAGGCACATTTATTTGTCTTCTAGCAAAAACACTGAGGCAACATAATTGTTTATAATCAAACCAACTCTACCAAACAGACAAGACTTCACTGCCCAAGCATCTTCCCTTGGGAAGAAGAGGAGAGAACAAACAGCGTGCAGCGAGCAGGAAGTCATGATGCTTAGTGTATTTTGGAATGACTTTCCAATGCCATGCTGGTGAGGTATAAAGAACTCTTGCAAAACTGAACAGAAAGTTGCTCACAGCCTAGTTCCCATTGTTCACAGCCTAGTTCCCATGCTGTAAGCTTTTTATGGTGCAACCTTGATAGCTGCTTCTTTGGGGAACACGTACATGGCACTGAGGAAGTAAACACACCCTTTTCTTCGTATGCATTCTGCTACTTGAACATTTGCAATACTGTCATGGGATGTGACCTGCAAAGTTGGCATTTTTCTCTTATTGAAGATTTTGTGATTGAGGCCCAGACCCTGCAAAAACACTCCAAGTTCTCTGTGCTCAGCCCCAGACTTGTAACCCCCTGAGCTTCAGCTTTTACTCCCTCCACCAGCTGCCAAATATTTTGTTAAGCTTACAGCTTTCCTATCCATGACAAGAGCTCTTAGGCAGACTTAACAAACACATAAACACACAAACTAAAATAGTAATTATCATACTGACAGGAAAGTGCAAAACCAAATACTAACAGAGCATTAAAACTAAATAAAGGCAGTGCCCATGTATTTGTGTTCTGCCTCTATGAGAATTCATCTTCCTTCATCTTCTACCTCTTGAGAATTCAGCAGAAACCTAGAAATACTTAACACTTCAATTGTAAGACATTTTAGTGACAAATAGAGTTATATGCACTCAAAAGAAATACTTGCAGTGGAACCAGCATCTTGGAAACCCTGTGAAAGAGATTCCTGTCAAAGTTTCATGGAAGACACGAGAGTAAATTACTTTCCATGTCTCATTTTCCATAATATATAAATAAGTATGAACTTTATCTCTACAGGGACACTTTTTTTAGAGGTCATAGGTAATTTTGACCACTGCAGACAGTGCCATACAAATGCCAATTATAATTGACACCACATTTTCTCTAAAAAAAATATATATTTAAGTCTACCCACTGTTAATTGAAGCTTATTTTCATTTAAACTCCTCGTAAATTCCAGAGTCACCCCTGAATCTTTTTTATACTTTGTATGTTCTTGTCCTGTCCCACCAGGTCTCATTATGAAGCCTGCAGTTGCCTGATGTGCTTGGAGCCACTATCCCGTACTGACCCAGTCCACTGTGTTTGCATGCCATCTTGGCTTCCCAGCCTCTTAAAGTGTGGGACTAATTTTGGGATGGAGAAGCTGAGATGTGTGTTAGCAAAAGGCAGGTGCATCTGAAAAGATGCCTGCTGCCCTTCACAGAGAAGAGATTTTGCTTTTGCAAGGACCATTTTCTTCAAACATCCACTCCAATCATCCACTCCAGTTTTCAGAGACCAAAAAAATACCAAGAAACTGCAAATGTATTTCAGAAGTTATCTGGGATACTGGTTCTTTATTCTGGGGTGAACTGTGCATTGCCTTGGGATTGTGTTCATTTACTTTTATGCATCTAGAATACTCCGTGAGATGAATTATCATTCTCTGTATTTAAATGAGAATTCAGTGTGTGTGTTATTTGACTGTGTCCTTAACCTTGTACATTTCTGTACACATGATAGGGAATTTGCAGCTGAATGCCCTAATGAAAGGAGTACTTTTTGTGATTTATTTGTGATGTATTTGCACACTGTAATTTAAGAAATTACAAATAATTAGAAAAAAAAAAAGAAATTTTTTAGAATATTCATTTAAATAGAAAAAAATATGACTAAAGCCAGGAAACTTCAAGGCAATAATTTATTTTTGAGGATATGTTTGTTTTTTTTTTTTAAATTTGCTTTACACTTAAATCCATTGAGAAAAGTAGTTTCTAGAGAGGAAAGAAATTAGACCTGCTCCGTAATACCATATCCCTTTTTTTTAAAAAAAAATTAACTCCTCATTTAATTATAATCTTGTTTGGATTCAAATATTTTCATGGCCTATTGTTTGAAGGCAGTTATCTAACACTCTCCACAGCCCCATATGTTATCAAATAGAAGGTTAGAAATTACGAACAACAAATTCCTGACTATTTACTGACAAATAAAGCACAGTTTACAGAGTTTACAACAGATATTAGTGAAAAATAATCTTGTGTGAAAGTACTTCCTTTCCTGTTTTACATGCAATGTGTAAATCTATATTAAGATAACTTATTTTCTTTTACCACTTTATTAGAAAGAAATGATTGTCCAGCTAGATTTATTGTGAAACTCAATGTGTTATATGCTTTTTAATAAATGATGAACAGAACGGTATGTGTGAAAGAATAAAGAGCAATTTTCACAGCATCATTTTGTTTAAACAGGTATTAAGAATAACATCCTGAAAAATGTTCAATGCCATACAGAAAATATGACCTAAAGAAAGATTAAACATAAGTAATTTATTGATTCAGCAAGTGACTAAAGAGGAAGTTTTATTCACTAGTAGCAATGTTTTCAAGCTGTCTAGTTTCAGTCTTTCCTTTTCTGAACAATGATGTTATTTAGGCAGTTGAAAATCCCAAAGTAATTCAAAATAAATATTTTTGTTTTCCTTGGTGCAAAAGTGAGGTGGCAAATACAGACTTCCTCTTGGCCCAAGAAACTGTAGAAGTCACCTTCTTCTTCCTCATCCCCAGCAAACCAGTATAAAATGAATGTGGTTAAGTTATGGTCCACAGTATTTCTTTACATGTCTGGGGTATTTTTATTAATTTTATATTTGCAAAGTTGCTCAAGAGGCAACAAAAGTAGAAGAATCCATATGGCCAAGAACGCAGGGTAAATGCAATAACAGAAATTGCTAAATTGCTGGCATTTAAGATCTTCAGAGCCATTTTCTTTCATCATTTCTCTTTCATCATGTGAGCCTTCAACAAACTGAGCAATTTCATTCAAAGAAAGATTGTGAGGTAAATGAACAGTGTGAACATCAGTTTTGGAGGTGCCAAACCAAGGAGACATTTCTAGTTAGGCCTGAAAACATTGTATGTTGCCCCCACTAATGATATCTGAAAACCCCTCATTATATCTACACCCTTACCCCACCCCCCATTAAATTCACAACATTTATGTTTATATACAGTTATTGCAATACATCATTTAACTATTACTGTAGTACTGTCTTGCATTTACATTTCCAACGCTGTTCTTCACGACCTGGCTGACCTTCTCAGGCTGCAGATGAAGAAGGACCCTTACGTAAATTGTCCTCTGTAGCTGAGAGAGCAGTCAGTAAGAGAGGCTTCAGAAACTGGGAATTGTTGATTCCTCCTGCAGAGGGCATTTTGCCAGAGCATTCTGCTTGAGACTAATGGAAATTCTTGGACTAAATATATGCATGCATAGGACTGGAAAAATATATCCGAAGCATGTGTCTGTACAGGAATCCAATTCATCTAAAGCATAAAATTTGAAAACACTTTTTCTTTGTGACTCAGATTGAAAATGACCGTGAGCATGACAGTCTATTTTGTTGCACAGTTTTACCAGGCTTGTAGTAATGGATATTTGCTAATCGTTATTTGGCAAAGAGAAGAAAGAGACCATAAAGAGGAAAGACACATCCTTAAGTGCTTAAGGAAGAATGTGCATGAGTTTTTCCACTTGAACTTCAAGCCTGATCTTTCTGATGGCGTACCCTATGCCTAAAGTAGAAAATGAAAATGTGCACCTGATAAAATAAGAAATAGGGATTTAAAAAAAGTGTAGAGTTTCACTTTCGGCTTTCCTTATTTTAAAGCAAATTATTTCAGTATCGATTCTCCAGTCTCACAGAGTTACCTCTCAATAAAATCTATAAGAACAGCTGCAGACATTGTGAGATTTTAACAATGAATAAATAACACTTCTTCCAGAGCCTGGTGAAATTTATAGGACTTTTTCCCACAGTAACTGACTTGTTCAAATGTTTACTAACTCATGCTGTGTATAAATATTCAGGGTTCTGTGCCTGTAAATGCATGCCTAATCGGGGCCAGCTGAAGGCAACTGCAGTTTCCTGCAGCGATATGGACACTTTTCTGGGAAGGGAGACCTAATTCACACACTCACAGGCGCAAAGAAGGCTCAAAATCTCAGTGGTGCTTCAGACTGCTTACCTGCCTTCAGTCTTTTTTTCTTGGTCTTCTCACTGGCTGCAAAGGGAATACGTGCCAGCAATTCTGGTTACAGTTCTCAGCAAATTCATTGAATACAATGTGTTAAAAGCTAAAGCTCATGGCTGGTGAGCTGTACTGCTAGGAGAAACCTTATCAACATTTCTTGGGACGTCATCTGTCTAGGTAGCTAAAAAGGATGCCAGCATTTCTGGGAAAGTAATTTTTCTCTTTCTTGTGCTATGTTACACTTCAGGAGCTATAACATACTGTGAAATACTTGTGCTTTCCAATGGAAACTGAAGTAAAAGCATGACGAATTACAATGTCATTTGATGGGGTGTCCAAACTGAATCTAAACTTGATGAGGAGAAAGCATTTATTCTTCAATAAATGCAATATGAAGCATGTAGAGAGAATACGAAGATTTTATCACAAACGTGTGTAGCCATGCAATGGGTGTCTGTGTCTCAGAGAGCTACAGATTATCTACATGGTCAGTCTGCTTTGGATGTGCCAGTGAAAAATATCCACATGATGGGCAGGCTTTGCAGAGCCAGCAAGTGAGAGAGCCTGTGGGTTTTACACGGATTTTACACTGTCTGCACTAGGACAAACTTTTTTCATTTTTCTGAAGGTATTTGCTGGGTACCTGCTCTCCGTGGGGAGCTTCACCTCCTTCATGAGAAGGAGGAACTAAGTCTTCCTGAGTGCCAGACCTGCATGACAGGGACATCATTCTTTTTTGACACTGCTCTTCATCCTGGATGTCCTCTTGTTTGCAGCAAGTGGAAAACCTCCATTAAGGACATCTCAGCCATGTAATACCGAAGGAAACCTTCCTTGGAGTGTGAATGAGGACAACTGTCTCCTGCAGTAACCTGCAAATGCATGACTCTTCATTGTAAATTAGACCAGTGATTTATTTGCCTCTTTATCATGGCCTGGAGGACACAATTTCTGCTAGATGCTCCTAACTTCATCTTTACTGCTCTTAGCATAGCCAGTATGTGGGGAGCTGTGGCTCTCCATCCTCAGCTCTTTGGCATTTTTCAGTGCTCATCCTTCTCTTTCCCCATAAACATTGGGCAACATCGTTGGCTTCTGTTATTTCATGTTACCAAGGGTTTCCAAATTTGGCTCTGTCTCATGTCTGCTCTTTTGGATACAGCAGTTTTCTGCACATCTCTTTTAAAATAGCTTGCTGCACTTCCATAAAAATTTGCTGCAAGAATTTCACTCTTTTGCCCTGTCTTTTCTGGTTGCCAGGCTTTCAATTACTAAGGTATTATAAATGCTCTTGTCAAAAACCATAAGGAAATGCGCCTGGCATATGAATGACTACAAGATGTTTTAGAAGGTGTGCATGGATTTTCTCATACACAGAACAATTTTCTAAAGAAAAAGCAAAAAAAAATTACTTGCAGTTCAAAACCATGACAATTTGTCTTAACTTTGAAATGTTCATGGCAAAATATTGCTTTCAAGATACAGATATTGTTATTCAGTAGAGGGCACTCCTGTGTACACAAAGCTTATCTGGCACAGTACAGTCCGGCAAGATCAGCTGGATTTAGGATCTTGCGCTTTTATAACAGTGTTATGCGAGTCTGTTTGCTTCATGTTTCTTTCTTGATGTACAACCCTATTATATCACTGAAAGGCGAACTTCTCATTCTGGGGGCTTGCGAAGGCCGGGGATAGAAGAAGGGAGTGAAAAGAGGGACTGACCCCTCAGCCTTCCCCAGTGGTGAATGCTCTCGCCTTAAAAACGCACGCCCCAGTGTGAGCGGGAAATATAAATCGCCACCATCTGGGAAAAGGTAAAAAATTAAGCCCAAGCACCCTTCTGCCTTTCAAGTTCTGCCGACAGGATTCGAGGAGCAAGTGAAGAGTCTGTGAAATTGCCTCTTAGAGATGCAGGACGGAGCTGCCGATGCTCCGCCCTCGCCGGCCGGCTCCCATCGGGGCGGTGACTGCGGCCGCCCCCGGCAGCGGAGCCTTTGTCCCGCCTGCCGCCCTCTGCTCTCCCGGGACGAGCCCTCTTCTTCCTCCCGGGAGTCAGTGCTGCCGCCGAGGGCTGTGCACTTATGGTTTGGCAAGCTTCTAAGGCTTTTCTTCTTCTTTCCAAACAGTTGATGCGTATTAAGAATTATATGTTAGGAAGCGCTTATGTGGTGTTTCATCAATAGGTGAAGTTCCTGGGGTGGAAGATGCCAGTTTAACAGAATTAAATAGCCATGAATATACGATGAATGCGTGGGTCGGTAGTGCAAAGCGACCCCCGATGCTGAAGGCAGGCGCACAGGGCAGGTTGCCCCCAGCAGCAGGCGGGGAGAGCGGGATGCCGGGGGGTGCCCGGAGCCCCGCAGTGCCCGGTGCCGCCCGCGGGGAGCGGGACCGCCGCAAGCCCGGCAGGTGCCGGCCACGGGCGGGCACCCGCTCTGGGGCGTCCCGGCCCCGCTAGGAACGGGAGGAGGGAGCAGGTTTAGGGCAGGTTTAATTTCGTGTAGGACTGTCGTCTCTCCTGCCCTCCGTAATTTGGGGAGCAGCTGTGAGCTGAAGGAAAATACAGCGAGAACTGTTCCGTGTAGGAGAGAAACAAGAGGAAAGTGGCCGCAAGTTGTGCCAGGGGAGGTTTAGACTGTAGGTTAGGAAAAAATTCTTCTCTGAATAAGTAGGCAAGCATTGGATCAAGCTTCCCAGAGAAGTGATGGAATCACCATCTCCCTGGAGGTATTTAAAAGACGTGTACATGTGGCACTTGGGGACATGGTTTAGTAGTGGACTTGGCAGTGCTGGGTTAACAGTTGGACTCAATGATCTTATAGGTCTTTTCCAACTTAAAGTAATCTGTGTGTGTGTGAGGGGAGTTACCGCCGATGCCATCGTGCCAGGGTGTGCTCTGAAGATTAGTGTACCATGACACCTCTTCCCCTCGCCCCTATACCTCTCTTTCAGAGTTGTAATGGGTCATTTGGTTTCTCTTTTCTCCTGTATTCTGGCCATAGTGCAGTTCACCATCCCCACGGAGTCATGCCTTCCATGAGCTAACCTGAAAATGCTGACCAGTTTTCATTTGGGGAAAAAACGAAACTGAGGTTTGCCTTGGTTTAGTTGGTAGCTAACTAGTACAGCTGCACTGGGGATGCCTGGGACACAAAGGTGCCAAATGAAGGAAGGAGAGAAATAAATTATTGGAGTGTCCTTAATATCCTTAATATCATCAGATGATTGTGTTACCTTGTCCTCTCTTCCAGATCAGTCACAAATGCATGAAATGAGCACGGTCCACAGCACAGGTTTCTCTGGGTGTCCCCGAATAGCCCACCTCCACTCTGGAAATCAACTCTTCACTCTTCCTACTTGTTCCTCCCGTTTAAGCCTACCTTGTTTACCTATACAAGGGCCTTAATTTTCTGTTATATAGCAGCTTAGTTTTCAGATGTGAAACCCAGCATTTCTAATTAACATAAAATCTTATAAGATGCCCTGGAAATTTGCGTGATAATAAAGAAATTAAAAAAATCAGAATTTGAACTCAAACTTCATGTCTACATCAGTGCATTTCATGACATGGTTTCCTTTCTGAAGCTGTGAATAAGAAAGGGGAGGCAAACCTTTTAGCCAAGACCACATTCGCTGAAGCTGCTTTAGAAATGGGAAGTACTCATTCCTAACCTCAGCAGCATTTTGGAGGAAAATATCCTCTAAAGCATAAAAACCTTTCACTCCTCATTGATCTCCCTGGGGAATGAGTGATGTGAAGTAGATTTTACCAGAAGAAGGTTTTTACCTGAAACACTAATTTGAGCACCTATTGCTAATTCAATAGTCGTAGGGAAGATATCTGGTGTTTCAATTGCCTGCTGCACTCGGCTCAGAATCCATTGCTTCCAGCTTGCCTAATCAGCACAAATTTATTAGTTAAAAGTAATTGCTAATCTATGAAGTGTAGAAAGAAAGAATAATTCAACATATCAACAGCAATGTGATGTTTTGGCATTATGTATATAGTACATACATAATTTTTAATATCAGTTTAAACTTGGATATAAATTAGCTGTATCCTTCCTGTCGGTTTTTTTGATGCATATTATATGTCCAAATATCTGAGCTGATATCACTAAGAATATAGGGTGGAATTCTTTTACCCCATTTTTAAACAATTAAATGGACATCTCAGGATAGGAAATCCATCCAAACTTCCTCATCTGCTGGTGGAAATAAATTGCTTCTCTCAGAAGCAATCAGGCAATGAAATGGGTAGTTTGGGTCTGCCACCTCACCTCCAGATAACTAAAATTAGGTGAGACAGTTCACTCACTCACTGCTGCAGGATCATGCAGGTGAGCAAATACATTGTAGCTTAAATAAGCAAGTGATGCACAGTTCAATCTTCAGTTTAAAGTGTTCTGCAATTCTGTGTAATGTACTTTGAATTTAAACAAGCACCATCGGGAATATTCCTTCTGCTGTTCAGGCTCTGGAGGGCCCTTACATGATAGTTGGTGATGAAAAGGAAGATGTTCATGTGCAAGCAAAACAAATGGCATCATGTTATTAAGAAGTGAAAATTCAGAAAGATTAGAATAGATTTAATTAACATTGTTTATTCTGTGGGTTTTTTGTGAGGAAAAATAGGACAGCTAGAAAAACGCTGTAAACACATTTGAAATTTATTAATTAAATCTGTTTCACAATGATTGGTAAAAAAAAAAAAAAAGACCAACTCCCTCTATATTTTGCCCACTTTTGGTACAGTCAGAGGGAAGACAGCTTTGTTGCCTTTCTCAGTATTGTGAAGCAGTATTTTTCAGGGGGATTGTCCTTGCTTCCAAGCACAAGCCTGTCCCGTTTGTGCTAAGAATGGTGACAACCAACTTGGAACACACTTTTCCTTTTTCTGAGTCACCTACTCTTTCTTTGGTTCCTTTTTTTCAGGATGGGAAAAGTAAGCTGTGGACCAGCAATAAGGTAGGCATTTATCAGACTTGTAGGAACAGTTTTTGCTTAAATGGAAATGTGTATAACTAGTGAAATAGCTATTTTTTTACAGAATATTTCTGCCAAGCATTTCGTTGTTTGGAGAGATACATTGTTATCCAATACCTTTCTGATACATGTTTATCAAAATGACTGCAAACTTTTGGGTTTTTTCCCCCCAGATTTGTGTGGAAGCAGGAGGTTGCTGGTATCACAGATGTAATTTATTCTGCCAATATCTACTCAGGATAAATCCCCTTTCTCCAAAATTGTTGATTCTTTCTACCAAAACTATGACTCATGTCAGTAATTCCTTGCTGTCCTTTGCTTAAAAGCTGCTTTAGAAATGGGGAATACTCATTCCTAACCTCAGTAGCATTTTGGAGGATAATATCCACTAAAGCATAAAAACCTTTCACTCCTCATTGATCTCCCTGGGGAATGAGTGATGTGGATTTTACCAGAAGAAGGTTTCAGGGAATCAAACAAAAATGCTCTCCCATACCTGAGAATTTGCACACTGATTTGGCAAAAGTGCTAAAAATATTTTTCCATTTAGCATTCTATTTTATTGCTTTTCATTGCTCTTGTTGTGACTTACGGTTTTAGGCCAAGTGGGTAGTTCTTTCTGACTATGACAGGCTGAAATAAATATATCTGGAGACAAGTATTCTTTGTAAGAAAGAGTCTTTGAAGTCCTTGTCTCTTGTAAATGGGCATCATTTACAAGCCGTGAGAGTTCGAAAATGGATTTTTTTCGTTTTTGCAGTCAGTGGAATATTGTTTGGCTGTTGGATTTTAGCAGCATTTAGGTGCCAGACGGCAAAGCTGATGAGAAGTGCGGTAGAAGAGCCAAGTGAAGGCAGAGTGTGCTGGGTCTTTGTGCTGTAGCTCTGGTGAACACCACAAGCAGGGCTTTACCCTTGTGGTGCCCCCCGGGCAGAAGGCAGCAGCAGGGCTGGGAGTCTGTGAGAACCCAACACTGTCCTGGTTCCTAGGCACCCCCCGAAACCGCAGTGCACCAGGCACTGCTGCTCACACACATTTGGCTAAACATAAAGGACAAAACCAGAAGTTTCCTGCTCCTTTTTCTTTCTTGGTACCCTTTGGAAGCTCCAAGTCTTGGCCAGACAAAGGGAAAAACTTCAATTTTTACAGCTAATTCGGATCTTTGACCAAAGCAGCTAGTATGTTTTATGGGAAAGCTTAAAGTGAAGTAGGTTCCAAGGCTATTTGTTACAGACACAGCTTAAGTGTTTTTTACGGCTTCCTGGTTGAATTAGAAAAAGATCACAGATCTGTTTGTTTAATCCCCTTTCCCAAATGTCACCATTTAATACACATGATTTTGGAAGATTTAATCTGTTAATGAACAACAACACATAAGAAAGAAATCCTCTCCTTCCTCTGTGGCCTTCCTCCTTATGCCTGCAGCCTTGTTGGTAGGCAAGCATTCCTTGCACATAATTTTCTCCAGATAACCTAAGTTCCTCTTTTTTGCTTTCTCTGTCAGTGACCTAGAGCACTAGGGTAGCTCCAGCTGTGTCTCAGTTTTAAGGCAAACTGCCTTTCAATCAATCTGAAGTTCTGATTTTATTTTTTTTGGGGGAAATAAGGATGGTACAAAAGCTTCAAGGAAGGTTCCCAGTGACTGAACTGTCTCTGAAACAGTTTTAAAGTTGCATATGAAAAATACTAAGGATATTTTTCTAATAAAAAAGCAAAGAAACCAGAAGCAAAAAGCTGGAAACATAAAAATACTAGGACAAAAAGAAGGCTGGTGCACTTAAGAATTAAACTTGTACAACCTCTCTCTTGCATGCAGTACCAGATCATGTTAAATGCTTCTTTTTCCTATTTCCCCAGAAAGAATTTCCTATTAATAGTACAAGAGCAACACAAAGCTGCAAGTGTAGCATTATCAAATTCTTCTAACAGCAGCCTCCTGTGCCTCCCTTTTAGAAATTTTATCAGGTTATGTTAAGAAGTATCTGAATGCATCTATGTTGCAATAGCGTTGAAGGAGCTATTTTAAAGGTATTTGGCATGTGGAATACAAATCACTAAAACTAATTGTTATCATTAACGTCACTAGATATGATGCCAAATCCAAGACAGAAACGCCTTTCCTTTAGAAAGCATGGGCCATGAGAATTTATCCCAACAATGCATCAGTTGACATCGTGTGTGGTTGATGTAATTTAAGTTTTCCATTGTGACATGTGTAGCATGATTCTCAAATTGTGGGGGTTGTTCCTTGTGTAGGAATTCTGTCTGTTGCCTCTTGTTCCTCACATAAAGAAGTGGTGTTTATTTTCCTGATTCTTACTTTAGTTATTTTCGTGTAAAAGCATGTTCCTTCTTTGGAAAGAAGATTGTAAAAATGCAAATGGAAGGAAATAATTGATTGGAAAGTCATTGTAAAATCTTTGCAAAACAGGAAATCGACTGCTATGAAATTATATATTAAAGAATTATGTATATTAAATAAACACCACCAGTTTACCAGGTGGTAAACAGATGTGTGTAAGGCAAGCAGAGTCTGATGTAACATGGCTTAAATATTGAAGAGGAACATTTTCCTTCTAGTTTCCATTTCTGCATGGTGTGATCTCTCATCTCCTACTTTTGCAGGCATGGTTAAGATCTCTTAATTTATGTGGGGACTCTGAGATTTGCCAGTTTAGCAGTCAAGGCACTAAAATTCCTTCAGCTTCCAGGGAAATATAAGCTATAGATAATGAGGGCTTTAGATAACAAAGTAGACATCAGGTCTAGCCTGATTTCCTACTTTTAATTTATGTGCTGTCAGACTAAGTAGCTTTCAAAGATCTTTTCGGGACTATCACACTCTCTGGCTTCTTTTCCTGTTCTGTAGGAAATAATTCCTTATTTCCTGTTACCTCCTAGCATATCATCCCAGGCAGACAGAAGACACGATGGACTCTTGAGCCAGCTCTACTCAGCCCATTCTGTTGCAGAAAAGAAAGTATCTTCCAGTGTGTAAATGCACTCAAAATGCATATTGGAGCTATTAATATTTCACGTGTTAAAGACATTTCTGAGAAAGAAGCAATGGAGGAAGCAGCCGAGCAACTGCTCAAACGCCCCTTCCACCAACACAGGGCACTCGATCAATGAACACCCGGGAAGCGTGGAGCTCATGAAAGCATTGAGCAATGCCTCGTGACTCTTTAAATCGCTGCTCCCTCAGGCAGTGCTGCCAGCTGAGATTAGTTAATGAAGTGGAAGGCCACCTGACCGTTTATTTGGCTTCTGCAACAGTTCTGTGCAATGGTAGAAGGCAATTAGAGCTGTATTAATTCTTTTTAAAATTAAACGGGCATTTTTTTATTAGCAGTCTGTAGCATCCTGAAGAATCTGAAGTATTGAACAGAGGCATTGTATTGACTGCAGAAAGAAACCAGAAAAATCCATAATAGTAATCATTGTAGAATTTTGATCTGTTAATAACTGGGCTCTTTAGATTGATTCAGGCATTTCTTTCTCATGAAATTATATGAAATAATGAAAATCATCAACCAATATAGAATGTAATGACCTTTCTCTAGGTGTAAAAGTAAAGAGATGAAAATTCTTTTTCTAATTACCATGAAAAATTGTATAAGCATGAAGCCTTCTTTTCCCAGGACGAGTAATTACAAAAACCAGGTACAGTACATTTGTACACAGTTTATGCAGCTTTCACTACTTTTTGTGTTTCTCAAGGTACAAGTAAGGTCAAAGACAAAGGTAGTGACAGAGAAACAGGGAATTTCCTCACTTCCAGTGCCAAATCCATCCCTCCACACTTGTCCCATTACATGTGGGAACTATGAACTAAACATCTTTCCAGACAGAAGCTGAGAAAATACAAGTTACTAGTGAAAAAGACTTCAAATATTTCAGAATTTGGAAATACATTTTTCATTTTAATATATAAAGCTAGCCTCAAATTATCTTTGAGTATTCTTAAGGGTGTCTTCTATAAAAGCCGTCCTTCAATAGAGGGATCAGGCCTTTAAAAAGACTGAGGTTTTTCTGGCAATGTTTTAAAATTTGATGGGGCAATGCCAGTTCAGGTGATAGAGCAGAACAGGTGATCAGAATTTCTGGGAAATCCAGTTGTTTCTATGATTTGCTGCAAGTTGCATCTCAGTGTCTCGAGGCCTTTGTTAAGTATAGAAATGAAGAACTCGAGCATATATGAGAAACTGTAATAATGAACACATAATGAATTTGGGTGGAAACACTGATCTCTGAAGTAAAAAGAAATAAGTAATGAAATGAGAATGAAATTCATGAGAATTCAAAGTTGCATATCGTTGCCTCTAAGGTTTATTCAAAGACTTAGATTACAAAGTGACCAAGAATCATTCAGATGTTTCTTTCTCAAAATGCTTATAATTTGAATATGATTCATGTTCTTCATAAGATACCCAGTACTACAACTTCCTTTAAAAGAAAAATGTGCTCTGAGGAGGTATGCTGTACCAATGGGCATAAAACAAGAGCAAGAAACTGACCTCACAGGTTATCTCACTATTGGTGCAGTGATACAGGTCTTTCTTCATCAGTTTTGCAGAGAACAAGGAGTGAGAAAAAAATGAGAAAAAATTAAGATAAACAGTATTCCAGTCTCATTTGCAGCTTCCGTAGTAACAGAATTTCTCCTGTAAAAATGTTTTTGTTGTGGAGGAGTTACAAATAAGATGAAAGCCTCAAAGAAAGGACAGACTTGTTTCTCAGGAGTTGTTGATAACTCTGAGATACTTCTTAAGTGGCACACTACATTTCAAAATATGAAGATAATTTTCTATTAAAAAACAGGAACACCATCCAAATGCATCTTCTGAGCTTAATAGTCAGGTTTTGGCTTACGGTTCTAGAATTGTATTATTGGATCCATCACACTTCTTTTCTCTACAAAAAAGAAAAACTACTCCCCCCCAAACACCACTACCACCAGCAACCCCAAACCCTGAAACTGTTTGCCTGGTATTTTCACAGAAAAGAATGAGTTACTCATTTCTAGGACTGATAAGAAGATCTAACAGATCACTGTGAGACTTAGAAAGTATAAGCTTTACAAATTCCTTCTTGAGACAAGCAGATTAGCCTGAAAAGAATATAGAGCCAAAAGTGGCCTTGGCTGAGGTTGCAGCAATACAGAATAAGGTGTTGCAGGGTGGCTGTGCAGAATAGGTGAAATATATCTTAGGAAATAGGGTGTTATTTCCTTTAGATTATTCTTAACCTACTCATGTCCTGCCTATATAGTTGGTGAACTTAAAACTGCAGATGTAGGTGGTAAGGTCGATACCCTTCAGTTAAAGAAACTGAAAAAAAGGATCCTGAAAAGAGAGCTCTTACAATGAGCTCCTTGCCTGCAAATATTTCATCCTGAAACCTTTAACATTTAAATGATGGGTAGTCCACCATGCATTAATGTCACTAGCATGTGACACTACTTCAAGTGGGAGTCTCATTCCACAAATAATTTTAAAATATGTTTTTCTCACCTCATGAGCTGTGTTCTTAAGCTCTGCAACACCAGCAATGAAATTATGCACTAAGATTTTCAGGCCCACAATACATTCACAAATATAATGTCATGTCAGTTTGCATTGACTCCTGTAATCATACTTAAAAATGATCAAAAATCTAGAGCCAAATTGTAACATTCATGCAGAATAAGGGAATCCCAACACTCAACATATTTGCCTGCAATTTAGAAAATGGTTGGTATGTGCAAGGAAGCAATTTAGACTTTGCTGTCTCATTAATGGGAAGAAAATAATTTAATTACTCATCACCTAGAGAGTTTTAAACCATCTAAATCAATAAACCTTGCTTTTCAAAGAGCCAAACTTCAGACAGCTTTTCTGTCAGCTAAAATTTTCCCTGTGGTATCTTCAGGTACATGAAAGAATTTGTTGAATGCATGCATGCTTTGGAAACGCTGGGATTTCAGCAGTGGGCACTCTTACAGGTATTTGTATCTGGGTGCTTGTAAGTATGGGTTTAGTTAAGTACAATCGAATTATGATGGCAAATGTGGTCAATAGATGACTGTTAAATGTTCTCTGTAATTCCTTAGAGCTTTATAAACTAGGCTTTGTAGATTCACTATTCTGCTATGCAGTTTATTTATTTGTTTTTAAATTAAGGGAATTATGAACATTTTAAGTTAGCATTTTCTGAAAATTTACATGAGGATTGATTCCTATCAATTAAATACCAGCAGATATTTTGTGTAACAAATCTCTGAACTTCTGCTATAGGGGAGTTTTTTTGTTCTTTAGGACCTTTAGTTTGTAATTTCATTTAAAAGCAGTTGAAGAACATGGGTGTTACTCCTCTCCAAATATAAGGAGAGATTTCACCCATCATTTTCCAAGAATACATGAGGTATTCCTCCTGTCTATATTCCTTCTCCCGTGATTTACAGCAGAATTGTGTTCCACACTAACAGACAGGATACCTCACTGAAGTTTCATTCTGAAAGCAAGACAGGCTGTGTAAATTTGACAGTATGACGTGAAGTCAAACATCTGTGCCTGGGCTTGCTGACTTTTATTGAGACCTCAGACAAAAGCAGCAAGACATCATGAAATAAGAGATTGGGTTGTGACTAAAAATCAGTGATTTTAGGCTACCTCATTGAGTTTCAGTCTGAATACAGTACAGTCTATGCAAAGTTGTTGCTTGGTCACTCAACATAATACCTATGTAATTTTAAATTTTTGTGATTTTTCAAAAGTTACTCAGAAAATTGCCAAACATGAAGACAGAAAAGACAGTTGTGAAGAATTAAATGGCATGCTGACCGAGGCAAAATAGCATACAAGAAGTAAATTTTTTGTCAAGGAATAAACATGATTTAAAATGATTTTGTACTGAAAATGTTCAATTAGATGGCACCTGAGGTCTTCAGAGTACTTTTAGTTTCAATCCTTTTTCTTCCAACTGAAGGCTTCTTCCATGCTCTCAGGGAACTTTACGTAAGACTCGAGGAATAGCACTGCTTTTCTAGGAAGGAAACTGATGAGACAAACTTCGAGTTAGCCTAGTTTTTGGGTTTTTTTTAAAGAAAAAAGTATTCTATAAATAAAGAAATCACAAATACATCATATGTGCTCAATACTTCTAATGTCTGGCAATAAAACGTTTGGCACTTCAATGTTATAAATGGGGAAAACAAATGGCAGACCAGGATATTTTGTGAAAGCCCAGCCTGCAGTGGAGGCAGGGACTGGAGGAAGACAGTTCTAGGCTGGGCGTTGCTCCCAATGCACCATCTCAGGAAAATTTTTGAAGTTTCAATACCGAGCTGTACCTTGAGACATTTCTTAGTGACAGAAGAGGCCAGAGGAACGTTATCCACCTAGATTATTAAAAAATCGACCCCACTGTTTCTTTAAAATTGGGTGAATGTGACTGGATTGACTGCAGGAATATTAACTAAAGGACTGCTTTGACTAAACTGATTTTACAGGCATATGGAAAAGGAAGGAAGGTAATGCTAGAAGACAAGTTGCATGCTTACATTTTCAGGCCAAGTAGGTATACAGCTGGAGGCATGATTAGATAAAATTTTTCCTTTTTAATTGCATCCACGATCCTGCTGGCTGCATACTCTGGATCATAAACAGGAAACAAACAGGGTTTTCTGTAAAACAAGAAAAAAGGGTTATGAGAGTATAAAACTTTACTTTTGAGATAAATACACACACATACATAACTAAATAATTTATGCATTTTCCCCCTTCCCCTCAAGTAATCCTGAAAAGGAATCTCCAAACCTTTTTGCTCCGGCTATCATCAAAATAAATTGAAAGCACTTTGATGATGTGGTGAATTTAATGACTTTTTGGTAAGATGACCACAATGAAGTTGATGCCCACAGTGATTGCAGCTTTGGAAACTTCCATGCTTAGCCATCCTGTATGCTGTTCTATGCATCATACCTCTCCAGCAGACCTTGTCTGCTGTAAATGCTGAGGTGACAGCTGAGTAGACCAGGACCAGGCTTGTCACCAGCCAGGAGAAGGGCTCTGCTCTGCACACATGCCCTGCTGCACGATGATGAACGATGCAAGCAGGAGCAGAGCACTGAAAAACCAAGATCACTGGTGGTGCTGCACTCCTGCAGTGCCTCACTCAGTGCTCGCAGCCTCTCCCACCGCTGCAGCCACAGAGCCACCCACCAGACACTGCCACCACGGCCATTCTCACTCAGGAGCACAGCACCTGCCAGCCCAGGCAGTGGGGCATAGTTAATAAGGACAGGCCATGGGTATCCTCACAGCCATAGCTGTAATTACGCTGCCAAAATTGCTTGGGGCAGAGAGCATCAGCAGTGTCCACTCTCCTGACAAATAAGGTTCCATCAACCCTTAAATACTTCTGAGTATCCCCAACTGTTCCTTGACTGTGAGGTTATTACACAGTCCTTGTTAATAACTGTATGCAAGACTTGCATTTCTTTATGTCGAAAAACATTAAAAAAAAATATTTTCCTTATGTTTTTTGCCCATAGGGCAAAAATACTGAATTGAAAATCAAATCAACCAACCAAAAGCTGTATATGATATAGCCTGGGAGGGGTGATTATTTTTTACATATGAATTAGTACAAATCTAAGTTTTACTTACTTGCTTTTGAAGACTTTACTTAATCTAGTACTAATAAAGTAAGGGCAAATGATGGTGGTTTTAATGCCATGCTTTCCTCCATGATACAATTCTGAATTTATGGCTTCCATCATTCCAATGATTGCACTATTACTTGCACAATAATCTAAAAAGTGTAGAAAGAAGAAATATCCAAAATGTCAAAGGCACCACAATAAAAGCTACATACATAATTGAATTCTTTGTAATACTATTTAAGCCACAATATTATTTAGTTCTATCATTAGCAGTCTTGTAATTAGTATTTAAAGCATATTGGTGATGCTAACTGGAGATGATTGGCTCTTCCCATGAATGATGCACAATTTCCCAATGATGAAATTAATTCTTTTCAGAGGAGGGGTTTGTTTTTTTTTAGTGCACTATGGAGAGATATAGGAAGATGAGCTTATTCAGAATTTGCTGTACATTTCTAATACATACTCCTGTACAAACCAGGCATCCTTTCAGTTCAGAATGTCTTCAACTTTTAATATCACAGGTTCCTTTTCAGAAAGAACTATTTCTAGTGGTGAAACATAAATACCCTACTCATAAATGCTGCTTCAGCCTATTACTTCTGATTTGCCCTGCAACTACAACACCATTTTTTTTGCCCAGGAAGACTGAATCTTTTCTGATTTTTATTGTTTGATGAATATATGGGACTCCATCCTTGGAGATAATCAAA
>VZTA01030719.1:0-17491 GCA_013398855.1 Mohoua ochrocephala
TCATAAAGTCAGCCCAAGACTGATATTTGGTAAATATCTAAATCATGCCAGGGGTTTAGAAAATATTTGGCCTAATGAAAGGCAGGACCAAGATACAATGGTGTCTCAAAAGAGTGACTGCCAGTAATAAGTAAACTTATTTTAGTTTTTGGAAAGCACTGCCATTTTGGATTCAATCCACCAGCAGCCTACTTTCAATGTGAGTTACACATGGTTGTTCACAATTCCAGGTGACTTTAAACCAAACCTATGTTAGTATCTTTATCAATACCATATTCCAGGCTATGCTTTGCTTCTGGTAAAGTTTTCCCAAGGCTCAAATTGTTGCTGGCCGCTTCTGGCCCAGGGCAGGAGAATGATCTTTACATGACATGTAGTCATCGATGCCTCCTTTATGCATGACCTCTCTGCAAGCTCAGCTTACTTTGGGGCAGGTGTGGCAAAAAAGGTTAGAATCTGGTGTGGGGAAGGATTTTCTTCCTTGTGGGCAGTTCTGGGTCATGAAATGTGTAGCTGTACATTCAGTGAACTTTAAATTTTCTGTTGTTAGAAATTTTTTTGTTTTGAACTCAAGAGCAGAAAATGTAGAGGCTATGATTTATTTATTTATTTATTTAAAGGATCTGGGAAATTGCCTCAGGTGATTATAGCCATTAGCCAACTGCAGCAAGAAAGGCTTGAGAGTCTTTTTTTTTTGAAGGAGGCTTGGAAAAGGGATAAAAAGCTGCCTGAGTTTATTAAACACAAATCTTTGTAAAAAAACCTGAAAAGTGGATGTAGTAAACCGTCCCTTTTTTTTGAGACATGCGAAATCTCAGGGATTTTAAACTGTCTGGTACCAAGTACTGCATAGATGATAATTAGGTGAGTTGAAGAAATTGCGGATTGATATTGATTTGGCATGGTAAAAACAAGCTAAAGGCAATTCATCAATGGGCTGTGTTTAAAAAGTGAGTAGGAGAGGAGGGAAATTTTATTTAATGTTTCCATTTAAACTGGCACAAAAAATGGGCGTGTAGTGACGTGTAGAAGGTGTTTCTGATGTAGGAAGGGATGAAAATAAAATACAAGATGAACTTGCTAGTAAGGCATTATCTTTCATTTTTGAATGGTGCCTTTTGCTGTATCACTTTTGGGGTATCATCAGGGGGCAGGCCAGGTATTTTTGTGGTCAAGATAAGAAGACAAAGAGACTCCTTGGGTTTACATCCTCTACATGTTGTTTCATGTACTTCCCCCTCCTAATAACCATCCCTTCTAAAAGGAATAATTTTGTTTTCATGCTCTCCTTTTATAAGACTATCTCCACCTTCTCCAGATAATCCATCTGTCAGCTGTTGACCTTAGCAGCAATTGCCAGATTTAACACGCAGAAGTTCTTTATGTGATTACAAAGCAAAATATCAGTGCAGGATTCTGGTTAAAAGAAAAAAAAAGGATAAATCTTGATTATTTTAATAAATTACACATAATAGAAAAGTTGGGACACGTCAAGGAGAGTCTTTGCTTTGTCTGCAGACTAGATGACTTATCTGTAGTCTATAAAACTCATAGCTTGGGATGTTTTTGTTGTTGGTTTGGGTTTTTTTTTTAATCCTTTCTATCTCATCTTCCCCAGAGTAAGATTCTTGCTCTGTTACATCACCTCTCGTTCAGCTTCGTGCTTCACATAAAAACTTCATGACAGAAAAAAATACATATTACTGTCCTGTTTTCTTCTTTCGTTTAAGGTTTGGCCTCAGTTAAATCCATACTGGCTCTTTTCCAGCTGAACTTTGGTACTCTGTGTGTGGTTTTGAGTGCCATGATGTAAAAAGGATGTAAAGCTGTTAGAGAGGTTCCAAAGGAGGGATACAAGGATAGTGAAGGAATGGTGAGGAAGTCATACAAGGAGTGGCCGAGGTCACTTGGTCTGTTCAGCTGGAGGAGACTGAGGGGAGACCTCATGGCAGCTACAACTTCCTCGTGAGGGGAAGAGGAGGGGCAGACACTGATCTCTGCTCTGTGCTGACCAGGGACAGGACCCGAGCAAATGGCCTGAAATTGTGTCAGGGGAGGTTTAGGTTGGATATCAGGCAAAGGTTCTTTCCTCCAGAGGGTGTCTGGGCACTGGAACAGGTCCCCAGGGAATGGTCACAGCACCAAGCCTGACAGGGAAAGCCTTTGGACACTGAGGCACAGGGTGTGATTTTTGGGGAGTCCTGTGCTGGGCTGGCCCCTGGCTGGACTTTGGCCCCTGTGGGTCCCTTCCAACTCAGGATATTCTGTGATTGTCTCAATCCTGTCTTAATCACATGGAAACAAAATACAGTTTCGTAAACTCTGATCTTGTATTGTAAAACTGGGAGGCTGAATTAATCACAGGTGAGACTGGACAGAACAACAGAGAGGCTTTGCACAGGAGAAATTTACTCAGCTGTTGGCTGACTGTGTTGAAATGGTACTGCCCCGTCATATAAACGATACCAGAGTGATCAAAGCAAGTTTCCACTTGGTCTTCTCGAGGTGGATCAGTTTGTAACACTAGCCAAGAGAGGAACAGGAGGAAGATTTGGCTGTCTTGTTCCAATTTATAACCCCTTAGGGAGAGAAGAGAAGGAAATCTTTGCCAATAGTTTTACATCCAGGAGAAAAAAACCCCAACCTAACAATCGAATAAAACCCCAACCAAACAAAAAGATGAACCACAAAAAATAAAAGTCAAAACAAACCACCACGTTTTGGTGTTCGCTTATAGCAGCAAGGATAAAATAAGGTGGAAAGTCTTTGTCTGAATGGACATTCAGAAGGTGAGCCTCCGCTTTCCCACATCTGACAATGTGTTTCGTGACTGTCTGAGCAAGGACTGAGCGAGGAAAGGATTGCGGCTGTTCTTGCAGGGTGGCCTTTACTTAGCAAAATTAGAAAACTCAGTAGATGTGCTTGGAATTTCTATTCTGCCGCACACTGTACTTACTTCTGTGGCACTCTGCTCTTGTGATGGGAATGTGAGCTCCCCGGGAATTTGAGTCAGGATGGCAAACTGCAGGTATTCCTTCTTTAAGACTTAAAGCCAGTATAGTAACTACAGGTGTCATTGCATTCATTAAGCATTTGATTCCTGGTTTAATGAGTGTAACATTTGGGTTTATCCACACATTTTTATTCTTACCTAATTGAGAATCTAAAGGATTAACAGGATGGGCACTAACCATAGTACTTTTTATTCTGATATACAAAAGGTGCTTTCAATTTGCATTTTAACTTCAGCTCTGCTTTAACACTGATAATGCACAAAGCCCAGTGATATTATTACACTTTGACACTGAATTACCCAATAAATGACTTGTCAGAGTTCATTTATATTTCTGAATGTTTGGCAAAGAGTGACAGCTGCATGGAGCTTATGATTCAGCGATGCATTATCTCAATGAAGGAAAGCAGCTTCCCCTGAAAAACAAAATCTTGGGGGTCTAGATAAGGTGGTTTTAGATTAAAAATGTGATTGTGTGCCAAATAAGAGGATTAGTTCTAGAAGTCAGATAATGCCAGAGGAAAGGAGATACAGTGACTTGCCTCCTTTTGAGCTAAGAGCAGAATTTTGGATGATCACCAGGCACCTGTACTGGAAAAATTTTTTCCCCTTTAAAAGGGAAAAAGAACAAAGTTACTGATGTTGTTCAAATTCAGTTATGTGTTCAGTGTGGTCTGGCTTGCACTTTTTTGATGTGTGTGATCTCTGCTCTCCGCCAGTCAACGTGATGTGACTTTTCAAAATATCTGAGAAAGAATGAAGATGGCAAGTAAAAACATGTGATAGCACACTGATACAAAATAAAACTTCTATACTTCAAATTCAACATCCTTTAAATGTGGGAGAGATTTATTTAGTTTCCAGGAGAGGAAATAAAAGTAGCAAAACCTAAGGAAATCCCTTCTGTCTCTCCTGGTCTTCTTGGCATCATTTCTTGTATCACTTCAGGGTTACTTTGCCAAAACCTCTGTGTGCAATGAATATTATCTCTACTTTAACATTTCTTAGTTCTCCCAACATTGGTAAAATTTTGGTTGTTGTCCTACAGCCTTTGGAATGGGAGAATAGTGCTAATTCTGTCTGTTAAAAAATGCCCTCTGATTACTGGATTTTCAGCCTTAACTATATTAATTTGCAAAGAGAATTTTATAATTATGTATATTCATCGCTTCAATTCACAAAAGACAAGTGTGGCATGTGGAAATTAGAGCTCTGGAGATAAGAGACCCCCCCCTCCCCCACCTAGGATGTGTAATTAGAGGTGCTCATTTAGTGGATCAGTTCTCAATTATCCGTTAAGTGTAAGTATTTGAGTTAGATATGTTCTTTTGTCTGACGTGACTGAACATAATTTAGCTTGGAGGACGTGAGGTGTTGGCTGCTGAAGGCAAACTGACAGATGACGTTTCTTATAAATCGTATTTCTGAACACGAAACTCGCTACGTGTAGCCCATGTTTATCCTGAAAAGGAACTGGGAAGTCAAAGCAGAGCTAGGAATATATAGCATTCTGTAGGGAATACTTCCAGGGACGTGTCGGATAGTTTAAATGTATTGTGATGAGGTTTTGGTGCAATAAATACACATAGTAAATTGCAGAGGAGGCATTGGACAGGATTGATGGTGGCTATAATAAAGCTCTGTTTATGGGAAGGTACATTAAAAAGATCAGATACTGCCACTCTCTAATTCAGACACCCTGCTGCTGAAAGAAAAACCTCTCTCACAGAGTTTGATCTCTGGAAAAAAGGAATCCACATAAACCTGTTGGTGTGCGTATTTATGTGGGTTTTCTGCTTTGTTTTGGTTTTAACTTCTTGCAGTATCTGCGGGTTATTTTGTAAATGTTTTCGTTTTCTGGGAGTGTCTGTCCTTTGTTGTTTTAATATTTTAGAGTGCGACACTGGCTAATACCTTGTACTTGCTCAGTTTCAGTCTTCATTTTTAAATATTTTGAACACCCAGTAAACTCCATTGCTGGAAAGTTTAACTGAAGTTTAGTAATGCAGAGGAATCTCTGCACAGGAAGCTAGAAGGTGAATTTATAGTACACAAATGATTTGTCTGGTTGGGTTTTTTTGTTTCATTGGGGTTTTGTTTGGAGCATGGAAAGGGTAGGGTTACTCATTGTAATAGGTGCAGTTACAACCTTTTCAGCTTCAGGAGATGTTGAGCACCACCAGTCTCTAAAATCAGTTCTTTGAGGGACAGTGCATGAGACTTGGGCACCTGGTGCCAATGGAATGCCCTCAGAAAGGTCAGACTGGTTTTGGGTGATGTGATTTGCCTCAATCCTTTCTTGTATGCTCCCCCTTATGGCAGGTTTAACTTGTCTAAAACATTAATTTAGACTTCTCTTATAATCCTTATTGTCCTTGGGGATGTGTACTAAGCTGTCTGGTTGTTAATCTATTAATCTTATTTGTAAATGTTTAAATATTGGACTGCACTTTATCTATAGCACCCTCATCACAAAATTCACCCAACACCAGATAGAACATGGAGTGCTGGATAATGAATTTAGCAGCAAAATCAGCACCTGTGCTTCTTTTGCATATTGCATGCATTCAAATTTTTTTCAGAGTTTTCAATGTCAAAGTTTCATACTCTAAACCAGATGTTTATGTCCATAAAACGAAGTTTTAGGCTGACAGCCTAAAGTTCACATTAGAAAATGCGGTAAACCACTTATCCCCTCTTCTCTTGTTACCAGTTTATACCCCCTGCTTTTCCTCTCTGATGTTCCTGGTTGGTAGGATCAAACTGAGCATATGGCAGCCATTCTGAAATGAAAAATCCTGCTTCTGCTTGAGAATGAAAAAGCTGCTGAGTCCTGACTTACACCCCCCCTTTAAATGAATTGACCTAGAAACAGATTCCTACTTACGTCACACAGAGGTGCTCATAGCTGCGTGATGAAAACAGCAGTAAGCTAGGAATTCACTCTGTGCCTTTCTGCACCCTTTTGGGGTGAACTCAGGTGTTCTGGGGTCAGTAAAACCTGAGGCAGGGTGCTGGTATTGCAGTCAATGCCTCCAGTTCGGGGCTCTGCGTGGCACTGGTTCAGACTGGTCTCTTAAGGGGGTGATCAGCTTGCACAGTGCAAGAATTTCCCATCTCAGTGTCTCAACTGGAGCTGTGTCAAAGCAAGGGTCTTCTGTGATGGACAAAATTACATGGACATTTTGGTTCAGAACACTCAGCTTTTTGATAAAAAACTGACTTGCAAGAAAGGATATAAAGCCTGAGGTGGTGCTTAAAGCCCAGAATCATGCCCAGTTATTGTGTTCTCTGCCACAACCCCCTCTCATCACTCAGTTTAAAACTAAGCTTTATCAGTAGATTTATTTTTCTTTCCAACCCCGTTTCATACCATAGATATAAAGCAGAATAATTAAGCTTCTTGCTGGTCATTTGCTGTTGTTTTGCACAGATTTATTTCAGCTAAGTGGCTTTCAAGTGTATACAAAGAATGATAAGAGAAGGTTTTACTCGAGCACTTAAACAATAAACCATCTGTCTGTGAAATGTGGGGTTGGTTTCCCATCAAGTTTTTTTAAAACTTACTGATTGCTTAAAAGCAGCAGGATGAAGTAGGGCATGGTGTAATAGTCCTAAATACATTTGTCATGGCTGCAGGAAGTTTTAATATTGAAACTGGGCCTTCACGTCTGCTCAGTGCATTTCTGTTTTTCACATGTCCAAAGTATGATTGGGTTGTATTGAGGGCGTGGCATAAGTAAAGTGCTTGAGTTTTATGCTCATCTGTGCCATAGGTGACCCTTTCTTTGTTATTAATCATCTTGGAAACCTTTCTTATGCTTTTTCTTGTCTTGCTTTATTTCCGTGGGCTTTTGTGTGTAGATGTACATCCTCCACAATAATAAACAAATGCATTTTTCACCATACAACTCAAATCATTGGGAGGCTTGATGCATGGTTATACAAAGAAAAGATGGATTTCCTTCTCTTTGGATACAATACATATATATATTATTTATTATATTTGGATATATATTTATTCGGATATATATTGGAATTTTTGGATAAAATACATATAATAAATATATATAAAATATAAAATGCCTTTATATAATTATCTAATTAGGGCTAATCCACGATACATGGACGTCCTCATGTAAATGTTCTTTCCATCTGGATGTTTGTGACACCAGATAATTGTCCCTTTTCTTGTTCTCCTACTGTATTTACCTTCTCTAAATCTGTCATGCTTCTAAAGAGCAATTTGGAGTGTGAATGTGGGAAAACCATGTTTTTATTCCCAGAATAATTCACTCTTTGGAAGGGTGAAGCATATGTTTATACAGCTTCTATGAATATAGAATCCTAGAAGGGCTCTTAAGAAGGTAGAGGAGAGCCAGTGGCTCAAACATCTGGATCTGGCCTTGTCCAGGATTTGGTTCCTGCACTGCTTGTTCAGACTTGCACCTCTGGCTTGGCAAGTTGGGATCAAAGGGAGTGAAAATTTGGAAACAATGGTTATAAACATTTTGTAGCCTGTGCTGACAGTTATCCAGGGTGGAAACTACTGACTGGTATATTTTGGAAAGCAGTTAGGCAAGTATCCGGGCTTAAGGGGGAGAGTACTGTAATATGTAACAGCTAAAAGACAGAGGCTGTTTGCAGTTCATCTGAAAGTATGTGGTAATTTTGCAACCTTCATTATGACAATTTCACCACGGGGAAAAATCTCCCATTATATGAGCATTGACATGCTTTGATTAAAATTTTAAACATGTGTGACAAGTGCAAATTTTCCCACATTTACCAGCATGTGGAGAATCTGCAGGGGGTTTGAGGACCTTTTCTGATAGATGAATAAAGCGTATTTTACTAGAACTTCTTAATGAAGACGTTATATCTTCAGTCTCAAATTTAACTTGAACTCTATTTACCCTTACATTTACTAGAAAAGCGTGTGGATTTCAGCTTCCACAAACAGCTCTTCATGCACTTGAAAATGCAGAGAAAACTTCTTTTCCTGTGACTGGAGAGCAGGGCTGAGTCCTCACAGAACAGTCTCAAAAATGAATTCAGTAAATGTCTGGATAGGTTTTCATCCCTGATTTCGAAAGCATGGTGTAAATATCTGCTCACACATCCCTGTCCTCTCGGGTTTGAATTCATCTGGCTGTTTCTGGAGACTGTTTGTGCTCCTGGAGTTGACTCGTGCTGAGTGCCTTGCTTGAACAGCAGTCCTAATGCAGTAATTTTACCTTCTTGAAAAAGAAAGGTAAAATTATTTAAAAATTAACTTTTTTTCTTGCTACAAGCGAATGCAGAGGGGACTAAACTTGCAGCTGTTGCATGAAATGATGGGGAGGCCAAAAGTTTTTTGGAAGCTGGCACTGTTGGATGATGGGTGCAGCTGGGAAATAGATTGCAGTTCTTATTCTCTCTGCAGCAGTTGTGCCACTCCAGCTAAAAGGGAGCTTGAACGTTAGGCAGGATAAGCAGAAGGGCCTTTAGCCTGTGCTTTCTGGCTTCCAAATATTGCAGTGGAAGCTATGGACCTCGATAGGGAAGAACCTCAACAGAGAAGAAGGTTAGTGAAGGACTTGCCGGCAGGTCAGCGTGTTTGTGAAAACATTTTTCTAAAACATATCAGGTGTCCCAGAATGAAGGTGTCTGTGGACCTATCAAGTATTCAAGAGCAAAAAAGAAAGCATAAAAGATCCAAGCCCCTGGATAAGGAGACAAGAATCTTCAAACAGCAGTGTCGACCTGATCTGCAGCTGGGAAAGCTCACAAATCTTTCCCTGGTGGTTTTCAGATGACTCTCTTCACTGTAAGAGAAGTGCGCTCTTGGTTCCCATATCAGCTGAACAGTTTAAATTCTTTCAGTAGTTTTAATCATGGCAAAGTGTGAAAAGTGGTTAGGTGGACTCATGGATGAAAAATTCATGAAAAACACATGAATGCAGATGTAATGTCCGATTGAGCAAGTCCTGAAATTATGGATTACTTGATCAGGACAAACATAAAATTGTATTAAGTTCATGTGCTTATTTCTTTCAGCACTTGCTGTTGGCTACCAGTAGGCACAGGATGTTGGGCTGGGCTGTCTGTACTCTGAGCCAGTACAACCATTCTTTTGCTCTTAGCAGAGCTGTGACTGCACTTTCCTGGGCTTCAGCTTCACCCCAGGAATGCCAAGTTGTAGATAATGCAGGGGATACGAGGGGAAGATCTGCCTATGAGAAAAGGTTGTGCAATTGAAATTCCCAAGATGAAATAACTCAGTGGTGCACCTTTCTCCTAGGTTGATTAACAAGCCGGTCTGTTGAAAGGCCTCAACAACGCTGCCTTTAGACCCTGCTGGCAAAACATCCATCATTTTTTCTTTATGGTAACAGTTGGAGTTCTGTTGCATCAAAGCTGAATTCCAGTACCTGATTGCTTTCCAAATCTTGTACCTGTCCAGGCAGGAGGACAGCCTACAGAACCACCTGTTGTCTGGCATGTAAATACTTGGGGTTTGACCTTTTGGAAAGTTGCAGTGCAAAAATAAAAGTGCAGAACTTTTGGCTTGACAAATACAATTTTTGTCAGCGCTGAAAATCGACAGTTTCACCTGGGCAAAAATGGTGTAAATTGGAAGGTGAGTGAAACCCATTACCCTATTTGTCCTGGACTTTCTTTTCTGCTCTTTGCGTCTTTCCTTGCTCATAGAAGGTCTCAGATTAATATCTACGCTTCATTTAGCAGGGAAGGTGTGCGGATTTTCTTTCTTTTTGAGAAAAATTGCTGTCTGCCAGTACCATGCCCCCTAAACACAGAGGCTTATCTGTGAAACCTCCTTACGATTATTGTGTAATGAATTCCAACCAGTTCATTAAAAGTGAAAGTCACCAAAGAGACCTTTTAGGGCTAATCATGTATGCTGTAAGGTTTGGTGTAAGCAGTGTAATCTGAGCGGGCAGATAAGACCTTGTCTCTGTGGTAATCTTTTAATATTGTTCAAAGTGTTAAACAAAAATAGGCTGAATGTGAAATTTCTATAATTCTCGTAAAGCTACATTGAATAAAGGGTTTCATTTTTGATTTGGGTGAAATTAACTCTTGCTGACAGGTCCATCTGCCTGACACGGGGAAGTGTTTAGTTATTTATAGTCCTCATCATATTTGAGGCAGGTTGAATAAAACTTGCCAGAAAATAGCTTGGATTGTGGGTTGGTTTTCAGTACTTATTGTAGGAGTTGCCATATTTTATTTTCTAAATTAAAATAATTTCCCACATTTTAAACTATTGATTAATTAAAGTTTTCACTGTCATGTTCTCTTTCTTGTGTAAATGACTAAACCTTTCTATTTAGGCTTTTCTAGTCAAAAGTATGAGCCCATGAATTTATAAGCACTGGACTGAGATGCTTCATTTTTCAGGGAATAGTCACAGTGCCAAATTTGAGATCCACAGCTGACTTGTCTCCTTACCTCCTGCATTGCCCTCTTGAAAATGTGTTGTTTTTGTGCTGAAAGTTGTGACATTTGCATGATCAGATTATCATAGACAAAAGAGGGAACAGGGAGATAGTTTAACCTTCCCCTTGTTGGTGGGGAGGTGTTTTTTTTATTACAATTTTTAATGGAGATGAAGAGACTGTAGAATCTCAGATATGTGCAACAGCTGTGGGCAGAAGCAAAGTAATTGAATATGAAACAGCATTTTAAAATCCAAGACTAATGGATGTTACACTGAACCGAGTATCTGTGCTCATTTCCAGTTCTAAACTGATTTCGGCCATGCAGGAAAATGACCTGCAATGCAACAGCTGACATTTCAGTCAAGATGTTTGTTCAAGAAGCTCATTTGTAGTGAAAGTAAATAATAAAACTTTGATTGAATATTTTGCCCGCTGTAAATATGTTTTTCGAAGTCTCTTACAAAAGCGTTTTTCTTTGTTGTTTTGCCATGGGGAAAAATGTCTTTTTGGTGAAAATTCAAATATTTAGACACATTACTGAGAAGCAAGGGTAACAATCTGCTGTTCTACTTCACAAATCCATGTTAGTTCATTCAGGTGCTGAACCTCACTTGGGGGTCTGTTGTAGAGTATTAAAGATTACCACTGTTTTGAAAAAACATAACATATGAACAAAATAGTATTGCTGGGACAGGACAGCAAGCCAAGCATCTTTATCTTTTCAACATACAATGAGTAACTGTTGAAAGGAACTGATTTGTGACTTGTTAAAAAGAAGTGTGATTTTATTACCATTCTTAACTTGTGCTTTTATGTAAATGTGTCTGCCTTGATGGGCGTGCCAGTGCTATCAGAGCTTTATATGTCAAAATAAAGGCTTGCATCTTCAGCAATGGTCATTTGTAGCTCTTGCTACACATGAGATGTGATTGGAATTTGAAAGAGAAAAGTGCTTCTGATGAGGCAAATGGAAGCAATGTTTTTATGGAGGTGTTCCAAAAGGCATTACTGGAGAGATGTGGGCAACTGAAACCTCATCAGAACAGTTCTATGCCATATCTGCTCTGGTATTTGTGAGTCTCGTAGTCCAAGACACATTTTGATGGCAGTTGCTTGGATTTAGGCCAAGGCTGGAGATACACGTTAAGCTGGAACAAAACCAGTGCAAAATGAGAGAAAAGAAGACTAAAGGAAAGCAGAAATACATTACATACTTCAGTGTTTGTCATACATCTTTCATATTTAGATTTGGTTCCATTCTAGAATGCATAAAACAAAAATATGAATCTGTGTTTTCAGTTGAAATATAGATTGTCTCAGTACCAATGCTGACAAGCAAATGCATCATCTTAGTGTTGCGTGGTGCTGTTAAGGGGTAAAAACATAAAGTGATTCAAAAGTACCTCTTCCATGTCAATAATTAAACCATGCAAATTTATATGGACGTGAAACCATTTAAAAAAAAATATATATTAAGCTGAGATACTTCAAAATAAAACTTAACTACCAAATGTTGCATGGTTTCATCTACTTGAATGTTTGTTTTGCTTTAGTGTGGATATGTTGTATTGCTTCAGATGCACTATGCCCAGTGGGGTTTGATGAATTTTAATTCATTTATCATTGATACAGAAATATGATATCTCAACATTCATTTTGAAAACAAGTGTTCTTCCTGTGTAGACCCATGAAGTGGGCTTGTTTTCTTGCAGTTCTGGTAGGTCTTATCTCTTCCCACGTGAATGAATCCTCCTTCTGCACAGACTGTTGAAGTCGAGAGCTGATATGAAAACTGTTCACATCACTACATACTACAGTGGCAATAATTTCCTTACCTCTTCTGGATGTTGTTCAAATGATGCATCACTGATGCCAATGGCCTTTTCACAGGAATGGTGTCTTTATGCTGTGGAGCAACCTTGCTCTTGAGTGAAACACAGACTTTTCCTCATGTTTGATGTTATAACAGAAATGCAGGTTTTCAATCTCCAAGTAACCTTTGCTTGGTTCAGTACTTTAACATAGAATTCTTTATTATTCCAATCTTCATCTCCTCCATGTTTAAAATTCCAATTCTTTCCTTTGAGTGTTCCTCCCTACTTTGTTTTCCAAGAAATTTCATCGCAGCTCTTGTCCCACATGTCTGGGTGACTCATGAATAAACTAAATAAGATAAAATACTTCAGGAACTTCCCTGGGTGGCATCCAGCACTGTGAGTCTCCAAAGGAGCATGTCACCATTTGTACTTTGGTGAATTTGTCACTCACTTTAAGGAACATGTTCTGATTGATGTAATCTTCATTTCAATGATGATCTTTCTATTAGAATTTTTATTTTTCCTGAAGAAATAGGTAAGATTGTTTTCTTGACTGCAGAGGTTTTGTCCCTAAAGCTGTTTATGTGTTGACCTATTTTTGCCTCTTCCCTGTCCCCGTTTTCTTCTTCAACACTTTTATTTTAAAGCTTTTTGGGCTACTTAAAATCAGCCAGCCTGACTTGCATTTCTTGCCCTCTTCCTACCTGCTTTTTTGCATTGTTGGTTTTATTTTAGGATGATGCCATGTTTCACTGAATTTATTAAAATACCAATCTTTGGTCTACAGTTTTATGTGCTGTTTTGTCCAAATTTGTGGGTCTGAAATTATCTGGTCAGTGTGTTGTGTCTTAAAGTTTTGCTTGCACATCAATTTCAGGATTACTTATTTCTATCCTTCCCCCCACCCTCTTCCACCACGTTCACCATCATCTCCTGTGTACAGAGTGTTTTATTGTGTGGCTTCCAAACGTTATCTTTAATTATTGCTGCCACATCATTGTGCATGTTTGCTTACCTTTTTTTTTTTTAATGGCTGAATAATTTTTTTCCTTCATTTTTAATGCAGTGTTTAACTTAGTTTGCCTATGTGCAATTTTTGCTCTATTTGTAATTTTCTTCATCTTTAAGACATAATATTCCTTGGTAAGTCATTCCTCTGTTGCTTTATAAACCCTCTGCATATCCAAGTGTTCTATTATAATTCCATGTTATAAGTCCTAGTATGTCAACAATAATTAAAAAGATGGATTTTATTCATTACATTGCTATCAGACACTGAGTGGTTTGGGTCTTATGAGAGCTATTTTGAAAACACAAAGACTGTGCCCTGTTTTTTAAGTTGTTCTTTTTCTGAACAATCATGTAATCAGACTTCTGGAAATCCATAGATATAGATAGTCATTAATTAAATGGAAAAACAAAATGTCCACGAGGAAACAAACAGCAGACTAAATTTCATCCTGACTGAAACTAGGTTGATTACAGTATAAAAGGTATTTCATGGAGGATTCTTTTCCCAAGTATTAAGTCATGGAGGACAAGGGACTGAGAAGACAAGAGTGATTCTTGCTTAGCACCTCGTTCGGTGGCTGGAATGAAATACCTTTTGCTGTTCAAAGTCATCTCTTGCTCCTGGACTTCAGCTCAAATCCTCTTGTTCCTTCAGCTTTCGAAATACAGAAGTCAAACCTGTGTGAGCAAAGTGCACACTTGGCGTGGTTTTCATGTAGAACTTGACTGCTTTTTTTTTTTTTCCTCCTTAATTCTGACCTTCCTCCTTATACTACAGACATTTATTTAAGAAAAAAAAGCAACAAAGAAAGTATGAAAGCAAGAGGGAACATTGCCTTCCCGTGTGCAGTAGTTGAAAAATCCCAAAATGCCTGAGGAGCAGCAGGGAATTTCCCTGGTGAAATCTTGTTTTCATGCTTTTAGTTTTTAGTGGCAAAACAAATAAGCCTATCAGCCAACAGTGAAATCCTGTCTTTTAAGTACTGATACATGGAAGAGTATGGTAAATTTTGTAAGAATGGGTTGTCACCTCTGATCTCTCCTTGAGGATTCTTTATCTTGTCAATAAAGATAAATTGCATTTCTTGGTGCTTCTGAGATTTTGTTTGAATCTGGTATTTTTAAACAACATACTGCATTCAAATTATAGCAGATTTTCAATGGTGATCACAGGAACAGGCTTTTTATTTTCCCTACACAGCTAAAAGTGTCTCCATCTCTGTGTTTTTTATTCAATCTTTCTGATATTTGTGAGATAATTTTCCCTTTCAGGTTAACCCAACAAAAATTCAGTCATGCCCATAGACTGTGGCAGAGGCTTAGCAAGGACATCTTGCCATTTCTGAAGCCTCTTCTGTCGTGTGGATTTTTAAACAAACTTCTCTGCCTAGTTAGACCCAGAATCCTCCTCCTGTGTTTTGGGGTCTTTGACATAATATTAGCATAATATTTAGTGAATCATTAGGGTGAAAAAAATACTGGCAGCAGTCTTATTAAAGTCACTGACACTTCCCCATTATGACCTCAGGGTCATGATGTCAAGTGCAAGTTTTATTTTATCCGCCTTTCTGTTTGTTGGGGTTTTTTTTTTTGAATGTGTAATGAGCAGAGTTGAGAAAGAGAAGGCAGTTCACCAGTAGAAAGAAAAAATAGCCAAAGGCACAGATTAATTTCATTTTAATATACATAATCTATAGGAAATTTTAGAAATGTTGTCTTTTTCTGAGTAAGAGTTGGCAATATTCAAACATAATTTCTAATGTGGGGAAGGTCAAGGGGTGGATCAGAACCTGCTTTTACAAACTTAGGTTCAGTCCAAGTTCAACTGTTTTTTATAAAACTGAAAGTATAAGGGTGTTCACTAAACCTTTGGGCTTTCAGTCATTTAAATGATTCTGCTTGACCCTTGTGCCCAATTTTCACTGGTAACCATTAATTAGGTTTAATTCTCTGGATTCTATTTGGAGATTTTTTTCCAGTTCTTACCAGCTGGTTCAACAATTTAGAGGAGATTATACCCAGATAGTCTAGATGGGGGTAGATTGGGACATATGGTTTAGGACTGGGACATGTGTGGGGTTTGATATAACCAAAAGTGCAGTGTGTTCAATTTCTTGCCTCCTGTTGTATCAAGTGGGAGGTTGAAGAGATTTACTCAGTTGTGGTTTTTTGGTGCCATATCTGAGTCTGAAGAGCCAAAGGATGTGTTTGCTTGGGGTTTTTTCCTGACAATGTCGGATACAGTTTATGGCAGGATCTTTATCTTCTCATGTTTCTTTTTTTCTCAAAGCAAAGAAGAATCGCAGAATTGTTTAGTCCACCCCCTGCTGAAACTTGTCTATGGGACACAGGATGGAGAGTCAGTAACCACTCTGGGCTTCAGTGTTTGCTCACTCTCATGGTAAAAATGTGTTTTCTTGCATGCAGATGAAAATTCCTGCATTTTAATTTGTGCCTTTTGCATCTTCTCCTGTCACTGGGCACCACTGAAGAGAATTAAGCACTCAAGTATGTCTCATTTTTACTGGTTAGAGGGAAAGGATCACCTTCCACTGCCTAGAGTAAAGAATTTGAGGGAATATATTTAAAAAAAAAAAACCAACCAGAAACACTCACAAAAATCCCAACCCAAAATTTCACGCACACGGAACTTAGACAAACTCCTTTGTCACCCCATTCCCTACAAAAAAAAAATGAAAGAAGACAAGGAAGGGAGAGACAACTCTACCATTTTATGATGACTTTATTGTGCTGCTTCCTCTGAAGTACTAATTCTCTCAGAAATTCTAATCCCTTTATCCCTGCAGCATTTTTGTATGAAAGTTGCATCAAGTGTATTCTGAGACCGCATAATGATTCCAGCTGGATTACTAAAGGCATGCAGTAAGCCTGTTTCATGGGAGAAGCAGGGCTGCCTAATCAGTTCCCTTAAAACCCTTTCAGTAACCCCTGGAGTTTCACTTGCCTTCAGGTACCTGGATGTGACCTCCTGGAGAAATTTCAATGTGTTCTGTATTCTGCACATGTTAATACGCCAGCAACTTCAGCTTTAGTGGCTGGCAATGGAACAGCTTTTAAATAAAAATGAAAATCGATTTTCATTTAACAAGTAAATCATATTCTTAAAAAAAAAAAAAAAGCAGCAAGCTATTCAAAATAATTTTGTTCCTAGTGCTACAACTGCGTGAACAGTCTCTTGCACAGCACAACTCTGCCAATTTTTATTGTGACATTTGCAGTTTTCGTGCTGAACTTCAAAGTTCAGGATCCACCAGGTGTCCACTCTGCTCACCTGAGCCAGGTAAGCAGTTTTATTCAATTTTCTATTAGATTTTTAATTTTTTTTTTTTACGGGGAGGAACTTTATTCACTTTATTGTGGCTAACTGCATTTTGATGACTGGAAAAAATTTAAATACTGCTGGGTTTGCAGATTGCTGGGGGGGAGGAGGTGTGAGTGGCATTCTTAATGACTCCTTATATTGCAGTCCAACACTGGAGCTGGCCCCCTTGCTGTCTCCTTCTCCATTCCCTATCCCAGGAATCATTTATCTTTCCCACTGTGGAAATGCAAGAAATCCTCAGTGTGCTGCACAGCTGGTGTAACAGAAGATTAAGTTGCCCATACACTAAACCCAGTGATTGATAGCCAAGGTTTTCACCTAGCAAAGTGCACTTCTCTTGCATAATTACAAGAATTATGTGCAGCACTAAATCTATTCCCTGACTATGAATTGAAGGGTTGTTCTGACTGAGTTATGAAAGAAATTAGAAACTAATTTGTGGAAACAACATCTGTTGTACGCAGGTAAAAAAAGCTCTTAGAAGAGGGAAAGAATTTATTTCCCTCTGTTTGCAGTTATTTATAAGACAAAAGGAGAAAATCTGAAGTATTAGAGTCAGTAGTTTTTGTGCAGCACATGTGTATGTACACAATCTCATTTGCTGAAAAACAACTGCTCTTGTTTTTAAATACGTCCAGGGATATCAGGCACAGGAAAGATGCATCGAGGAAGACACAGAGAGTAGGAGTCCATTTCCACACTGTTTGCCACATGGTCTGTTGAGCTGGTGAGGTCTTTGTCATTAATGTCACAGATCCGGGATGAGGTTACTCAGTAATTAACGCTGCCAGAGACTAGAACAAAAATGATGAAGCCTGCTTGAGTTCTGGGCATTTGCCTCCCCCACCTCCCAAGCAGGCTG
>VZTA01030747.1:0-42198 GCA_013398855.1 Mohoua ochrocephala
CTGCCTTCAACAGAGTCAGCAGCCCCTCTCAGTTTTGTATCATCTGCAAACTTGCTCAGTGCCCCTTCCAGTCCCATGTTCAAGTCATTTATGAAAATGTTCAAGAGCACAAGGCTGAGGATGGAACCCTGTGGAACCTCACTAGCGACAGGTCCCCAGTCTGAGGTCACCCCATTCACTATTGCCCTTTTTGCCCCACCCATGAGCCAGCTGCTCACCCATCCCATGGTGTGTTTATCCAGCTGTGTGCTGGGCATTTTGTCCAGAAGGATCCTGTGACGGATGGTACTGAAAGCTTTACTGAAATCCAAAAAGATTACATGAACTCTCTTCCCTTGATCAGCTAGGTGAGTTACTTTGTCATAAAAGGAAATCAGGTTTGATAAGCAGGACTTCCCTCTCGTGACGCCATGCCAGCTGTGACTGATGACTGCGTTCAGTCATCCCATCAGATTAATGGCAACTTAGAAGAATAATGACAACTTAGAAAAAGATTTGCTCTGGTAACTCAAGCTCAGCATCCCGCAGGCTTCAGGAGGCACCTTCCCAGCCACCAGCTCCTGTGAGCAGCTTCTGCTGGGCCATAAGGCCAGCGGCAGCACTCGAAGCACTTTCGAGTCTGTTTGCATCTTTTCTGGGGTGGAGGTATTCAGTGAAGCTTAAATTTGACATTTGCCTCAGGAAAGCATCATTTTGCAAAACTGCAAACTGCCTGAGCTCCAGCTGAGCCTTTCCAGGGGAGTGGATGGGGAACTCATGGCATTTAATTCATCTGGGTAGTGTCCTCAGGGCTTTGTGTTACACAGCTTTAATGGTGATAAATGCTGTTTTAAATGTAGCAGACATGCCTCTCCGTGAGAGTGCACGACTGCAGCTCACAGGTGTAAAACAAAATGCTTTGGGTACTTGCTGCTGCTGTGCAGACAGTGGGAAGACATGGGACCTTAGCAAGTGCCCAGAGCCCAGTCAAGGACCTTGTTTGGGGTGTGGGTGGAGATGTTGCTGCATTGGGGTTGTGCATCCTCTCATATCAACCTGCTCTTTTTCTTTTGCAGTCTGGGAAGGACAAGAATGCTATTGATAAAGTCTTCAAGAACCTGGATGAAAATGGGGATTCCCAAGTGGACTTCAAAGAATTTGTCATCTTTGTGGCAGCTCTGACTTGCTGCTGTCACAAATATTTTGAGCAGAATGCAGCCAAATAGTTGTCAAACTACTCACATAAGCTGTCTTTGCCTGTGCTCCATATGCTGGTGATATGGATCCTTTCACTCCTTCCGTGTACTGCTATGAAGTTTGCTAGCATGCTGGACTGTAAAAATAAACCCTACTGAGCTTAATTCCCTACCCTGAATGCTAATGTTTTCTCATTTGTGGAACAGCCTGGGTTTAATGGCTCCTACTAACTCACACTGAGTAGTTTCTCCCTTTCTCTGGTTTTAAAATTCTTGTCTTAGCCAAAAGGCTCAATATTCATCCCAGTGCAGAAGCTGCACGAGAATAAGTGCTGCTGGAGCCATGAATCATCTGGAGGCTGTTTTTATACATCAGCAGCTCTGGGGTGCAGCCCAAATCCACATGTGTGCCACCACAGCTGTACAGGACAGGCCTCGCTGGCACCACCTTCGAGCCTGTTTGGCACCCTCAGCTGCGTGGTTTTCCCTAGGCTGCCTTGTAGCTTCCTTCTTGGTTAAAACATCAAACCAACCCCAAACACCTTTTAGTTTTATTTTTCAGCATGGAGGACTCTATGCAGTTTTGTGTGCTAGTGAGCTGTCTCACCCAGATCACACAGATTTATTTTCTATGACACCATAAGACTTTTGTACCAATACATCGATATTACTTTAAAATAAATTTAAATACCCTCCCAAATAGTGTGCCATAATATTTTTGCCTGAAGCAAAAATGGCAGCAATTGTTGCTTCCTTACCTGAAAAACATCTCTGTGGGGAAGTGGAAGAATTTGCTTTCAGAGGAGCAGACATCAGCTGAACTCTTCAACTGGAGCAAGACTGTAGAAAGAAACAAATCTATATTTTGAAGCACTTTGCAGGTGAGCATCCCAACGCAAACTGCAAAAACACTAAATTTAGTTCCTTTATCTACAGAACAGTACTGTTTGGTGCTATTCCTATCTTATGCCAGAAGCCAAATATTTCCCTGTCCTACTGCACGTGCAAATGTGCTGTGTAGGTAGAGGTGCCACAACTCCTGCACACTCTGGAGCCCCTGAAAGATCGTGAAACACAGCAAAAGCAGGAACAAGAGCTCTGTAGATGAAGAGCTCTGTTTTAACTCAAAAACATTTTCCCCTTCCTGCTGGAGCCTGGTACAATGAACTGACTGACCACAGCTGCGTGCCTGGAACAAGAGCTCAGTTTCACTGTTTCCCGAATCTGAAGTCACACCACAGGTTTGACCCATTTGTAACCCTATACAAACATACATTGTTTAGGTGTATTCATCTTTTGGGGAACTCGATGGGAAAATTTGGTCTTATTAGTTTAGTTCAGCCTGTTTTAACCATTACAGGTGTTGTTTCATCTAGCTTGCTCTGGTGCTGGATGGCTGGAGATGAATTCCAACACATCCATTACGCTTGCAGGAGAACCATGACCTGTCTTATTGACAACAGTAGTATTCTTCTGCATTACCTGAGCAAGAAAACTACTTGTCACCAAAATGTGCAAAAGTCTTCCCAATCCAGGGATCCCAAATTAGCCTTTTCTTCAGAGATTGCTCCATATAATTTCCATTTTTTGAGATATCTTTACAGCTCTAACCCAGCATGGCTCTGCCCCGTGACTGCTGTGCAGCTTGCAAGGGCAGATTCCACCCTCGCTATTTTGTCAAGGCTAGAAATGAGCAAAATGCTCTGCTTATTGCAGAGCAAACTAATTCTAAATACAGTCCAAATTTCCTATATTGCACATCTAGCTAGCTAGTGGTATAAGCCACCCTCAGACGAGGGAATCTTGGTAATACGCATCACAAATTGATCAGTATATCCTAATTTTTTTGAAATGTATTTTTACATTTACAAGTTTAGCATTAACATCTAATGTTCTGCATTGCTTCAGAATAACCATCCTCACTGAAATTTATTTTTTTTTTACCACTATGTGGCACTAAATGCAGCCTTTTTGATACTCATTGAGGCCAAAAGTCCATGTATCATTATTCAGATAGAATGAAAAGAATCAGTATTAAGATTAGGGAAAAAAATCAGAAGTGTTTATAACATCATTTTATGTCAATAAAATGGCAATTTTATGTCTGGACAAATACTGCATGTCCCATCAAGGGCATTTCACTGATCGCAGTGGAAGCAGCAGGAGCTGAGGGCCAGGCAGAGGCTCAATTTCTTGAGCTTTTGGAAGGGTTTAGCTGCACCAGCCCAGTCTCACCCTTGTGAAAGAGTTTCCTCTTACCTATAAATTGCAAACCCCCTGTGAAATTTATTGCAGTGTTGTTCTCCACAGCATTGAAATTGCTTTTAAAACATAGCTCTTAAAAAGAACGTTGGTGAAAAGCTCCACCTGTCTTGTGAGCCAAGAGACTCACCTTGTTACTCCATTTTATCTACCAGATTTTTAAAACCACGTTATTGAGCAGTGAAAGCTGTGACATACCCCACATTTCACTCTTATTTCCTAAACTTCCTGCCCCCAGTCCAATATCCACACCATTTCGCTCACCCATTAATGCCATTTTGTCCATTTTCCTGACAATCTGCAGGTTTTTTCAGTGCTGGAGGACTGCTCACAGCAGTCCTGGCCACAGCAGCCCAAAGCTGCTTTGTAACTGCTCCACCTCCCAAAAGGGGTTCTGACTGACTGTGATGGGCTCCAGCACCTCTGTCCCCCTGAGGGAGCACCAGGGCTACCCTTCATTGTTCTGGTTGTTCCTGCAGCCCCCAACCCTGCAAACTCTTACATTTGTGCTGGCTCTCGTTAGACCCCTTGGTCCCACATGAGGGGACACCTGGAGAGCTCAAAGCCTGTGCCCAGAAGCACACGGATGCTGTGTACTGCTTTGCTAACCCAAGGGAGCTGTGCACATTCAGAGCTGCACGAAGAGGGGGAAGAAAAGGGGGTTTGGGGTTTTTTTTCTTTTTCCCTACAGATTTTTCAAAAGCTGTAACTCTGTGATGAATATTCATTTCAATGTAGTACTGAAAACTCAACTCGATGACACCTCAGAGAGAAAATGATCCAGGAATAAAAGAAATTAACATATAGCTCCCACCTTACCATAGAACAAAAGTGACTTTTCAGAATATGTTATTTAACCTAAAAGCATCTGAACAGAGTCACTTTAGTATCTTTCAATCCATTAATTTTCTTTCCCAGTATTATTAATTTTCACTATGAACCTACAGTTTACCCAGAATATACTGTGTATTTCCTTCCCTCAGTAAACTTTTGTAATTCAAGGTTCAAGCTACAGAGATGGTAGACCTGGTTTTATACCTGCCATCTAATCTCAAGTTTTAGGCCTCAGCGTATTGTGTACGATGAGATAATTTAAGAAACGGTATAGGCAGCCGTAAGAGAAAGGAAAAGCCAACATAAAAGGCAGCTTGGAATATATAAGCTAACAGCTGTGGCTTGTGCACGTTTGACTTAGCTACCTGAAAGGAAAAAAAAAGAAAAAAAAAAGAATATATTACCAGCCAATGACAATATGGGAAATCATCATTTGTGATGGGTTCCAAATTAAGCAAGTCTTAAAGGCAGAGGTGAGAAAGTCAGCTAAGCAGCAAATCAGCCAATAGGTATTTTTATAACATAGAAAAAATATAAATTGATATCAACATCAGGTCAATTATATAGATTAAGATACTCCAATATCTGTAGCTGCCATTTTGAAATCTAGTGGGCTGCTGTCAAGACTCTTCAATTTTCAAAATGACATATTGAAATCTGACTTCTGAGTGTGCATACAGGAGAAAACAGGCATAATACCTAACCCTTAAGTCACCCATGGTCACTTATGCTGCAGTTTGGCTGGGAACATTCCTTGTTGTTTTACCTTTAAGTTCACTGAGGCTCATCAAAAAAAATTAATTCACCCAGTCAAGGACAGTGTTTATCTCCCCCATAACCCCAGTTTGGGGCTGAAAACGGAGAGATTTCTTTCCCCAAACCCTCTGAGCATCCCACACTAGCAACTGTGCACTTTCAACACTTGACCTGGAGTGTCAGGATCAAGCTCTTCACAAAATACATTTTAGCTGCAGGTTTCCTTACAAAAGGCGGGCAGGGGAGGAGGAGGAGATGTTACCTGTCTTTTATGTAACAGTCTCACTGTGAAACGCTCCTGTAAGAGCTGGGAAATTGTGTTCAAACCTTTCCTTGAGTGAAACCCACCCACGCCAGCTGCATGCACCAAACAGCAGGAGGCCCAGGGCACCTGACACTGACTCCCTCCATCGTGACAGAGGCTCGTGAGGCTGAGGAGGCCTGAAAAAGGGTGCATGAGAAGCAGCACATCTCTGTAGCCTGGTAGATGGAGCGTATGGCCAGTCCTGCAGGTGTCCGTGTCTCTGGGACACATTCTCTATTTTAGTCAGTAACTATTTAATACAAAACACACAGCTGGCATAATTGAAAAGACGTTTCTTGCCAGGTGAGTTCCCAAGCCATTGAACAGTAGAAGTATGGTCACTGCTGAGGTCTTCTCACTTGGACAATGTTCTCTGCAACAGGCTGAAAAGGAGCCAGCAGAGGAGGAGAGGGAGCATCTCCTCCATCATTTTCTCCTCCTCCTTTTCCTTCTCCTCCTCCTCCTTGTTACTCTCATCTTCTTCCCTGAGGGAGCGTCTCCTCTTCCTGCCCTGTGAAACAGCAGGTGATGCTCAGCCCACCACCACCAGAGCGAAAGTCCTGCTGGCACACCTCCCCTGCCTTAATCACTCAGCAGTGCTCAGAGAAGCTTTTAGATTTAAAAAAAAATAAATAAATAAAAAAAGGAAAGCTGACTCCCGCTCAGGTACCTGGAGAGAAGGATCGAGGTCTCTATTTTGCTACAAAGGGTTCACGACTGCAGCCCAGGGGAGGTGCAGAGCTTGCCTGGCCTCCTCTGGGCCATGCCCTGCTGACTGTGTCACAAAGCACCCCAGCAGATGTGCTCGTGGTTTTGGGTCCCTTGCTGAGGTACCGCTCCCACGTGCTGGGAGCAGAGCCTTGGGGCTTAACACAGGTTTCTGCAGTCTGCTCAGATCCACCCACCTGGAAATTAGTCATTCCAGCAGCTAATTGACTATGCTTTTGTACAGCTTTTACAGGCCATTTTCTTCCCAGACAAATTCCTTTCTTTTCCCTTTCTAGTCAATAATTTTTTCCTAATCCTGTACCAACCTCTAAACCTCTGGGTCACAGCTCCATTCTGGAAGCTGTTCATTATCTGAAAGCAGAGAAAATTCCATTTTTTGAAGGACACAGCTCTGCTACTCTCCAGCAGGTGATCAATAGATGCATATACCATATTATACCGCAGGACTAGGCACCAGACTATTTTATAAAGAGATTTGAGTTTGCCTAAACCTTTCCATTGTATCCAAATAAATGTACTGATTTTCTTTTCCTCCTGATTTTATAACTTTCTATTTAGATGCAATTGCCAATAGCATTTTCTTTTGTTTTATGACAAGAAGAAGTAGGTCTCTGCAGTATTAGGTAACTATTGGCTGTTGCCTTCAGAAAGAACAAAAGGTTCCTGAAAAGAAATGGATAAGAAAGCTGAACAGAGATCTGCTGTGAGAGCCAGGAACTTCCTTTCCAGGATGAAAGTACACGAGCACAGAGACTGAAGCAACCTGCGGGTCACTGCTACAGTTTTAGCCTTGCCACCTAAAAGGGTTTAAACCTGGTGAAGGCTTGAAATCCCAGGACTGTGGGTTTGTTTTAGAAGCATTTTAATGTTCAAGTATTTATTTCCCTTAGCCTGTAAAATCCATGTTACAGTGATTGTATCTCCTTTCTTTCTCCTCATTTCCAAACCCTAATCTGTAATTTAAGTCTGTTGAATTAAATTGACCAAGCAGTTTTGGATTGAGATGTTCTGGAAGCCATCAATACATCACAAAAGTCAGTTTTGCTTTTCTGAATTAACTTCCTCACCTGTGCTGACCTCAGTCTCCCCACACTCTCTGTGAGATTCCCTATCTGTCAGTGCCAAGTTAATATGTTTAAAAGACTGAGCAGTAAAATCTGCAGAACAGGCAAAAGGTCAATGACCCAGTGCCCTCTGCTGCTCTTTCTGCAGGTACTAAGAGGGCTGTCTGAAATGAATATTTAATTTTCCATGAGAAAACCGACTTCTTCCTTCCCATCACTGACTTCCCAAATGAAATGGGCGAGAGAAAGAGAAAACCCAGAGTTGCAGCTGTAAGGAAATTGGAAAGGGTCTAAAGCAAATGAAAAATCCCAAGTAAGGCAAGGATGATGCTAGGCTTGTCTCAGAGGGCTCTGTAGTTGGAGGCGAACTTGTGTGCCTTGCCTAAGGCTCAGCCTGGGACTCAGCCTGGGACTGAGGCTAGGAGAAAGGAAAGCTCTGGCTGCAGTTTTGGGATGCTGGAAAGCACCTTCCAGAGCTAACTTGGGGCTGCTGCTTGAACATTTGGCCTGAACATGGAGCTGGGTGCCCAGCCATGTGCCACCTTACCTTTCAAATTCACAGGGATGCTGAAAGACATACACTCCTTAGGCTGGTATTGTTGCCAGCCATCATCTCCAGGGGCAGGGGGTTTTTTTTCAGTCTGGTTTTGGCAGGGATAAGAGCAATTCCTTCAAACCCAAGTACTGCCCTGCTGGTCTTTCGATAGGGAGATTCTGTCGGCTCTCCCGCGCCCTGAAGCAGCAGCAGATCCTCGCTGACAGCCTGCCCCTGCCGACAGCCTCTGCAGGCACATCGCCTCAGCCCCGCGAGCTGGAGAGGCAGGGCAGGCAACAAAGGGCAGGAGAAAGCCAAGGCAGCGGAGTGGGGTGAGGCAGACCTGCAGGACAGGACATTTCGCCGTATCCTTGTTCTTCCCTGCTTTTCATGCTTTCCTTCTTCTTTTCCTTCCTATTTTCTTCCAGCCCTAATATGAAGGAGCCATTCAGCAGAAAGCCGCTCTGTGGTTTATTCTGTAAATAACAAACCAAAGCATTTCTGTCCTGCAAAGTCCCCCAAAGACAAGCAAATGAACTGTCCTCTTCTCCACAGAGGCGGCTGCTATTTTGGCTCGCAGTCCAGCCTGCACAACGTAGTCCTTTCTGGTGAGTCCCGCCCTGCTGCATGGCAGCTCAGTCTTTCAGCCCTCAGAGAATGAGCACATTAGGAGCTGAATATAAGCAATGTTTGATTCCAATTTGCTCAGGCTATGCCCAATTACTTTATTAATGGACTGGTTTGCAGCAGGGTTCAGATAAAACAAAGCTGCGCTTTAGGTTGGGTTTTGCAGCCCTCTCGGTTTTAGAGCAATAAAAGTGAAGCAATGTTAACCTTCTTTCTGGGGGATATTGTCCGCAGAAGCATGAGCTAAAGATCTCTCTGTGGGCAGCCTGTCCTCTGCAGAGCTCAGTGCTAATGACAGCAGAAGGACAAATAATTATATTTTCCTGATACCTTTAATTAGGAAAGGATGGCTCTTCAAGAGACAGTTCAACAGTTCTAAATAGCTGTTTAATCTTTCTTTTGGGATAATAAGTGCGGTGCCAAGCAAGTCCAGGGTCCATTTGGCTCTGTCTCCTCCTGCAATTACGCTTTTGGATTAAGTTCTCCTCCACAGGAATGTTTTAGGTAATCAGGAAAGCTGGGGAAAGGCTTTTTAGAGAGATCCAGGGAAGCTCTGGACCAGTTCTCTGAGTATTAGGAGCACAGTTGCTGACAGCAACATGCAGGTAGTGATAACCATGTGCTTCAGAAAAAACTGAGGGAGGCTGCCAACCCTGGACGGGAAGGGGGGACAAGAATCACCCCCACCACCCGCCTCCCATACGAGGTCTGAGTCTGGGCAGGATGACAATAAGAGGAGGTAGGTTTACATAGGTTTCTACTATTGTAAAGCATCATTTTGGCCACATTAGTACTTCGTCTCTCAGAGATGAAAGCTTCTCTGGGCTTTCACATTAACTGGGCTTGGAAATGCTTCCTGTAGAATCAGCACAGGCTGATTCCATCTCATATGGAGCAGTAGAAGACAGAGAATGGTAGAGTCACAGATGCTCTGGAAGGCTGCTGTCCTGAGAGATGATGTCCAGAGCCTGCTGTAAACTGGCCCCATGCCTGGATCGAGACTCAGCAGTGCTGTCCCACCTGTAACTCAAGGAGGTCATCTATAATCCCAAGGCTTTAATGGTGGTCACTAGCTGCTGCGCTCTGTAGATGCTGGTATGACCTCAGCCTTTCTTCTAAACCTACCTGTTCTTGGAAAGAATCATCTTCAAATTAAAAGAAACCAATTATTAGTATCTTTTACCATCCTGGGGAGTCTATTATTGTATTTTGGTTTTTTATAAAGTGTTTTAGATTTCACATTTTTAAAAATTAAAAAAATTTACTATTTCTTAAAGACTTGGGCTTCATATAGTGTTGTAAAATAAATCAAAAAATAAAAATTTTTTGAAAGTTTTGTTTTTATCTCTGAAAATGTACATAGTACTGAAGCACATCTAGAAAAGAACATGAGGAGAAAAACAGAAGTACAGGCCTGGCAAGTCTGCCACAACTTATAACCACATGATCTTTCCAAACAGCATCAAAAGTCGGCTGTACTTGGACCAGAAGTGGTGGCCCTCCTCCTGCCTGGCTATAGGAATGCTGATATCTGGTCATCAAACTTTGGACCTTGGCATAAAGACGTGGGGATTAAGATTTTTGGTTGGCAAAGCCCTTAATGTGATTTGAAAAAAAGTGCTGGGTCCCCAAATCCAGTGGATAGCAGAGAGTATTAAGTTTCACAATTAGTCAACAATATGGGGTGATAGAAGACAATTCATGATAACACACAAAAGAGCCTTAAATGCTTTGCTATAGGACACGGCTTGTTCTCTGTTTGCATAGTGCCTTTGTTTCAAAGTACAAGCGAAGGATACCAATAGTGAAACAGAAAGCAATACTTGACAATGAAAGCAAACAAGCCATCAGCTCTGGATCTCAAGTGAGAACAATAGATTGGGCTTACAGAGGAAAAGAAAAGATGAAGACAGTGGGAGAAGCAGCATAAAATGAAGAAAATAGATTCCTATGATTAGATTTAGATCTGAAATTGTGAATGATAAGGAAGTACGTTTTTGCTGTTCTCCTTGAAGGAAGATGAAGACACCACATCTACCTTTCTTTTAGACCTTTCCTAGTGTCCTGCTTTGCTCACCATGGTGCCTAAGTCTGCCATACCCCATTGAAATGGATGCTGCAAGGTTTGGATTATCTAGAGTCTGCCTACCTTGCACTAATGCTTCTGACCTGCTGAGAAGCATTGCAGTACTTAGCAAAATGATTTTAGCTTTGTTTTTGTCCCTCAACAAGCTGAATTGCCCATGACCTTTGCCCTCTCCTTCTACAAAGAGGTTCTGCCTCACCCTTGTCATTATCTACCCCCCACTAGGAGAGTTGGAACCCTTATTCTCCTCTCCATGCCCTCCCACGTGCTATCTAGTGCTTATCTGCCTCTGCTGGGCTGGGACAGTCTCAGCTGGGCTGGGGATCATGGCAGCCCCCAGGAAGACAGCATAAGATAATGTGGGAGAACTAAAAGGTACTCTTACAGACAGCGTGGGGAAGGGATGGAGATGGCGGGGTGGAGCAGGAAGAAATCACCTTTCAGAGCATTAAACCAAGACTGAAGTTACATTTTCAGTGCAGGAAGGATCCAACTCCTTCCTTCAGTGTTGTCCAAATAAAACCAGATATTTTAATTTCCATAGGCCGTGGGTAAAGAAATGCTATGAACAACCAGCAGCTGAAGGACTGGCAGCGGTGGCTGTGCTGTCCTGCAATCAATTCTAGCCTGATGCACCGGACAGGAGCAGACTCCGTCCTCCCAGTCCAGCCTGGGAAATCCTGAAAGCAAACATTTCGGGACATATGGAGTAATTTGGGGCCTGGAGATAAGTGAAGATTCTGCAAAAGACAAACAATGTTAGCAGGCATATCACAGGCTTTGACCTTCTAAAAACCCAGGAATTAAAATTATAATTAACAGCTATGCCAACAGGTTTTGGCTCCATTTAACATGATCCCTCCAGCCAAGGCCTGAGCCTTCGTTTTCTTCCCAGACTGGCTTCTGCAAGATCAAGGACTATTTGCTCCAACTGGCTGGCCACTGACCTACATAGAGCAGCAAAGCTCAATGAAATAAAAGGAAAAGCTGAACTTCCTTTTAAAAAATAATCTAAGTTTAGAAACAATTTAGATGCTGATGTAGCTATGTGACTCCAGAAGCCACAGATCCTAAAGCCAATGGTTTAATCTGTACCTGGCTCTTGGCAGATCCTGTTCTGCTGCAGATTTTCCAGCTAAAAAATCCCTGTTTAAGGGGTCACTAGTTCTGAGTGGCACAGGCATAGATGGAGGCACAAAGAAACCATATTTCTTAATATGTAACAGTTTCTAAACATAGTGTTATATATTATTTTAAAGAGATCTGCTCTAATTTATGCATGATGCCCAGCTCAAAGGAGGTTCAAATTCCTGATAAAGGCCTCCAGACAGTATGGCAAGATAAGTAAAAGTGTTAATAATATCTCTCATTACATCTCTAGTTGCTTACAAGTCTTCTAACAGTTTTCAGAGCTGGGATTTTCCAAACTCCTCAGTGTTGGTCTAACTCCAAATTTGTTGCTTCGAGTGATTGGGGCATTCATTCAAAATAGATCCCAATATGAATATATAATTTGGGATGTGGAAGTAAATTTATTTCTATTCTTATGGAGTAATACTTTGATGCATAAATCACATTAACTCAATCTTCTGTCATCCCTCATATAATTTATCCTGGTAGATCCTATGTTCATCTTGCTGTTGTTGGAAGTGGTTGATGTTTGACATCCCAAGCACATAGTCAGTCATATAATTTCTTAATTTGTATCAGGATGTTTTAGAAGTGCAACTCATAACACATCTAAGCAAAAAAGCCCTTACGTGTGGCCATCCATCCATTTTGTGATCGAACACATACAGCAAGATTAGTGATCATCTGCAGCTCAGCTGTTATTTTTACTGGGTTATCAAAGCCCTGGGGAGGATTTTGTAAAGCTATTTAGCCTGAAGGAAGGGATTAAAGAGGTTTCTCCTCGTGAAACATCTGTTGCAAATGTACTTTCTAATATTTGGAGCAGAATGTTAAAATTAATCAGAAAGGGCAGGAGTCTCTTCCCTGGCCAGCAGCCGTGCTCTCTGCTCAGCCATCCCACTGCTTCTTTCCCAACCCAAACCAGAAGCTGCTCCCAGCACTATTGACCTCAGGACTTCTTTGAATGCTGGGCCTCCCAATGCCTTGATGGGATACTTCAGCTTTTTCCTCAAGCTCTCCTCCCTTTTGTCAATTAATGAGAAAACGGGACTTGAGGTGACTGTTACAGCCAGGAAGTCCAACCATCCGTGAGGTCCTTCCCCTCCTGCTCTAATTCCCAGACTCTACACTCATGTGTTTGTGGCATATGCACTTGCACACACTTTTTTTTTCCCCCCAAACAGGTATCTGCTGGAACAATGTTTAATCATGCCCACTTAGAGCAACAGCTGATTATTTTCCCAATGGAGCCCATCATCTAGAATCCCCTTGTGTGATCTGTGTGATTTTAAAACCAAAACAACCACTAAAAAGAAAAGACTAGAGAATTAAACAAACTTGGGTACTAGCAGTTCTGATATTGATATGGCCCAAAAGCTGTTGTCTGTACCTTTCTTCTCCTCATGCAGCGCTCTCTCAAGCCCACTTATCTCAGTCCTAGAACAAAGCCTGCACTCCAGGGGCAAGGATAACTTTTTTCTCTAGTAGCAGATAGGACTAGACTGTGCTGTGCTTTTATTCCTCATAGTATTGCTTTCTATGGTGTGGAGGGGGAAAGGAAATATCTGGTAATCAGCAGGAGTATTCACTACAGAGCAATATATACTGAGCAAACTCTAGTGCTAAAAGAAGTTGGATAAAAACAAATTCTCACTTTATTCTCCTGGTTCATGCAGAGGAGATTTCAATAGAAATTGAGGAGACCCAACTCAGTCTTAGTGCTTTTATTCCTTATTGAGTTTAAGAAAACAGTCTGGGATTTTTTTTCAATATAAGTGGGGAAATAATTACAAACTCATGCTTATAAATGCTGGGCTTAGTAAACTGAAGGCTCAGGATGGTGGGTGAATGGCTTACTGATGGTAGCATTGCAGCAGTATCCTGGTCAGAGCCATAAGTGACAGTGATCACCCTGCATTTCTGTCCTCAGTTCATCCAGACAAAGGAGGGACCCCTTAAAAACACAGTATCCTTGCTGCTGCTGCTGCTGCTGCCTCATCAAACACAAGGACAGGAGTAGCACAGCTATGGTGGCTGCGGAATGCTTAGCAGAACATACCTGTCCTTGTCCCCCAGCTCAGAGGAAAGGGACTGAAGTGCCTCATTCCCTGGGCCGAGCCCACCTGCTGCAGGTGCACTGCTGCCAACAGACGTGAGTGCAGAAACGGTGCTGAAGCAATGATGCTGCACCTACGATGCTTGGGCTAAGGAATAACAAAGCAAGGCTACTAAGGCAACAAATCCTAAAGCTGGATGCTAGTGAGCTCCCAGGAGGGCCCTGGACCTACACTCTGTAGTCATCTGGGAATGGAAGAGGTTTATTCTTGCAGGGCCAGGTTGTGCTAACAGAAAGTAGTACAGACATTTTTAAAGGACTTGTTTTAGGCTGATATATGGAAGAGTTAGAGAGAGAATTTCCAGTGCTGAGCATGAGGACAAGGTCATAAATAAGAAGGCAAACAGTAAAGTTCCAGCAAATGCCTGTACCTACTGCTATAAATTGCAACTCAAAGATTAATTGGCATAGGTAGATCAGCCAAGCTTTTCTGCTATGGCATGGGCTTTAAAAAGTCCTTAGGCACATCACCTGTTCGAGGGAGTACCAGAAATCCTGGTGAATACATCCCGAAATCTGAGAGGATACAATGACCAAAAGACCAGGATTTCTTTCCAAGACAATGAGGAAGGGATGACAAGCCTTTTGCCATCACTTGTAGGCACAGGCTAGGCTGTGGCAATTTGGGAGTCCACCTTCAGCGTGCTTTCAGATCTTGTGGTTGAGAATAAAAAAATAGTGAAACATGTGAGTTCTTGCCTACTAAAAACTGGAGTAAATCCAGAGCAATGTCACAACAGGTCATAAACCAGCCTGTAAATAACTGCTGAAAACCTGGGCTGTATTAAAACTGGTGATATGTGATTAAAAAAAGCTCTCGTTCCCCTCAGTGTCTGTGCCCACAACCAGGTGACATGCTGCCCCCTCCGTGGGGATGGCTGGGACACAGCAGTTGACTTGGCAACTGCTGCTGTAATAAAATATTTTCCCTCTGGATCAGAAAGCAATAAAAACATAGTGACAAAATGCACCCTGCATTTTTTCTCATGTAATAAATCTGCTTTTATATTTAAAGAACGTGCTTTGTCTCCTGGGAGGACACAACTATGGAATATTTCTCTCCTCAGAATACGCTGTACCAGCCCAATTTCTGTGTAAAAGGGTGATGCAGAAGTGCAAAGGAGGGGTTTTGTGCAGGTTGCTGCTGGTGGGGGCACAGGGTACGTTCAAGGGACATCCATGGGCTTTGCTGAAGATTCTGCAAGGAGCAAGCCATTATACTGCTTGCAGACTCAGCTAGCTAATGCAGGACAGAGGTCTGCCCAAGCCTTCCCTACCTTGGGAAAGGACTGACAAAGTCTCCCACTCTAACACGCTTCTGAGCATAGCCCAAGGTAGGTGAGAGCACTTTTTCGAGCGGTAACACCCTCACAGAATATGTACAGCAGTTGTGACCTGCTCTTAAAGCCTTTTGACTCAAGATATTCAGATAATAGCTTCTGTCGAGGGGTGGGTGTATGAGAAAGGAGCTAAGGCAATTTCCAGGAACACCCTGCCTTAGGGGGCCGCTGCCTGGCTTTAGAGGACGTGGAGCTGCTCCCTGAAAGGGGTAACTAGAAATAATTGCAATCTTACATGGCATCTGCAGCCAAGTCTCAAACAGAGATGACAAATACCTTGCCTTGAACATATTCTTGGCTTTTCTATTTAATAGAAGTATGTCTTAACTAATTATCATCCAGGGTTGTACAGCCTTCCCAAGTACAGCAGAATCAGGATTTGTGGCGTGCATGGTAGCTGCCTCTTTTTCCTACATTTTTTGCAAAATAAAGGCATGCAGTGAGGCAAGCCTCTGAAACACATTTAATTAGATAAGCTGAATCTGCAATGTAGAATTTGGAAACTGTCCAGGTTCAGGATGGATAATTCAGTAATCTGGCTGGGTGATAGTGGACTCTGCTGATTTGTGTGTGAATCAGCTAGTGCTCTTCTGGCTTTCCCCTCCAACCCAGTTATTCATTTGACCCTCTCTTCTCCCTTCTACAGATTGTGGGGTATTTCACATTGCCATGCCTCTGCCCTGAAACACAAACACAAAACACACACACACACAGAGGAGTAGAGAAGTGGAGGTGAAGAGATGAATTTACACAATATTATAATCTGGAACTCGAGGTGCCCGTGGTCCTTGCCCAGGTAACTGCATCCAAACTATGGACTGGTCACAGGTTGAAGTTCATTCACTGTGATCCCACACCATCTTTTAACATTGTCTGAGAAGTGTTGGAAGTGTGTCACATCCCCTGCATGCCCATGCCTGGGGCCAGAGACAAAACCCCATGGGGCAGAGGGCAGTGGGGAAGGGGCAAAGCTCCCAGTGAATACAGTGATGGCTTCTGCTGCTGGAGGGAAGAGGGAGACTGGGACCTGGGGGGAACGTCTTCAGTGGAGAACAGAAAGCTTCAATTCTCAAAGCTGCACAGCAGATTAAAAAGAGGAATCATTGCCTGGAATTTTCTCTCTCAACAGCAAACTGCTGGCCAGCTGCTGTGAAAGGAAACCCATCAAATTGCTTCCAGTGTCACCTGGAGATCTAAAATAATTCTTAGGTAGCTAGAAAACATTTGGACTTAACTGACTGTGGTAGTGCTGCAACCTCATGGAAAAATATGGTGAGGAAGGGGGAGACAGGGCTGAAAATGCAGAAGACGTGCTGTGCTTGCACAGCAGGCTGCTGGTCCCTGGGCAGCCTGTCATCACTCCCTGCTGCTCACAGAGCAGGTACTCGATGTGTGCCTGCAGAATACAAGAGAATAACACATCTGTGTTCCAGAGGATGCTTCAGCTTCACTGGCCTACGAGCAGGGATCAAGGCATGTCTGACAAATGAAGGATTTTTAAATGACAGATCATGTGAAGGTTGATTTCAGAGGGCTTTGTGTGCTTGGCTGGGTTATTATGTGTGTAATAAGGTACAGGCAGTGATTGAAGCATTTCCTGCAGCTCTCTCCTCCCTCGTGTGAGCTCCCTGGTACTCACTAGCACATTTGCTTTCACAGTATAATCTGCCTTACTGCAAGGAGTGCTTATTTTCATCTCCCTCCCTGAAGAAGTTTTGCAAGGCTGTGAAAGCAGACTATCTTTGAGACATCTAAGACTCAATTCCTTTTGGTTGAAAATTTTGGGGTTCCATTTTGGGAAAACATTTGTGGTGTAGTTCCATTGCAGAAGACCTTTTTAAAAGCCTGATTCCTGATGTCTCTTTCAATTAATCATACTTTCCAAGAAAGTTTATTTAATACCTCAGAGTTAAATGAAAGTGCACATATGTCATGCAGATGCAAATAAATTACCTGTTCAACTCCAATTGCATTCAAGCCTCATGAAATTCCTTTGCTGGTACCTGGACAGATTAGCCGAGAAAATTCTGCATAAGTATAGTCTCTTCAAATTAGAAATAAACCTTTTTTGTTTTGTTTTTTTTTTTGTAACAGGGCAGCAAGGAAGCCTGTGCTTTACCACCTTTCATAAAAGAACAAGAAGGAACAGAGTTTTCTTCTTCCAAGATTCTCTAGTGAGTATCTTTCACAACCAATGTATTTTCTTCTTTCAAGGTAAATATATTGCTCTTTTGCTGGTTGAAAAATAAAGCCAAAGAATCTATATTAATCTCATCATTTTAAGCTGAAAAAAGCCACCTGCGCTCTAAGAAGCTAACAAGAATAGACGGCTGACCAGCATCAAGGTTTCCACTGTGATTTGACTCTTGTTGTGCGTCTGCTGTCCAGACAATTCCTGAACTACGAAGGCCAAAGTGCTGCCTTTATACTTCACAAGAGCACTTCAGCTCTAAGCAGGTTTAGCTGTGGGCACATACCAGCTCCACTTCTTCTAACAAAGATCTCCCCGTTTGTCTCTCCAGCACATACCAGTATCTTTTCCGCAGAACAGTCACTACCGCTACTGGTCCTGCATGCAATGTTCACATTTCTGCAAGACAAAGCAAGAAACTGAGGAACTCTCAAGCCAAATTAAATGGCATAAATTCCAGGTACGGTAGGAATATGCTGAGACTGGAATCATCTAATTTACAGTTAACAAACCCAATTCTGGCTAATTTCAATCAAATCTGATACACAGCTCCAGAAGTCTCTGAGAACTGAGAGAGATGAACAAGCAGACAGAAGGCTCCCTACAAAACCAGAACAAAAAAACAAATTCACCCAGGGACTGCTTTGTCCTGTTAGGACTCAGCCAAGAAAACATATACCCACTCATATGCAAATTCACAAAAGGGCAGGAAAAACTTCTTCAGCAGGTAGAAAGTCATGCTGACATGCTACCCTAAGTGCAGGTCTTATTGCATGCACAAACCTTTTCCAAAGCACACCTTCCAGCTGTGTTCCCGTTTCTCTGTGGGACAGATGCTTGGCCAAAGCAGCACCTTCTGCACTAAAGTCCTATTCTCACCCCATTGAAGTTACCAAGGCTTAGAGTTCCAAAGTGTGCGGGGATAAAGGCTGCCCAAGACTTGCTGTGGTAATTTCTCTCCTTTGGATACAGCCAACTGTACAGACAGAATGGTCTTGCAATGTGCTACAGATGTTTTTCACCTCTTACACAGAGAATGTGACTTCTAAAACAAACATTTAGGATTTTTACAGGTTGTAAAAGGCAGGTTTTAAAAACAAATGAAATATCATTGAACAGATTTTTACATTTCTTAAATCTTCCCACAGTCTCTTCTGCACCAAGACCAGTCTAGAAGTATAAGGCCCAAAATATATTCCCCTGAAAGTGTGAAGGAAAATCCTTTTATCACATGCAATGTAAAAGTGAAATTCAGGGCAGCACGCTGTTCTAGACATTTTCAGGCACAAGCATCTCATTTACGCCAAGATTCTGCTCAGTGTTGCACCTCTAGCAGTGGCATATTCACTGGGTCGGAATAGTTTAGCACGACTTGAGAGAAATCACAGAGCTTTTAAGGAATATCAAGAGACCCATATAATGGTAAAGGTTGTGTGGCACAAAGAGGCCACTGTGGAATTCAGCCTTCAGAGCATCATCCTGGCCACGGATGCAGTCCAGATTTAAAGGACAATCTGTAAGAGACCCAAGACCCATCAGAGTGAAATTAAAACAGATACGTACTTCAAAGGAGCGAAGAGCTTAGTTAATTTTAAAAAATGCAAATTCTAGTCTGATACCATGAAAAAAGGGATATTAAGGTGTTCAAAAGTTCTCTATTAAGAAGCACGAAGTTGTCTTAGTTGGAGGAGCTCCAAACTAATGTGTTATTAGTAGTTGGATGGTTACTATGTGCTTCCACAACAGGATAAAATGATGTTGAAAAGTTTCCAACACGGTTTACTAATATATTAGGATGTGGTTTAGAAGGAATTATTTATTTTTAAAAGCATCTGATGAAGAAACAGAGCTGCTAGTCAAGGTGACAACCAGCCCCAACTGTGTGACACTTTTTTTTGGGTACTGTACCAAGACAAGTTTAAGATTATAGCCTTTCCTTCCAGCTTAAAGTCCACTGTCCAGGTGGACTGTCAGATTAGTCCTAGTCCTGAGCAGATTTGCCTTTCCCTTTTTCTCTCAGGTTTCACCACTTCTGCCTTTCTCCATCTGATCAGATGAACTATCAAAGCATATTTTTGCTGAGCAGAAAACCCCATCCCAGTGCAGCATGGACAGATTTTCAAAAGAACCCAGGCTTGGTTTTGATGAACAGAGAAGATGAAGCCTGATAGCCCATGCAGAGTCCACCAGGTCGTCCTGGAGATTCACTGACGGGTTTCATCGCACTGAAAAGCCTCTAAGATTTTACTTTTTAAACTCAGGCTCCATCACTGTCACCTCTCTGTCTCCACACCCTCCTCTGCACCTTCCCGCTGCCTCCTTGCCCTGAATGTCTCGCTGACATCTGCCACCATTGCCTTGCCCCACACCTCTCCTGCTCCTGCATGGATCTTCTGCAGTCAGGGCTGGAGCCAAGCCAGGCAGCCTCGGTGGAGTTTATCAGCTCAGGATCTGCCAGCGGCAGGTCTTGAATCCCTCTGGGGCTGGCGGAACCTGCCACCAAGGCGTGCCTCTGCCGACTGAGGCAGTGCAGGCACTGAGGCAGTGCAGGCACTGAGGAGCCCCGGTGTCCCCCAGAGCCAGCGGGGACCCGCAGCACTGTCCCCTCCAGCCATGCCATGCTGCACCAGGAGCCTCTGTGCAAACTACTACGTCTGTGCATGGTGGAGATCTATCTGCCTGTCAAACCCAGTACCTTCGGTCTGCAGTGGGGATGAGGCTGCTGCTGCTCCGGGGCTAATGAGCACACTCACTCTCAGCAGGGCCAATTAGTCTGGGGAGGATGGCGGGTTAATTCAGTTGCAGCACTGGCTTGTTTTCCAGTTGTGACCTTGTTTGCCTCTAATTTGGGCACCTTTGCATGTTGTCACACTACATCCTCAGACCTGGCAGCATCCATACCACTTCGGAAATGCCACTTAGTCCTTTGGTTCATATGAGACTTGTCATGCTCAGCAGAGCTATACATAAATAAGTTTTAAACATCAGGCACCAGCACACTTCTCAGGTGTTTCAGGCATCCAGCCCACACAGCCATTTAATGCTAACCTGAGAGTGGCTGATTGCTGCTTCATGCAAAACCTGGACTGACACATTTTTTGCTGTATCTGTCACCAAAGGAACCAAAATGCAGCATAAAATACAATAGTCAAATTAAAATTCTAGTGATCACCACACTACTAGTTCACTTGAGGAAGGGACAGCTAGAATGGGCACCCAGAAGGCTGAAAATCCACAGGGAAATCTAAGTTTAGTGACAAGTCCTGAGAACTGATTACATTTATTTGAAGATTGAAATCCTGTTCTGTCTCCCTCACTTGCTCTTGAGGGAGGAAACTGACACTTAAAAGTTGTATGTAAAGCCTTCAAGAAAACATTTTAAATGAGGTGACTGTCTTGAGTTTTACTTTGAAAATAAATTCCTTTACACTGGGCTCAAAGTCACAAGGCTCAAGGCAGTGGTAGCAAAACATTTCAGTAGGCCTTTACCATAAAGACATAACTTAAACCAAAAAAGAGTTAAAATTTTAAAAAATCATGAGAAAATTTCTCATTATACTTGCAATAACCTGAATTATTGTACCATATCCATATTTTAATTTTATCTAGTCATCAAGGTTGAAATATCTTGTTATTGCCATAATTCTCCAGGTAGCAACTGTATTACTAAAGACAATATGAACAAAAATATGGAATTCTCCTGATTAGTAGAAGCAATGTAGCAGGACCGGGGAAAAAAAAAAAAAAGAAAGAAAAAGAAAGGTTTTATTCAGTATCTTTGAGGCATAGACAGAACTAAATTTCTGGAAAATTGTCTCTTTCATCTGTCAGAAAATTGAGCCTGTAATTATGTTTTAGATCTTGGTAGAGACTTAGTATTTATATCATTGTTATGCAGTTCTTCTTTAGATATATGTTAATGTGCCATTTTTTGAGTTTTCATAATTTTCATGTATAGATGATTCATTTTCAGCAGCAGTAAAGAAATCTTGAAAATTTTCATCTCTTTTTTCCACACATTTTTGCAAATCCGGTCATAGCTCTCCATGGATGGGAGTTTGTAACCAAGTATTTTCAGGCTGCATATTTACAGAAACAGCTCTGCGCTAATGCGAAGTAACCACGGAAAGCTGTGACAGGCTTCATTCTCCAGCAGCACTGCAAGGAGGTATTGGAAACAAGCTGCTGTTGAGAAGAACTCTGTCGAATAGCGAATACAGATGTCGTGGCTGCGCAGGGCGTGGGGCGGGGGGGCCGGCAGGCTGGCGAGGCGCGATTAGCCGGGGCCCCCGGCAGGGACGGGGTTATCGCCGGCGGGGACTCCTGCCAGGTCACGGGGCAGTATTTCCCTGAAGCGGACAAGCTGCAGGAGTTTAGCCATAGTAAAACAGGATAAAGCGTGTTTTCGTAAAAACGGAAAGGACGCAGGCTCGCACTGCAAAAACAGCTGCGAAAACTGTCAGTGTTTTGCAGTCTGACTTTATCAGCTTCAGCACTTTAGATATTTAATTCTTCGTACAACATTCGAACAAGAATCAGAGGCCAGGAGTAGAAATGTAAGGTCTGATTGGGGGAAAAATATTTTCAAGGGAATATGGTATTCGGGATTTCGTTTATGCAAAATCTGACACAAACAGAAGGAATTGAGGGGGGAAAAGGAAGTAAACCTATTTATCAGACACATTTTCCCACAGAACGATCAGTGAAGCACAGACGCTCGTTTCAATTTGTGCAATACCCAGTTTAGGGAAGTGCGTGAATATCACAGGGGGAGTTTCAGAACTAAATGTCAGGGTCTCTGAGACCCCGATTCTGCACAGAGAAACCAAAAGGAAAACCTCATTCACTGCTGGCACTTCCAAGATTGCATCAATAACTGTGCTGCTTCACTCATCTCATGCTTGCTGCAGGGCGGTATTTTTGTCTGCAGTTGTAATGCTGCAGCACAGTGATAACTCACTGGGAAAGTGCGTGGGGCTTCACTGTGTAGTTTCATCTGTGCTTGGGCTGATCTTCCAGCCTGAGCCCTACCAGGTGCCTTGGCAGGACTCTGGGTAGCTCTGTTTCAGACTATGTCAATGCCTTCTCTTTTTTTTGCTTATAAAAGGGTTTCCACATTTAATGCCTTAATTCCTGCCCAAATTTTAGAGATCTGTCAACAGATAAAAAATTTGCATGTGGGCACCTAAACATTTAATCCAGCTCTGTGTCTACTGCTAGATGACTTGGGCATTACTCATATGCTCTTGTACAGCTCAGAAAGCTTGTGCTCGCAGTCCTTGCAGGACTAGGGCCATACTTCATCAGTTAAGAACAGCTCTCCATGCTCAGCCATGTTTGGCCTTGGCATGTTGCATATGACGAGGCCAGCTGTACTCGTCAGGGTCTGGACATCTAATCAAGCAGAAAGAGCAAGCAGCTATCTCTGGCGGCCTCCCCCGTTCCCCAGCAGAACACATTTTTCCGGAGCCACCGATACTCTTGCAGCAAGTCTTACAGACTTGATTTATGACTAGTGCCCTCAGGAGCTACTGCAATGTTCCTACTTCATTTGATAGTAATAGTTACAGTAGCACAAACTGATAACATTTACAGAGGATCCTTCTGTAAATTACTTGTATTGACAGAAAAAAAAAAAATCCATTAATATGTCCTTTTTCCGCAACATTCCATTCTGTCAATACATGTGCTCCTGCATTTGTATAAAAATATCCTCAAGATGCTCATGCTAAAACATCATTGAAACATGCACAGATATATATAGATAGATGTACAAGAGAAATACGGTATGGGAATTAAAGAAAAGAAATACACTCGATATACTCTATCAGAGAAATGCACTAAATAAATACCTGTTTTAAATTGCCCATTCAGCCCACACACAGTCCAAAAACTACGTTGTGCAGTGGGAAGGTCCCCTCCGCTACTTTCAGTTGAAGTATACAAAGCTCAATTTAGCAATTAGATAAAAAGGTTCAGCTACTTTCTAATTTCCACATGTTTAAGCACATGACTCAATTAGCAGAAACATTTTGTGGATTAGCTTTTGCAAGCCCTGCTAGAGGGGCCTCATGTTCTGAGCCTTGCTGGAACTGCCCACGGATGAGCTAATGCACAGGTGAAACCTGCACAGCCCCGTGCCGCTGGCTGGAAACACTCTGCACATGGGGGTAGGGTCTCTTCTATTAACTCCAAATGTTTTCAGCATCTCAAAGTTATTTGCTTGATAGAGGGCAGTAAAGGAAGGTGAGAAGGGCTGTCCCTTTGACCCACAGTGTGGTGCTCTGCAGCAGCACGCAGTAGCCTCGGGTGGTTTTTATGCCCAGGATTAACAGGGATTGGGAACGATGCCGAAGCAGCATGCTGAATCAAGGGTCGGAAATCGCTTTGCGGGGCAATTTTTCTGGTAAGATAAAAAACAACGATGATTTCCAAGTGCAAACAAACACCCTATTGCCCTATTTTCAGAATTTATTCAGTCTCAATTTTTGTACAGGAAATGGTGCAGCTAAGACTTTGTTTGGATGAGCTGACAATGCTGTGTTTCAAGGCACAGAGGTTTGGCTGCAAGTCACAAAATTATCAGAAATTTTGGGAGAACTGAATGCAAATTAGTTTGTTAGACTTTGACAGCAAATGAGAGAGAAAAGAGAACATGTTTTCAATCAGAGTCATCATATTATGCCCTTTTTTTCCTTATTAGGGAAAGCAGTGCAGCATTTCTGTTCATGCTGAACTTGCTTCTGGTAGTTGTGGATACAATTACTTTAAAATATGCATTATTTTTAAAAATCTGTATCTTCCAACTATGTGTTGAACTTCAACAACAACAACAACAAAGAAGAATCTCTTGGATCCATTCTCAGTCAGATGGATTTCTACCTCTGGCTTTATTTTTCCCCTTATGCTCATTTTGGCCATATGAAAAATTCAGTATTAGGGAAGGTGAAACATTTCTTTTGCTGCCAAGTCCTCCCCTCATAAAAGCATCATGCCTTTTTTTTTCTCATCCTTGATTCTCTGTGCCTTTGGTCCATTTCTTCTCCACAGTGTCTAAGCATCATAAAAGCCAACATTCTCCTTTCCCTGGGTTTCTAATAATTCTCTCTTACTTGTTTCTACAATTTTTCTTCTATTCCCCTTTAAGAAAATTGCCAACACTCTACAAAATGCATAATGAATAATAAAGAACTATTATTGCAGATGTAGCTGTAAGCACACTCATGAATCATTATTTAAGTTTGATTGCAAATGAAGGTTTACACTTAACCTTGCCTCAGATATACATGTATTGAGAATATCAGTAATATCTGTTACAGACAGAAATGTCTCCAAGTTTTCTGCGACGAGGGAAAAATCCTGTCTTGATTTGCACTATAGCAGTCTCAAGAATATGACTGTGGAATAAAAGTACTTTCTTTTTTTCCCCTTAACTGAAGAACAGATCCACATAGTTCATCATGCCGAGCTAATGTATTTATGGTCCAAAGAGTTCTCCTCACCCCTAGACTCCAGGCTTACAGTGGAATCCAAGGCATGTAATGATGATATGAACATGATATAGTTTACTGTAACCTGTGCTTCAGGCAGCTGTTGATGCCAGTCTAGCTTTCTGTCGTCTTCAGCCAAAGGAAAGCTGTCTGCAGCATATGTACAGCTCCAGTCCCCACCATACGTCCTGTGAAGTCAATGGCATGCTGAAGTAGACGCCACAGAAGCAAACAGCCATTTGTTGAAACTAAAGTCTCAAATGTTGACATATATTTGGGATCATTTCCCTGCCTAAGAAAGAAATTAATATCCTTCCTGCCAAATTACAACTGCGGTAGCGTCTAAAGTCTCGCACAAAGATCCAGAGACACATTCTACTAAACGTTATGGAAACGCTGGGAAAGATGGTCCGACTCCAAAGAGATAAAAGTCAAAGGTGGCAAAAAGGTCAAAACACAGAAAGGAGAAACCAAGAACTTCAGTGGGAAGGGAAACAGAGAGATACACTGACCTCTTCACTACTGCTGAGCAGATCAAGAACAGAAAGATTTGAACTCAGGCTGTTGGCTCCTAGTCTAGTCTCCTATTGTATGCTGCTCTTGTGACAGTCTTGGTCAGGAGGGACATGCCTTACTATTTCAATATTGCCCCAAATAATGTCTTTTTAAGTTGCTTTTGCTATACAGACTCTTAAATACGGTTAGTATACTAAATAAGTTTGCAGATGACACTAAATTGGGAAGAGCTGTTGATTTCCTCAAAGGCAGAGAGGCCCTGCAGAGAAACCTTGACAAATGAGAGGACTGAGCAATCACCAACCTTATGAAGGGAACATGGGAAAGTTCTGGGATGGGATGGGATGGGATGGGATGGGGCAACCCTGGATGTACCGACAGACTGGGGAATGAGAGGCTGGAAAGCAGCGCTGTGGAAAAGGACCTGGGCTCCCTGGTCGACAGAAAGTTCAATATGAGCCAGCAGTGCCCTGGCAGCCAGGAGGGCCAACCCTGTCCTGGGGGGCATCAGGCACAGCATGGTCAGCCAGGCAAGGGAAGGTTTGCTCTGCACTGGGGCGGCCTCACCTCGAGTGCTGGGGGCAGTTTTGGGTGCCACAATAAAAGGAAGACATTAAACTATAAGAGAGTGTTCCAAGGGGGGCAACAAAGATGGTGAAGGGCCTTGAGGGGAAGCCGTGTGAGGAGTGGCTGAGGGCACTTGATCTGTTCAGCCTGGAGGAGACTGAGGGGAGACCTCNATCTGTTCAGCCTGGAGGAGACTGAGGGGAGACCTCTTGCAGTTACAATTTCCTTGTGAGGGGAAGAGGAGGGGCAGACATTGATCCCTTCTCTGTGGTAGCACTGATAGGACCCCAGGGAATGGCCTGAAGTTGTGTCGGGGGAGGTTTAGGCTGGATATTAGAAAAAGGTTCTACACCCAGAGGCTGTTTGTGCACTGGAACAGGCTCCCCAGGGAAGTGGTCACAGCACCAAACCAGATGACTTGACAGAGTTCAAGAAGCTTCTGGACAACACTGTCAGGCACACGATGTGACTCTTAGGGATAGTGCTGTGAAGGGCCAGGAGTTGGACTGGATGATCCTTGTGTAGGACCCTTTCAATTCAGGATATTCTAGGATTTTATGATTCTAAATTTTCAGTCCCAGTTTATGCAAGTCATGTGCTGCTTTTATTAAAAGGGAGATCATTATATTTTTTAGTGAGTGCAAATGCTTTCAGTGGTATTCAGGTCAATAATATCCTACTCCCTTAGTTTATGAACGTGCCGCGCTTATGTACATGATGTGGAACGAAAATGTGCACAGTGAGCTTCTCTGCAGCATCTGTTAGTGGTTCTGGTCCTGAACTGTCAAGGAAGGGAATCAATCAATCTTATTGCTTGTCCTTGGACTCCTGCTCTCATTGATCTGTAGAAAAAACAAGAACATGATCAATTTTTAAGTTTAGACCTTCAGAAAGCTAAGTAGTGTGGAAGGATTGGTTTTATTTACATACAACATTTCTCCTATGACATCCTCATAGGATGTTTATTTCTGTGCAGCAGTATGACATTGCTTACTTATATGTGCTCTTTTTCCCTTCTATAATCTTAACATATTTTTATACTGAACTGCTGTTGGTAAGCAGTTTCCATTTTTGGATTATTAATTTTAATTTATTAACATTAAATGATGTTTATCAGGACCTAAATGTACCTCAACTATGAAAATACCAGGTGAAGTATTATCAAAGGCTTCATTAACCTCATCACGTATGCTTACAGCTTCTCCCTATACTCTTATTTATGTGCATACATTAGTGAAAATAATGGCAACATGTATTGATTCTACTGTGGACTAGATTTTAATTATTACAGTTCATAGAACAAAGACATCATTAAGTTCATGCAATGCACAACTGCTGTAGGATAACTTTACCTTCTTTGCAAAATTTTCTACAAATCCTATGCCCTATGATGTGACTGGTTTCAATCACACTGCCAAAATACAGAAATGTGTTCATAATTCAGGTGTTGAACACCAAGTACCTCTTCAGGGTGGGGATCTCAACAACTTTTTGGAGTGGAGGGGCATCGACCATGCTTGCAAAGAGGTGGAGCTGAGGTATAGGTGCAGCTATCACCTACATCTGAATTTCTCATGTACAGAGCCAGCTGTCGAGGCTGCATTTGCATGTGCACAGCCACAGGCAGGCTTTGTGCACAAGTGAAGATAAGAAGTAGGTGCAAAGTTTGCAGCTGATCAATGTGGACAGCACAGACATGCTATTTATCTTCCCAGAGCTCCTTGGAAAGGGTTCAAGGCACCTTCAAGGGCATTTCCTTTTACAAGAGAGAAAGTGAGCTCCTCTGTGGCTAAACTCCTTAGTGATCTATGAAGGATTTATTGTAGGGGGAAACAAGAAGAGCCAAAGTTGTGGAATTGATTTTTGGCTGAGAGGAGCACTCAAAAACACCACAGATTTCGTAGTAGCAGGCAAAACTGATTTCTTGGATCTAGTGCTGCACTGAGTTATGGAAAGGGAGTAGACAGGAAAAGATGACAGCAAGACAACAGGGCACGAACAGAGAGTAGGAGCTGGCTGCATGTTAAGAGGAGATGGAAAAGAAGGCAGAAGAGATATTAATGTAAATTTTCTTTCCATAAAATCCACATATTCTACTGAATTTTTTTCAATCAGCCTACAATTTCCATGAATGGTATCTGTTCATTCCAGTAATAAATCTAACCCACAGTTTCTAGATCCCATTATTTAATGAGACTTTTGAACATTGTAATTTGGTTACTTGCACATTTCTATCTGATTATTTGCATGTTTCTACTGAAGTATTTCTCTGTGTGACATTCTGACCACTACATTCATCACAAAACTCAGTTTGGAGTAAATGTAACAGTGGGGGTTTGCTTGCCAAAGCTTTTTAAAAATTGATATGCAATTCCAAAACAGGACCTAACCTGCATGTGTACAATCATGACACTACTTTAGCATCCTTCAAACACATTCGTAGAGAGTAAAATTAACCATTTGAGCATGCTGATCAAGGCATTGATTCTGCAAATACTTGCTACCAGGCTTAATCCCTTTGAAAGCACGGGGACTATTCACGGTCAGAAAAGCTGTGCCTGTGAGTAAACATTTGCCTCTCTCAGCCCTTGAAAGCGATTGCAGGCAGTATTTTGCTTCTGGATGGACAGTGCTCTCTTGTTGGCAGTCCACAAGTATGAAATGACATATACTATAATTGTGACAATTATGCAGGACTGCCCCTAATAATAGTGTGTAGCCAGCAATTGGTTCGGTGGCGAGAGAGAAGCGCTTAGTCATTCTGTGAGAGGCAGGCAGGAAATGTCGAGATGAACTGTCGTAATTAGACACGTGTTATTAGTATTTATTAAAACACAACTAGTTACACTGGTTGTGCATATTCTGTAGGCAGACCTTTTGCAAACCCGAGTAATCTAGCCTTAGCTGTGCAACATAGACCTTGTTTACAACAGAGTTGTGCTGACCTAACTATGGTGGCACAGTTAAAGCTGTACATCTCCAGTTTAGGAGCTGTATAAGAATAGCTTATTTTTCTTTAGCAGAAGGAAAACCAGTGGCAGTGTAAAACACCTTCATACCGGTATAAGCATACATTATTTTAAACAGTATAATTAAATGGGTTGTAAAAATTCACGCAGCTGAGATAACGTAGTTAATTTGGTATATGATGTATGAAGAGACAAGACTCTCTATTTCACAAATAACTGTCAATGGATGAATCTCACTCCTCTTGCATGTGAGAAGGAGGAGGAGAGAAGTGAAAATGACCAGTGTTTACGATAGAACCTTTTTTGTCTGAGCAACTTGTGACCTAACCAGCATTTGCAAACTCAGTGAAATGCAATGTATTCATTTGGCAGCTGCCTGTAAAAGTACTTGAATCAGTCTAAACCGATTCTTTGCATAGGAATGAAGAGGGAATCACTACGGCTGGATGGAGAGAAGCTGCTCATTTAAGAAAACAGTAAGAGATCACAGAGGGATAAATGTCTCTGGCAGCATGCATTTTACTATAATGTTCCTGTTTCTCATCTTGAAAATGGAAGGGATTTTCCTTCTGTTTTTTCTTCTGTTTTCATTCTTCCAGTCACATAAAGTAATATCTATAGATGAATAAGAAATGGCCTGTGTTATGGCAAAAGCTGGTTGATACTCTCTGAAGAAGATTTCTGTTTCCCAGTGATCACTGATGAGCACCATGGTGCTGGTGGACAGATGGCAGAACCAGGCAGCAGAGACAGGGCTTCTGCTTGGGCCCCTGCCTCTGGCCTGCTGGAAAATCTTTAGTAAACCACCTTCTCTCTCTGCCTCTCAGTTTTCTCCTTTACAAAATGAGAGAAGGTCAATTTGCAAAGCAATTTGAGAAATAACTATGGCAAAAATATTAGCTGGGTGGAATTGTTACTAGCTTCTATACCTTCTTTTCTTGTGCAAGAGCCACCATCACAGACAAATTTCAGTTTTGCTTATTAGATAATTTACTAACTTTGGATCTAAATCTGAATTCAGATTTCAAGTGAAGTTCAAAATTTCAAATTATTGAATGTGTTTAAAATGCAAATTTTCATACAGAATACTTCAATAAAACACATTTTATTCCTATTTATGGTCACAAGTATCCAAATGGAGACAATAAATCTGCTCAGCAATGCTGGCTCTTTTTGAAGATTCCCCTCACTATGTATTTATAGAGAAATTGATCCAAATACTTCCATTACCAAACACTACCAGTAATTCCATCAGGCTGAATCACTGAGTAACCTTGTTTCTGACACTATAATCAGATATATCACATGAAAGTAGTGAACTGAATGCATCATGCACTGGGTGGCTGCTGAGAAAGATGTACTGAAAGTTAGGAAAGAGAAAATAGCACACAACTATGGGATCTAACAAACTAAGCAAGGACTTAGAGCCCATTGTTCCTTGCTGTATCTTACTAGTAAACTTACTACAATTACATTGACAACAACAATGAAGTTTTGATTTGCATAATTACCTGTAATGTGGCACATCTTTTACATAAACTCTAGAATATGGAAATAAAACTATTCACATGTCAAAATATTTTCAGGATCAGAACCAATATACAGTCATGAAATCATAGACTAGTTTGGGTTGGAAGGGACCCTTAAAGCTCATCTAGTCCAACCTTCCTGCAATGAGCAGGGACATCTTACATTAGATCAGGCTGCCCAGAGCCCTGTCCAGCCTGACTTTGAATGTTCCCAGGGATGGGGCATCCACCACCTCGCTGAACAACCTGTTCCAGTGTTTCACCACCCTAATCATAAAAAATTTCTCCCTTACAACTAGTCTGGATCCCCCCTCCTTTTGTGTAAAACCAACAGGTCCATGGCTTTCTTCTATTGAGGATCCCAAGTGGGATGCAGTAGTCAAGGCGGAGTCTCACCAGAGTGGAGAGTACAGGGGCAGAACCACCGCCCTTGACTTGCTGCCCACGCTGTTTTGGATGCATCCTGGGATACTTTCTAAGCTCCAAGCGCACACTGCCAGCTCATGTCCAAATTTTCATCCACCAGTACCCTCAAGTTCTTCTCCACAGAGCTTCTCTCCATCCATTCATCCCCCAGCCTGCAATGATACCAGGGGTTGCCCCAAAGCAGGTGCAGGACCTTGCACTTGACCACGTTGAACCTCATGAGATTCCCATATGCCCACTTCTTGAGCTTGTCCACATCCCTCTTACTTAATTGAAATTGTCTCTATTTTGGTTTTACTGTTGTCTCTATTTTGCATATACTAGCTAAATTTATGCACATTATTCACATATTTTATATTTGAAATGTTTCTGTTATGATATTTTTGTTGATATAGCACAGAAAATAATCTAAAGCATACATTTTAATACATTCTTTGTCAAATTATTTAATCTATTTCATAATTGACCACTCCTTTACTTTTTTTATTTTCTGTGTTCTTGGTAAGTGCAAGAAATTCTCTTTATACGTCATCAAATCTATGCATTATAATAATACATTATCTTCTGTAATACAGAAACTTTGTTGGTATGAAAATGGCTCATTACACAATTCCTGGTAAATCTTTCCAACATTTAAAGGTATGATCCTGAACACTGGTGACCTAGACCCCACTGGCTTTCTCAATATGAATTTTTGCTGAGCTGTTTGCCAGGATGCACATCATGAAATATGTTAATAGCTTTTGTTTTACTAATTGTCTTTTGGATATCATCCCAGCATCTTCCGGTCATTCCAAACCATGTTTGTAAGAGATGGGTTTGAAGCAATTCTCCCAATTCAGTGACTTCTCAGTTCAATTAAGTTCAGAGGCAGGCTTTGATGTACTCCCTTCTCTTACCAAGCTCTAATTCTGCCCAGACTTGTATGAAAATGGATTTGTAAACATGCATATATGGATGACAAATGCAGTCTAGGAGCTAACCAGGTTGTGTTCTTCCCATCCTTTAGTTGTAAACTGTCTACCTTTCTGGCTCTAACTTAGGAAACCACTTTAACCTGTGATTAAATCCCAGTGAAATCAAGACTTCAGCACACATTTAAGGCTCAGCCTACGCTTCAGTGTTTAAAGGGGCAGATTAATAACACGTGTTCCTGAAAGAATATTTATCATGGTAAACCATTATTTCCCTGTGATTGGAAAACACAGGCAATCCACCAAAGGTGAGATCATGAGACACTGAAAAAGATATTCAATAACACTGAGACAACTTAAATATTCAAATTTTGTGGGGTCTGACGTAGTAAGTTTGGTGGCTCCACCCTTCCTATACCCTGCAGGTGACTCCTGGCATTATCTCAGTCCTCCACAACCCCCAATCCCTTATCATTCACCTTCAAGAATTCAGCTGATCTCTTGAAACACGCATGGAAATGATGTACACTTAGACTGAGAAATGCAGGGACATACCATTCACCACTCCTTGCTGAAAAACCCGTATAATTTAGAGACGTGAATATATAGTAGCATATACATGTATATTTATGGATTTCTGCTTTCACTTTTATGCAACTCTGCAAGAAACTTTGCAACACCAATATTTTCTTCTTTCCAGGGAAATAAGGGATTTGTGTATATTAACCAAGTAAATGTAGATTCATCTCTGTGTAGCACCTTATCTGACATTCTTCTGAACTGCAAATTGGCTGCATCAATGTTATTCTGTGCTTTCTAGAAGTCCTCAACTAAGCTGTCAGCATGCTGAAGGTGGGAGACTATTGGAACTATGGTGGGAGACTACACTATAAATGCTGTATCCTGTCGAAATCTGGCAGAGCTCATATGGTCCTTCCACAGAGACCTTCCAAGTACAGGGGTTTATAGGGCGCATTCTGTTCCGACAAAACCAAATGTACACCATATTGTTTAATGCAACCTAAATATTTTAACTAATGCTTAATCTTCAGAAGCAAGTTTTCAATATCATATTAATGGAAATATTCTGTGGTGGCTTCTTGTGAAGTCCCTTATATTGTAGTGTACAAATGGCTCTTTGGATTATCTTATGACATGGAAGAAGAACTGAAAGTGAAAGAAACAACCCTAATGCAAGATGAAAGGAGCATTCACAGTTGTATTATAAAACCTTCTCGAAGAGATAACTTAAATTATAAAACTTATTTTTTCCACTGGCATTACATGAACCTTTTACCAAGATATTCAGCCACTGCAAACAGCAACTGATACTGTCTGCAACTATGATACACTACCATGGGTGTTGTTCCAGCCAAATACAGCCCACAAGGCAATTCCTGTCATACCACCATTACCATCTTGTACAGTCTTGGACTGGACATGAAAGGAAATTACTAATTCAGGAGGTGCATGAATCTCAGCAGAAGTTGCTGCTCCCACATGAAGGAGCAGTTTGCCATCACTTGGCAAGGAGACACTGGCATATTTGTCCAGCTGCTCAGGGGTTAAAAAAGTGGAGCATGCAGGTGCATGAACCTCCCTAAGTCTTTTCACCTTCTAGGAACGGGTTGCTGCTGCAATAACCTTATCACAAGACCCTGTCTGTAGAGAGTTCTGCTACTGTTCTAGTGAGCGCAGAAATGTTTAGGTACAACCTCTCTATTCAGCCCTGAGAGGTCTGAGAGCCTGGTAAGACCAGTGGAAAGGCAGATCTTTTACCGACAGAGCAGCACCATACTGTCCACTGTGCCAAGGATGACATACTCTCGACAGGTGATAAATCATGTCAACCTCCACAGCTGCCAGAATGTTTCCATTGTGACCATATCTATGCATCTATTTATTATGATGTTTTATCTTGCGGGCTTTAAATCTGATGTATTAAAACACAGTGCAGCGTAATCCAAATGCAATGAAGCAAGTAACTGTAAAAGCCAAAATTAGGATACAGAGAACAATGTGTTTCAAATTAAGTGGGAACAAGATTACTTGTTAGCTGAAAATAATGAGCACCTTCAGTGCCTTACGTGTATGCAAATGATAAGTGTGCCAAAGGAATATAATCTCAGATGACATTACAAAATCTACCACCGTGAGAAATAAGAGAAGTGCACTGGACAATCTAATCATTATGGAATTAAAAGAAAATCCCCCCCCCCCAAATCAATATCACAAGCAAAAAAGAATGTTGATTTAACATATAACTGCATAAACTCAAAACCTGCCTGCCCCCAGTGAGACATGCCTCAGGTGAACCCCTGAAATGGGGTGGTAAGCAATTAAAATGTTCTCTGCATCTACAGTTCAAAAAAAAATAATTACCAAATCATGGGAGCTTGTTATCATCTGTACATCTGTATCATAACTGTACATAATTCTGTACAAAGCAGAATAGTTAATGCAAACAATCACACACTCCAAATTTGAGACCAATCACAGAAAAAACGTAAGCATTTATCACTGACTTTGGATGAGACCAGCAGCAGCAGTGAAACCAGGCAGTTAGTAAATTTCAGCTGAGCTATTGCTAGGATTTTCTTTGTAAAACAAATGAGGCAGTACTTTTAATGTATATTGGAAGTACTTTCTACCACTAGCTCATGTAACAGTTTTCAAAACTCCCCTGTCACAAATAATGACAAGCAGTGACTGTCTAGAAAAGTCAGTTAACGAGTTTGCTGAAAAAAATTGCAGCTGAATACCTCACTTTCACTGCATGATACATTACCAGGCAGTCGGTGGTGAATCTATGAAACAAGGAACATGGACTATAGTATCATATATATGGATAACTCCATTCACAGAAGGAAAACTGCACAGACACACAGAGAACGTATCAAACAAGGAGTTCAATCCAACCTACGGGAAATTACTCCCTCATTTAAAACTGCGTGACTGTAAGCAGGGAAACTGCCTTCTTTACTTTTTCCAAATGTACATCTCTTGAAGATGAGAGGGCAAAAAACATGTTTCAGTTATAAGAGCCTATTTCTGCTCATTGGTCTTCCTACCAGTTTTGTAATAGCTCCAGTCTGCACGGTGCCTAAAATCCAAGAGAGCTATTCAGGTCACCTAATATCCATGGAAGAGCTTAAAATTTACTGGAGTTTCCATATCGGACTCCAAAATTTTCTATATAGACTCTCCCATCCCTCCCCCCTCCCCGCCCCCCACTTAAAAGTATCCCAAACTGAACTCTTAAAGCTGTAATTGAGAAAGAAATGCCTAAGTTCATCCCCAGAGAGGCCATTCCCACACCTAGCATCCATGAGTAGCTCTGAATTTAGCTCAAATTCCATTTAGTATTCCCAGCTGACATTAGCACTCTTATCCTGCCTGTGGAGCGAGCTCTCCCAGAAGACTGCTCTAACCAGCAGTGTAGAGAATATCTTAGGGTGAGGTTCACATCTCCCTCCTTTCAACTCTCAGTAACTTGCTCACGAGACAGAAACAGTATTCACAGTTTGCCCTGCAAAATTGGGTAAACTGCATACATATAAATGGAAACAGAGTTTGAATCTCAAGACTTTTAGACTTGTCATTTCAAAGGAGGATCTTCTGCAGCAAGATAAAGGGAATTTGGGTCTGGTTTTATATTCTTCTTGGTTCTGTCTTTCCTTTCTGAAAAATAACCTGGCTGCAACAAGAGGGATGGAGAGTAGCTTGTATCCTTGGGCATTCTACCATTTGCTCATTCCTTGGGAAAATCAGAATCTGTGAGTTCAGCTCACTCAAGAATGAAAAGGTCCTAGACCTAGACCTAGACAAAACATTTCTGTCTTCCATCCAGGACAAATGCCCAAATCAACAGGTACCTTTGCACGGGACTACATAGTACTTAACTGCTAGCACAGCTGGCCAACAACAACTGCCTAGCATCATCAGGAGACAGCACAAGAGCCAAGACAAGCCAAGAACCATCCCTGATAGGAAACCTGGATGCAGCCACACTAGTTTCGAGGAGTGGGATGAAAGAACAGTCATGTGGATGTGAAGTGGGAGCCTCTCATGGCTCCTACTTACTTGTAAAAATGTCTTGGTGTCAAGAGTTTGTTCTGGAAAAGCCAAACCTGCTGACTCTTCAGATGGTTTTCAAAAGTGTTTTGCACTGATGAGCTCTAAGCAGTTCTCCGTTTCAGCATGTGGGAGTGCTGGATCAGCTGGCAGACGTAGGCAGTCGGAGCAGAGAAGCTGGTGCCTCACACAGGTGCCCTGAATCCCTTTTCACAGGGCCTTATAGTTTTTCATTGACTATGGAAGAAATGTTGTCAAAATATTTTTTGCCACAGCAATACTTCAATTCCAGATACAGAAATCACTTTTATGCACAAGAGTGAAGCATGGAATTTTCAGCTTGTTTCTTAAGGACATAATTTCCTACCTGGAAAACTTCGAAGTCAAATACTGTTCATTGTACAGAAGCACACGCATCTGCGAAAGTATGCTCCCAGGAATAAAAATCTATAAAATCAAAACATTGCAATAAGCCAGAAAGTGATGCCCTTGGCTATCAATTCTTATTCAATGAATATTGATGTTTACATTTAGGAGGAAAATATTTATTCTGAGAAATAAACTATTCTCTTATTCAATGTTACTGCATTCATTTTACCCTTTTAACAAATAACGTTCAAGCAATCCACCTTGTAGGATTATATTCCCATCTGTGATCTGTACTGGTGGCCGAATCCTGCCATTTAATATTCTCCTCTGATATGCCACCCTGCACAGCTTGATTAGCTCGGTCTTTAGTGCCTCCTCCCTATGTTACGTGAACACAGTAGGGCCCGCAGTCAGCCTCAGAGAAAAAAAAATATTACTTTCTTAGGGGAAATGACCCCTACAAATGAATTCTCCACACCTGGAAAAGCTGGCTGGGTTTAGGCATTTAAATGTTCCTTTATTTCATGACCTCTTCAACTGCCAAAATGTGTGGGGGTTTTTTAACACCAAGACAGCAATTTTTGTTCAGCCAGTTAAAGATATGCCTGCTTTTTTGTTTCTTCACGGTTGATATTGAAACAGTATCAAACTCAAAAGACACCACTATTTTAACAAAAAAATTCTGATAAAACCAGAAAACAAGTAGTTTTCATCTCGACAGCGATAACTCTCTTGAGAGAAAACACCTTTTCAGCATAAACACACAAACTGGCCTTGGAAAGCGAGGTAGTTTTCTTCCCGTTAACAAGTTCCAATGAGTAACTCTTTAAATGAGCATCTAAATCTAATTCAGTTAGAATTACAGGCCAAAATATCATTAAATATACTTTAGAGAGCATATCAGTGTAGTTGCAAAATATTGAAATATTAGCTTCTTCTTGACAGAAAAATACCCTCTCCTTCTCTCGTGCTGCTCAAATGGTTTCTATTTCAGGCTGACAGCCCTGTAGTCAATCACACCAGCTAGAAATCTCTTCCTAGAGCAGCTACAGCTTTGGAAATGCAGATACTAGAGCTCTGCATGTACTGCCAATTTTTTTTCCCCTAATATCAAAATAGTAATATTTTTGGTTGTTATTCAATATCCTTTTTCAAACGCTGCTGTTGTCAAACTTGACTTTTCCCCCCATTATATGAACTCTTTGTAATGGCTACGGGTATTAATCAGCCACTCTTAACAGTCCTTTGATATCTATGGGATTAGTTATTTCTAATGGCAGCGCTTCCCAGCCTATCAGTTCCATCTGAAAGCAGCAGTGGCCATTTTTCCTTTTGCTCCCACACAGATAAAACAGTTCACACACATAAAAATATCAGCATTATTATTATTAACAAGAACAACAATAATAATCTTATTACAGCCTATAAGTCATGTATACAGATTCCTTCACCTGTCTCGGCCTTCAAATGAAGTTCGGGGGGTTTTTTTCATTTTTTTAAAGCATCTGAAACCATGCAACCTTTTTGCTTTGCAGTTTTTTACCAGGGGATCAGATAAGAAAACTTTTTTGATCAGTCAAAACATAATGTCAAAGTTCCAGGACAACAAGCTGTTCATACACAGAAGAACGCTTTTCCATCACCAGGGTCTGCAACAGAATATCTTGTTAAGAAAACGCTAAGGAGAAGAATAATACCTTTAGTGCAATTGCTTTAAGAACGCAATAGAATTTCAAGTGTTTCCTTCACCTTTCATTTACATAGATCATTAATAAAGATGGCAGGACACTCATTCCAAAATCTGTGGCCAGATTGTCAGCTAGGAGAATGCATTCAACTCTGTTTTCAGCATTTTCACTGACTGAGAACACGGCCAATATCTGAAAAAAATAAATTGGTGGAATTAGTGTAGAACAATAATTGTATTTCTGATGAGCAAGGCAAGGATTGGATGCTGATGCTGCAGGCTACTCAAGGATGTTTAATTGTATTCATGAACTATTTGTAAGACAGTGAGCTGCCAAAACCTCAGACATTTCCAACATGGTAATTCTGGAATGGCTGTAGTATATAGGAAAAAACAGATGTCATAATGTGTTTCATCTAGTTTAAAACTTAACATGTAATTAACTTAATAGCTCAACAATAGCTGATGTAGCAACAAATACAATGCAATTAAATTCATACCTCATTATGACATCAAGCTCTTCTACATATGCATTACAAAAAAAGATCAGATTTTGAGACACTGGTATATTTAATGGTGACTAACTGTCCTTAAAATGCAATTGCGCGTAATACTTGCTTTGTATTTCATCACTTGTGAAAATTATTTCATTTTTGTAACACTGTACTTCCTGTAGTCCTTTCATTACGCCACAAGTGAAAGCTATTCCTTGGTGTATGGTTTCAAATGCTGCATCTGGGTACTTGGACTTTTACATTCATTATGTAGTAAAATGCTTTCATTTTCTTTATCTTTTTGTACCGCTTGGCTGTTTGTCCAAACTGCTGCAGGCAATTACCGTGGGTCTTTATCATCTTCTCTGAGTACTTTCTGCAGTAGAGCTCAGGTGGTCCGTTTTATGCACACAGCACCATGCTGAGACAGAGCCCTGTTCATGTATTACTTTGGACTGCCCAAAGGTTTCTCAAGGTGTTATTAGGGTTTCCCAATTGTTAGTGCTGCAGGATGAAAAAGGGTAAGAGTAACCCTGAAACAAAATAATTTAAAAAAAAAAGTAGAGTCCTAAAGAAATACCAACACCGGGCCCAGACACTTGTTACAGAACAGCACTGCCTGACCTGCAGTTTCTGTGACAGTTTCCTACATGTAGCTCGTGTTCAAAGAAACCAAAAATACATTTTGAGGTTATAGTGATCAAGTTGCATTAAACAGAAAATAAATTTACTTTGAATTATGTAATTGATTTTTCAAGTGACTCAGATCTTCCAAGCTCACCACGCTAGTGTGTTCCTATTAAAGATATCGAAACCTCTTTGAGAGAAGCCTGAAAGGAAAAAGTTGAATTGTGGCCTAATGAAAGTCCCACTCAAATTTAATGTCACATTCCATTTACTGCAGTAGATGAGGTCCTTGATGCTGACAACAGAGTGGCCCTCTGATCCTGTGGGTATCTGCAGCTTGGTTTTTCGCTGCACAGGGATATTATTAGGAAAGAGGGATCAGTAAAAAGGAATCTGAAACCCGATCTAGTGCTGAGGAATGCCTTTTGAATGTGTCATTTGAACCGAGTTATTACTTCTGGGAGGTGTGAATGTTTTTGCTCAAAACCTGAAACGGACCCTGAAAAGTAGTAAAAAAAGTTAGGCAAGCCTTCGCAGAATTAAGAAAAGTAGTTTCAAATAGATAATTATAATTTTGAATCTGTGCATCAAGATTTCAAATAAAACTCATCATGGGTCATGGGTCTGTTGGATATTCCGTTTCAGCTTACATTAAGGTCTATCCATTTTCTAGATTTTAAAAACATATATGAATTTATGTATATATTTAGATCCGGCACACTTGGATGATCTTTTTAGTTCTCAAACTACATGTATTCCCTCATGAATGGTACTATATCTCCATTTCTACAATGCTGAATGGGCAGATTGTTTTTATCAAGCATTTCATATGAACATTTATGAACTGTGAACAAGAGGACTGTCTAATGATCGGTTATCGTGACTTTCAAAGTTAACTGATACATAATCCCTGCTCAGGGAAAATCGGGGGATTTTTATTGCACCTACAAGGAAATTTTAGGGAATATTATAAACCAATTGATTTTAAGGAAGTAAGAGTAATGGCTGACAATAAAATGCTTACAAGCTGTGGCTATGTAATACTGAACTGCTGTGCAATTTCTCCTTCAGCAGGCTCCTTAAAAGAAAAAATACTACAGGATGAAATGGACATATTTTTAGAAATTTATTGGAGACCCTTTCAGTAGGGATCACAATGAAAAAGGGAAACGGTGATACTTGCTGAGGCTGACAGCTAAAGGCACAAGTCCGTCAGTCACTCAGCTGTGGTTTAGCATTCTTTTCAACACAGATCATTCAGCCTTCATTTTCCAAACAAGAGCTGTCACCTACAATGCACACCCACATAGTTGTTCTCACTGAGTGCAGGTTGTCACATAGAGGACACAAACAGGGCTCCCGTAGAAAACTTCCATCTTTGATAGCACTTCAGAAAGGAAAAGCCACTGATTGCGGCTCACATGCTCTATCCCTACGGCTTTTTGGAGGAAAAGTTCATCAGCTTCTTCGCATGCCAAGGGACCAGCTGTCCTTCAGCACATGGAGCAACTCTGATTGACCAGGAGGACAAGTGGGAAATAAGCTCACAGCAGTGCCAGCACGGCATATGGTCATGTACCAGCTGTTTCTGAAATGCTTGCCAAACCGAGATCAGAACTGGGTTGGTTGTTAGGAAAATAAAACCCAACAAAAACCAACAAACAAACAAAAAAGTTCCACTGTCGGGATTCCTGAGATCTGACCACAAAACCAGAACTGTCAATTTGAAATGCCACACAGCAACTATGTGAATATTCAGAATAATCTGTCATTGGCCTCCATGCTCTGACTTGCTTCATTAGGAGAACACCAATGTTCTGAGCATCTGTTCCTTCTATAGAGCTTTCAGAGAAAAAATGTTTAGAAAGGGTGAAATAAGGTAAGTGGATTCGTATTGATGATATACATTACTAATAAATACATTGAGGGTATGTGCAGAAGACTGTATGGAGATTGATTTAAATTGGTGCCAATTTTTACTACACACAAGTCCCAGGTGCCCCATATTTTAGTATATTTTATTCTACCTTGAAAAGGGGAATTCAAAATCTGAGCTCCTGAACAAAAGGAGATTTGATTGCGATCGGTGCGAGTTGTGTTACAGTGGTGAAATGCTTCTGATAAACCAGGGGAATGACTCAGCAGAAAACAGTCAGCAGGATTTTTCCCCCAAAGCTTTTCAGTTGCAACTTTTCATAACAAGAAAATAACTTAAACAGTAATTAAATGGTTGAGAGAACAATTCTGTCCTTCTATTACAGTGTTTAAAGCACTACTTTCTCTTTAGATCTCTCCCAAAATACTCCTGCAAGGTTTGGAGAAAGTAACTGATTAACTGCACGTTCATATGACATCAATTACTGCCTCAGCGGCATTTAAGAGAACGCTGGTAGTTCATGTAGCTACACATTCGTGCATACTTAACTTTTGGCTAGTCTAAATCAGATTTATGACTAAATTAGGTGCTAAGGATGTTCAAAATAGGCAAACCCTAGCTAAAACAAAAATAAGAATAACGCTGCTCTGTATCAGGAAATGAGTATACGAGCTGGGAGGCAGTGTTTGCATTCACGTTCCTTATGAGATGTACTTGTTATATACAGACTTAACTTGTTGAAAGGCCTAAATGGGACTACATCCGGTACTGAGGGATCATCTTTTCAAAGACAATCTTAGTTCCAGTGACTGAAGATGTTGTGCACAAAAGCGGCAGTGTGAGGCAACATGGATGACATACTGCTTTTTGGAACTCCAGGAACCACACGTTGAGCAGAAAACAAAAAAGAAGAAAACCTCAGGATTACACAGACAGAAGACTTACTTTGACATCTTACATAATATTGACTTTCCTTAGGCCTGTATGCGTTCATGTATTTCAGAAATGTGGGGTGGTAATGTACACCTGAAAAGGGCATCATTATTCTCCCAATTAAGAAGCTTAATGAGTACTTTGGAGTGTCTTGTCATATTTTCAGCCTTAGTGGCCCATTTTCACCCATCTACTATGCTAAAAATGTTGCCCTTTCATTACTCCACGGTTGTGTAAACAGTTGTGATTAAACTGGCATTTAATCAATTGGAACAAAACCTCCGTGGCTCCCGACGAGCTCACCTACTAAACCCGACTTTCAGTGGCACCAGTCTTCTAACAGACGACTTCCCTCCCAGACGCGCTTTCATTGCGCAGTAAAATAAACTTTTATTTGCTAACCTTGCCCTCGGAGTCGCTCGGGATTTCAAAAGGACCTCACATGACAAACACCGCTACGCTCCATCATTATCCCCCACGCCCTCCCTCGCATTCCTGCCCCGGCCCTGCCTGGGTGTTCCCCTCCCCGGCGGCACAGCCCTCCCAAGGGGCGCGGGTGGTTCCGGCCGGCGGCTCT
>VZTA01030773.1:0-13418 GCA_013398855.1 Mohoua ochrocephala
CCAACCCACCATGGGAAATGAAAGCACAGACTTCACCGACTGGGCGCTGACAACAGAATTTGACTATGGCGATTCAACACCATGCATGGGAACGGAGGAAAAGCACTTTGCAGCAAAATTTTTGCCACCTCTTTATTCTTTAGTGGTGATATTTGGCCTCACGGGCAACATGCTTGTTGTCCTTATCCTGGTAAAATACAAGAGGCTGAAGAGTATGACCGACATCTACCTGCTCAACTTGGCAGTTTCTGATCTGCTGTTTGTATTTTCTCTCCCTTTTTGGGCTTATTACGCAGTTCACGACTGGATCTTTGGGGAGGCGCTGTGTCGAATTCTGTCGGGTGTCTACCTCCTCGGCTTCTACAGCGGCATCTTTTTCATAATCCTCTTGACCCTGGACAGGTACCTGGCCATCGTGCACGCGGTGTTTGCTTTGAAAGCCAGGACGGTTACCTACGGCATCCTCGCCAGCGTTGTCACTTGGGCTGTTGCTGTTTTTGCTTCTGTTCCTGGGGTAGTATTTCAAAAAACTCAGAAGGAAAATTCACGTAATACTTGCAGTGCTCATTATCCAAGTGATTCCACCATAAATTGGAAGTACTCTTTTATTTTAAAGATGAACATCCTGGGACTTATTGTTCCAATGCTCATTATGATTTTCAGTTACTCACAAATTCTAAAAACATTACTGAGATCTAAGAATGAGAAAAAACAGAAGGCAGTCAGACTTATTTTTGTGATTATGATTTTTTACTTCATCTTCTGGACACCATTCCATATTTCTTCTTTTTTGCGTACATTTCAAAATTCACTTTTCATCCCAAATTGTGAACTCAAAGGTCAACTGGAGAAAGCAATTCAAGTGACAGAAACAATCTCAATGATCCACTGTTGCATCAATCCTGTGATCTATGTATTTGTTGGAGAAAAATTTAGGTCATATCTTCATACCTTTTTCCGAAAGCATGTTGCACCTCACCTTTGCAAAAAATGTCCAAGGCTTTATCGTGAAAAATTGGAAAGGGTCAGTTCCACACTCACACAATCCACTGCAGAGCACGACGTCTCTACTGGACTGTAAAAATACATCAGAACATTAGTTGGTAAATTTTGCATCACTTGCTTTGCCTTAAGAAGTGCCTGACATTATTTAAGATCTTTATGTTGACCACTGCTGAAAACTGTATGACCCCCCTATTCTTGTGGTTAACTGCTCCCTGGGATTACAGCATTTTCCATTGCTAAACTAAGAGAATCAATGAGGTCTTCAGGAAACATTGACTGCATAGCTGTGTCACATCAAGATTTAAATAGGGCCCAGACAATTATGATCGTGCTTTTTTACAAAAATCTACCCACTGAGATTTACTGAGGGGGGAATACAACATTGAAAAGTCTAAGGAGTAATAGGTCATCTCACAAGATCTTACTGGGACCATTTAACCCAAGGATTTACCTGTTCAGCTAATAGTGCAGTCACTTTTAAACATAATCCTTTAACAGCTATAACTGAGATATAGCATTTTGAGTTTTGCTTTTTAATTTTATGTCTGACATATCAGCATTCAGTTGCTGACGTTTTCCGAAGTGTGCTTTTAATCAGCAACATTGTGATTTTTGTGGTGCAATTTTTCAAGTAACTGCACACACCAAATTTTATGACAACTCAATAAGACAATGATGCACTCCTAAAAAGCGTGAGCTTGTTTCTGACAGGTCATATCCCTCCAAGAAAAAAACTCACTAAACCAATAAAGGCACTTCAGCAAAGATCTGCAAGACCAGAATGAAAATTACCTTGGTATTTGCTATGCAAGTTTCTATATGAGAAAAATATCAGGACCCTGTGAAGGATTTTGGGAGACTGTGAGCACAGTACTGAGAGCAGGCCTCCCTAGTTGGGGACAGGTAAATCATGTGCAGAAGAAGAGTTTACATGGCAACACATGACACAAGTGTGTCAGGTTAGGCTCCTGCATGGGAAAAACATGCTCTTCACACACACAGAAAGTCTGACTTTCGGGATACACTTCTAGGAAGACAGTGGCCTTGGACCTGCAGAAGCAGCCAATTCCAGACAAGGCATACCTTCTTGCCTTCCCGGGAGAAGAGTGCCTCTAGCCAACTGGTGCCTCGATGAGAACTGCATGCTGATGGAAGAGTCAAGACCGTTGGCCTACTGGTGTACTATGGCCATACCTTTAGTCCAGTATTAAGAGTTTCCCTGTAAAAGAAAGAGGAATTCTAGGGACATGGGGTTAGCAAAGAAGAGGAAGGAGGAGCATAGCAGACAATTTCTTACTTCAAACTGCAAGGAAGTGCAGGTGAGCACTCCTTATGCAAGGGAGCTGTCCTTCTGGTTTTTTCCCCATTTCCATGGAAGGGCGCTGCTCATGCATGCAAGGACTGGCTCATGGATATCTGGAGAGGCAGGTTCAACTTACCTCCAGCAAGGTTAGGACACCAGAGGGAATTCCACTCTACTTAACATCAGGCACGTGATGCAGATGCCTCCGTTAACAGCAAATCTCTTCAAGGTCCCTCAGTGGTCAGTAGAGAATAAGAAGTGCCTGAGCCAGAAGCAGACATGAGATTTAAATAGTCTCAGGGGAAGATTAACTGTCCAGCTGTGGAAGGAAACCGAAAATGCCAGCCTCTTAATTTAGGTATTAGATGCCCTAATCTAGATGGTGCAAATACTCTTCCTCCTCTCGCCTTAAAATGCCTGGGTACCGCTTCTATTATTTGTTAGTTCTTATCCTATCAGCTATTATTACCTGGCCCCTACCTTGTGAAGTTAATAGCCACAGATAGACTGAACAAAAGACCAAAAACTATCCTCACAGTAAACTTTCTTACTTGGAAATAATAATTTTCCTTTCTTTTCTACTTCTTTTTCTGAAACAAAGTGAAAGCACCTTTATAATTTTAGAGCATAAATTAGTTCAGTGCAATACAAATCCTGCTGTAACGGTGATATCTCTACCGCTGTGTTTTATTGTAAATCCTTACCTTGTTGGAATTAAATTTCTTCCTGTTTTCATGTTAATGCAGTGAAATTAATAAAATCAGTGTCTGGAAATCTGTGTAGCCCATGTTCTCTTCTGCAAGCAAAAGGGCATTGGCTCTGCTCTCAGAGTGGAGATGGGAAAAAGACGCAGCCATGGGCACTTGCAACACCACACTTCAAACCAAGCAAACAGAGAGCTGTCTGTCCAGTCCAGAAGCTACTGCAGCTGGCATAGCTTTTATCCACCAGCAAGCTTGAGAAGAGTAACCTACAACAGCTTTGGAAAAAGTCTGCGGCCACAGATTTCAAATGAGTGAGATTTGGAGAAACAGGGTTGCGTGTATTATAAACAGGGAAAGAGAGGGAATAAAAGAGGGCAATAAAAGATGTCACTCTGTTCATACTGGGATAGAAACAGGATTCTCCATAGACTTTCTGCTGCAAATTTCAGATCTCCTTGCACCATATAGAGTGATCCCAGCCAAGGAGTGTGCCTGTTGTCCCAAGTTTTATGTGTAAGGAACTCAAGCCCTCAAAGTTCAATATGGAAATGTGCTTCTGCTTCACCACATCATTCTCCCTGTTCCATTGTGCCCATTCCTTTTTTCAGCCTATGATCCACACCTGCTTCTCTCCCCTGCACACTCTTCTCATCTGTTCACCATGGGATAAGCTAAATTCTATAACCACTCCTTTTTTTTTTTCCTGATTTTGATTTTCTATTTTGTGCTGCAGGAACACAAATAAACTAAACTTAAACATGATCCTATTGTTATGTGCCCAAACAGGATAATCAAGATAATCCTTGGTTCTTCATTGCAGCTTTGCACTGAGACATTCAGGGCTCTAGACATATTTGTGGCAGTTTTTGAGTTTTAATCAGTCAGATGTGGCTGCACCAGTGTATACCTACAAGCCAGCTAGCCTCAAATCAGGCCAGCAGGATTTCAGGCAGTCTGGTCACAGTGAGATGGAAATACTCTTGGGGAAGGTTTAACAAGATTCACCGTCCCCACGAAAGAGAACACAAGTCACCTCAGCAGAGAAGTGGTAGAAATTTTACCATATTCCAAGACAAATATTCCATAACTGAAGTTCCACAGGGGAAAAACATTGATATGAAGATACAATGTGTATGTAAGGGCTAGAGACACAGGCAGAAGCACCCAAACTGTGTGACGAACTAGAGCTATGTGAAGAAAATGGCAAGGATTTACCAATGTGCCAGGATTGCAATTACAGCAGAGAAGAAACTAACACAAGGAAGAATCACTGCAGTGTTTGGGAGGCATCTGAGCTGCTCTGGTGAGACATTGAGGAGACAAAAGCAAGCATTTGAGAGAGTATACAAGTCTCACCAGCATATCAAACAGATTCAAGACAAGACCTTTTTGAATGCCACAAATAAATTGTTGCTTTACAACAAATGTTGAACAGCTAAGTGAAAATTTTTGCAAGTTCAAAACTTTCGGCATGGGACTCCTTGAAGAGACAGTGTGATGCCTGGGCTTTCATCATGCTTATGAAAAGAATGGTCACGTGCCATGGACAAGTGTCTGCACACAGCTCCAAAACCAATCACACAGTCTAGTTTATGCGCCGAACGGGACAGAGTCCAACCTTCCTGTTAGGAGATGCTACTGCCACGTGTTCAGAAACATGGAGGGAGGAATGTCCCACACAGCAAAAGGTAACTCTGCCCACTGTCAGACAGACTTCCTAAGGGGCAAAAGGAAATGTAGCAAACGTGCATATATGGTACTGCTGAGTGCTGAACAGCACTCACAAGCAACCAGCAGATTTACAGTCACTGCCACTGGTTTATAGTCAATCTCTCACCACTGTCTGTGGTAAGTATTTGATGGACAAACAGAAACAGTGAAACATTAGGTAACCAGTGCATAGGGATGTTCCTGTCACAAGACTTTCTTGTTTGTTAACCCAACAGTAACCCAATGTGCCCCTATTTTATATAAGATGAATGAAAATGGGGAATAAAGGAAGAGGAGTAGATGGAAATGGATAAATAGGAAAAAGTAGTCAAAAAATGAGAGAATGACTTTATTAGCCCTAAGATACACTAAAAAAAGAATAGCCAAACTAACGGGAAGACCAGAGGTAAATAATTTAAGCAGACCCTCAAAAAGTTTCGATAAGAGATACTTCCAGTTCTGAAGCTCCAGTGAAAATTACAGAAGGGATAAATACAATGAACTTAAGAACAAATTTACATGGTATCTTGCTGCAGTTAATGAGAAACAAAGAAAGTGCCAGGGGAATAACGTGATGCTGACCAGCTTAAATGGCACAACAGGCAGACAGTGCTCATTTTGAAATTAAATTTTGGTGCTGTTTTCAACCGCTGATGCCTACCAGCCTTCACTAGGAAGTGTTTAGTGTGGTTACTGTGGTCTCAGAAGCACTACTCCTCAATATAGTAATAAAAAATTTTAGCTAACAGAGGACAAAATCCAAACTGGAAAATTCTGGTGCATTTAGAATATCAATAGCAACCAGGCCAGAACAAAGGGGTGCAGGCACTGCTCTGTACCCATATTCTGGTGACACTTGCCTACTAGGAGCTGGACTTCATTCAAAAAATTGAATAGAAAGATTAAAAAAAAGTTGTCTAAGTTTGTATAACTGCCAAGATATTTTGAATGTCTGGTGACAGCGAGAGCAATCTCGGTTTGAATGTTGGAAGTAGTCTGGAATGACTGATTTTGGAAAGGTGGGACCCCAACACTAAGACGGAGGAGGGCAGAATTTTTAGAAACATGGGCCAATATGCAAAAATGCACAAACCTCCAAGTGAGGCTCAGCTCTCCAGGACTGTCCACAGGGTTGTGCCGGTAGGACGCTACCCATACAACACAAACAACTCAACCTACCCTGACACCAGACTTCTTGCGTGGAATGGAAACCAAATGGATGGAAGTAAAAGAGCCATCTGGACATAACTTGCAGGGACACTAATATAAGGTATGGACAGTTACAGACTGTACCTAACCTTTGGCTCCCGAAAGTACTTTCTGGTTTCTAGGTGCTGGTGTTGTCCCAAACATGGGTCCTTTTGCCTGGTGTGCAAGAAGCCGATTCACACACATGCAGTTGAGATATTTGTTTCTTTTATATCTGCGCAGAGATGGGTGCTAGGTCGTGAATCCACAAAGCTGGCACACCTCCAAAATGCCAGGGGGGCTCATTTTCATACGCTTTGAACAATAAAAATTCGACATTTCCCATGTATGTACCAACCTAAAGCTGAAGTCCTTGCCTTTGCACTCTCTGATCTCCATTTAAGGGTACAGTGCACACTTCCTTTATCCTGCACGCTCTGTGAAGAAGGGGGTTTTGTGGGTAAGAGGCAATCATAGTCTATAAGCAGGTATTTAACTCTGCTAATGACTAAGCAAACTTCTTTGGCTTTATCAACAGTTTCATTTTCCTTGTAGTTAGATTTATAGTGTTGTCCTGTTCTTACTTCTCAGGTCAATAGATTTTGGTTCCTGCGTGTTTGGTTTTTCCTTCATTTTTCCTAAGTTCTTTTATTTATCCTGTACTATACTTTGGTGAATTTTTAACTCTCTCAAGGTACTTTATTGCATTACTGGCAAATACTTTGTCATCTAACACACTCTAATGTGACCTAGTTTTCACCGGGAAGAAATTTGGTGTGTGATTTTCCCAGCCTGCCTGATAAAAGGTCCAGGAGTTACGAGTACACTGAGGAACATATCCAATGCACAGATGAGATAGCCCCAAAGCACAAACTCTAGACCTAGAATTTATGTACTGTAAATGTATCTGGAAAAAACCCAAAGTGTGTGAATTACAGGCCGATGTAAAAATGAGAGTCTGAGAGATGAAATTTTGTGAAATGCATGACTGTGGCCCAAAAGTAAAATCTATTGTACTATGACAACCCTTTGTCTATAAATAAGGAGAGCATACATCAGAAACCTGGATAAAAATAGTGGAAGGAAGCAATGTTCTCTTCCTCGCTGCATAAGGAAACATAGTTCAGTAAGAGCAGCTTGGAGAAAGCCAAAACAAAAATAATACCATGACAATAGAGATAATATGTGCTGCAATTTGTAATGATGTATGTGCCAGACTTACAGGAAGAAACAAACAAACAGCCTAAGAATAATGGGTGAAAAAGACCCAAACCTTTGATGCTATTGACAACAAACAACAACGTGAAGAAATGTTCATCTGCTTCAGAAATGCTTGCATCTTCCAGAGTTTGTTTTTGTAACCCATCTTCTTTTACATCTATGTGTGAAGTGTTCTGGTTTTTTTCCACTAGCCTCCATGATAGAAACCTTGGGGCGTGGTACATCATGCTTTTCCCCTGTTCTCCCCCAAAGAATACACCTCACAGATGTCAAGAGTGGGCGTGATTGTGATGGTGGCTCAAATGATGAGTCACCAGAACTTGAGAGCCTGAAAGAGAAGGCTGATAAGAAAAAAAAGAGTCTAACGCAACAAAGTAGTTTTAGCTGGATGTCTTTATTCAGCCTCTTCAAGACAAAGACACTTGACACTGATGAAATAAAATACATGCTAATACTAACCTAATTTGGACACAGATGTTGTGAATCTAACAAGTAACAAGATTCATCTACTTTGTGTTCACTTGTCTTCATTTGACCTCTTCTCCAGATGAAAAGGATTAATTTTAGCTGTAGCGATAGACTTTTAATAAGAGCGTTGTGCTCTATCACACTGTGTACACCTAAGAAAGGCATCTGTCATTCTGTCTTTTTTCCCCCCCAGCCTTTCTTTTTCAGGTGGTGAAGGCTGGAATAACTTGAATGGAAACTGCTAGTCGAGTTTTCAAGTTTCTGTACCTATAATTGTACTTGATGACATTTGTGTTTCACAAATGAGTTTTTGGTATGTGTCCCAGTAGCCGTTTCGGTGCCGGCGTAAACCTCATGTAAATAACAGCCTCTCCTTGTGGGAGTGCCGTGCCTCTCAGAGAACAGACCCTTCGGTGAGATGGGCTGATTGCTGTAAAGATGAATCATATAACCAGTCATTGGATAGGAGAGATTGACAAATGCAGCTTGACTTGACAGAGCGCATGGCCGCACACTTGCTGAGTATGTCAACTTGAGCCCCACAGATGAGGAACGAAGCTCACTTCCATTCCAGGAATATCTTTATGGAGGGAAGGAGCATCACATCACTAAACATAACTCCTACTCATCTCTGAATGAAAACCATGATAGGTAAAATTCAAAGCTATATCAACCCACTAAATCGTTACTTTTATTATTGAACAATAACTTCAATTTCTTGGTAAAATGATGAGGCTCAGCTTAGGTAAAGATTCTTAAAATCCACTGGAGTTCATGGCAAGCAGAAGTACACTTAATCAAAGAAATGCTTGGCAAGGGATTGAGAAAAGCTGAAAAAAATCTGACTTGCAACAATGGCTGTGCCGCTTGCATTGTCCATACCTGTGCTCACACACGCTAGATGGAGGCACCAGGGAAGAGGAGGTGAGGCAGCACTAAGATGGCCAGTCCCAGATTAGTGTGATGAAACTTCAGACTGGATGGGAGACCAACTCCTGCAGGAGAGATCTTGTCCTAACAGCGTTGATGAACAGCACATCACCCAGTGCCCCACAAACAGCACAAGGGGATTGGACTTGCCTACAGCAACACGCAAGATTACTGATCAAACCCGGCCTCCCAGCAGCTCTGCTTATCTGCAGCTGGGGTAGAGCTAATTGTAGATATCCTGCAGGTGCTGATAATAAAGTCACACAGCCCAGTACTTGGGCTGCCAAGTGCCACAGCAATTCACACTCTCTCTGAGGAGTCTCTCATCCAGCTGTAAGATGCAGCTGGTGAGCAGACCAAGTGCATTCCCCTTTTTCAGCTGTTATAACCGTGAGTGGCAGAGGCCCTCTGTTGGTGTGCAATACTCTTCATCAGTAAATAACATGCCCCACTGTGCTCGCTGACCAGACTGAGCTGTGGGAACCAAAAGCTATAACCAACAAAATCAAACATGTTAATAAAGCCAATGAATCTGCGGGAACAAGGAGCTATTACTGAGGACCAGCCTACCACAGGTCTTAGTTTTAAGTAGTAGTGGTAGTTGTTACTGTTAGTTGAAATGTTGTGGGCAAGTGTTGCAGGAGCATATTTCAGAATTAAAAGGCTTGATGAAAGACAGGCAAGTCCAGCAACAGGTCTGAGACCGTTTCCCCTGTTCCTATGGTGTGAAATTATGAAAGGGTTTAGAGTCTCCAGTGGGTTAAGTAACATGTAACATACAGTAAACAATGCAGGCTTCATGAAGAAATACTTAAAGTATCTGTCAATTTTAGTATGTAGACTGTTTTGAAATTATATAGTGAAAAAGCAATTTGACACAATACCTTGTTTCCGAAGTATAATAATTCAGTATAAAAGCCTATTTTTTTAGCCAGGAAAGTTATGCAATAATCGGGAACTTGTTTTAGATGTAGTGGAAACAGTATTAGAAGCAGCTATTTCCACTGACTGTGTAGGGGGTCTAATATAGTCAGTCCATCAAGCATGGTGGGGTGAATATACCCTTAGAGTACCCTGCAGGGGCCTTTAATTTTGACCCTGAGACTCCAGCCTTTCAAGAGCTCGTTGGAACAGCCGATTAGGAAAGGAAGAGAAAAATCCATTTGTCCTATGGAATAAGGATTAGTCCCTCATGCAAAGAAGGGTTGACAAGGAAAACAGAGTGAGCTTTTCACTCTTTACTCTCTCCCCTCAGATCTGAGAGGTAACTCAGAAGTTGTGATTCCCTTGACTTCCGCTAAGGAATGGCAGCAGCCAAAGAAAGACGTCCCCATTGTGCTTTTGGTGTTCTAAAATCTTTTAAGGATACCAAGGGGTGAGTGCAGCAAAGGCATCCCTTTAGTGCCTTCACTGATATGATGAGATCCTCCAGAACACTACCAAGAGGTGTCAAGGGGAGGCAGGGGGGTGTACTGTATCAGGTATCTTCTCAGGGGTTCTCTGGCATCTGCTAAGGCACCATCCCTTTCTTGCTTTCTGTATTTTTCCTACCTCCTGTGTCATTTCTTTGATGTCCAAGAAGGATCTAGAAATCTGCTCACAGTGCAGCTTCGGTTTAACTCTAAAAGTCAGAGGAATCAGCTACAAGGAAGGAAATTGATAAGAAATCAGATTTTATCAGGCTTTTCTAAAGCTTAATTCCAAAACGTAAATAACAGTGCTGTTTTAAAAGATCAGACTCACTACACAGACTAAGTCATAGTCTTATGAGAGGGATTAAAATAAAAAGCACAGTCCAGAAGACTGGGTTAAAGAAAAATGGGATCGATCAACTCTCCTGAACCATAAGGACTGCAATTCAGAGCAAGACAAGAGAAAGTGCAGGTAATTCTGGATAGAAGCATAAACTTTATTCAAAGGCTTCACTTTTTGTTAAAGGACAGAAAAACAGAAAAGAAATTTAATGACTGAAAAATGTAAAGGGATTAACTGCATATAAACGGTTCTTGATTCAAACAGGTTAGCCAAAAGAAAAAGATAAAATAATTTTAAAAATCCTTTTTCTAAAACTACAGCTGTGGGTTGTGAAACTTCGACTCCTAGGAGGATCCTCTAGAATTTCAACATATCTGCACGTCTCAAGAGTTAGAAAAATAACATTTGATGACCCATTTTTAGAAAAAAGAGAACCAGAGAACCGTTCCGTCTTTTTTTTTAAATGAAAACAGATTTTTTTTTTGCTAGAAGTTTTCAAACTGGTACATCCTTCTTCACACAGGAAGAGGTGTTTTTGACCTTCACCTTGTGACAGACAAGTCAGTTTGGCATTACTCATGTTGTAATAATACAGAACATCACCTGGACCATAAGATACATGGTAAGTCATCTTTGCCTTTTTTTTTTTTTTAAAGCATTTAGTAGCTACTTAGGTAGTATGATGCCTGAAGTGAAAAATACTAGTGGAATCCTGCCAGTGCACTCGTCTTTAAAAATTACCCTGGCAAACTGCACAATATATGTTAAATGGAATACATGAGTTTTTAAGGACAAAATCACTGGAAGACTTGAGCAGAGGATCCAGGTAAGCAAAGAAATAAATCTCTAGAGATTGATCTGATTAAGAAACATGATGGAGTATGCCTCCCTGATTTTGTCTCTGAAAGTGATGTGCAATGATGGAAATAGGGATCTAAAAACTGTTACTTCAAAACAAAACGCTTGTTTGAGTAATGAGCTATCTGGGTGAAGAGTACTCACTCTTCTCATGGGGTGACCACAGAAAACCTAGTGTTATCTTTTAGACACTGACTCATTGGATCCTGTTTACATGCAGCATACCTTAGCACTTTACCCCTGTTTGCTACAGCTTTATAATTATTATCATTTTATGGGACTATGCAAATGAACCGAAACTCACTTTAATAAAATCTTTGCCTCTTAAAACACAGAAAGCTGTCACTTGAAACTCAGAATGAAACAGTGATAAAAGTTTACTCATCTTTTCTACGGTGAACCTTTCTTTTAAAAACTGCATGACTGCTAGTCTCAAGCAGAGCAACAGAATTTGTACAGCAGATTACAGGTTTCTAGAAATATTTCATTTAACTAAACAGTACTCAAAATAACATAGAACTTTTTTTTTTTTTAAATATCCGTTCTTCAGAGATCTTCGTTGAGTAGCTTTCGGGGTTTTTTTAATGATCAGGAAACAGAAGCCCAGTCAGATCCCTCCAGTTAGGTGACCAATCTGCTCTAGTTAGGTGAACTGATTAACCCAGTGAAATATTCTAGCCAGTAGCTAACAGTGTCTCCTAAAACAGCAAGATTATAGGATAAAGCACAAACCTGCTTACAGTTCCTTTTTCTGGTTCCCAAATTATTTTTCCAAGTACTTTTAGTCTCCACTGTCAGCATGTGCTGCATGCTATACACCATTCAGAGTAGTAAATACTTTTGCAGAGAGACTTCTGAAACAAAGGCTGGGCTAGAGGAATGGGGCTGGGCTAGAGGAATGGGGCTCGGTCAGCAGAAGCAACTGCTCAAAGGGGAGGCCATAATTTAAGCATGCAAAAAGGGTTGTAAGGAAGAAAACAAGATGCAGGGAAGATGTGATTGTCATTCCAGGAAGGCAAAGGAAAAAGAGGGAAGGCATTGAGATAGCAGTTAACAGGAAGAAGGGTCTGTCACAAAAAGAATTATCACAGTAATATCAAGGCATCATTTTGCAATGATATTTTCATGAATCTATCAATCACCTACTCATAAAATCCCACTCTGGGTTTATGACTTAGTGGTTTTTCATACTCATATTTATGCATGACCATCCATACTCATATTTATGCAAAATGAGCAAGGCAGGAAGTGCTGGGTCTGGTACTCATCCCATAATCCCAGTATACAGCATGGCTGACTGACACATTGTAAATGAGGATATTTAGCTACATGCAGTACCAGGCATGTACTGTCAGGGTATGCAACACGGATCTAGCAGGTCTAGCTGAAGGAAATTGTAAATGTTTACTTGAGTAATGCCCAAGTCTCATCTTGTTTTGAAGTAAAGAACTTAATGTTTTAGACCAAAGAATGTTTTATAAACTTGCCTTTTTTTTTTTTTAAAGTGTTGCTGAAAGCACTTAAGAAATATAAACTCTTAGCTACTTTAAAATCAAGTTATTTACTGACAACAGATGGAGCCACTTCCTTTACCAACAAAACCATTCTGCTGCATTGTAATAACTATGTAGTTAGCATGACTATGGAAAAAAACTGTTTCAGAGTTTCCTGAAAGACAGTCTTTGAAGAGTTTGACAGCACTTATTTCTCATCAAGAAATTGTTTCTGGGCAAAGTTGAGACCCAAACTGTTACAATTTGCTGATATTCTCTTACTCCTCATTCTCTGAAAGAAAACTTTACACCATACTCAGCATACCATAAGTAATGTCTAAACATGGATGTCATCATTCTTATAATTCTTAGGCACAGAGCTGCTAGCCAGGCTCAAAAACTTGGGGAAAGAGCAGGAAAATGTTTTGCAAAAGCAGCATTTGTTTTTTTGTACAAGGTGGAGATTTCGCTCCAACAAGGCTTCCTCTTTTGGGGCAGATAAGAATCTCCATCAGGAGCTGGCAGCAGAACCTCATTTTTAAGGTCACAGACCTGGCAAATAGCCCCTTCCCCAAGTCCTCAGCTTAGGTTTAGCTAACTCAACCACTTTACACAGATTAAGGACACTGGCATTTTAAGCAATCTGTTTTTACAGTAGAAAATAGTCCTTTCTCCCGAGAGGTTTTGTCTGCAGGCACAGAGAGATGCTTTGGGGATTTCACATGCTCTAAGGCGGAAGGGACCACTATGAGCTTGTACCAAAAAGCAGAGCAGGGCCCTGTC
>VZTA01030805.1:0-13976 GCA_013398855.1 Mohoua ochrocephala
AGTGTTCAAGGCCAGGCTGGGTGTGGTTTTAAGCAACTGGGTATAGTGGAAGGGGTCCTTTTCCTTAGCAAGGGTTTTGGAACTAGATGATCTTTAAGGTTCCTTCCAACACAGACCATTCTATGATTCTTTGGTTAAAAAACCAAATATCCTTTATTGCAACAACAGAGAACCAATTTTCAAATATTAAGGTCCAGGAATTGTCAGTAAGCACTTGAACTATGACAAAAAGATAATTTTATTTATACACAAGGAGACCACCACAGAAGTCTCATTTGTTCGTCAGGCTTATTAACAACAACAATCTGATTTGTACTCCAGACACTTCAACATCACGTGTTATGTATTCAAGAAAATTAAAAAAGAAAACGCTTACTTTTTAAGAGAGGAGGACAATATCACAGCACAGTATTTAGAAAGAGAAATCCAAATGTATGGGTGCAGTTTGACAAGACAACTCAGCACCACTGCGACATAGGGAGAGCCCATGCACTCCTTCGCCTGACTACACAGCACCACTCCAACCTCCTCTGATCTTCTGATGTTTCTCTGACCCACCCATAAACCAGACCAGCTCACTAAAGCTTCAAAAGATCACTTTCCTTCTGCTAGATGAACTTCCTCCCTTGTCAGTGATCTTAATCATTTCAGGGATCAGACAAGTACAACAGATAATGCAAGAAAAAAACACAAGCTGAGGACGAGACCACTGTCTGCAGGAACAGAAAGCTACAAGTGAAATAGGCTGTCTGCATCACACCTTAACAGTTTGTCCCCAACATGTATTTTTAACAAATACTAACAAAATACTTATAATACCACTAATAAATTAATACACCATTCATTATGTTATAGTATTTATTTATAACATATGTTAAGGTGATAATACATATAAATACTTTTGATCATACTAAAAAATACTAAACACTGAAAACTAGTATTAAATGTTAACCAGCCCATGTTCACATGTCATTTTTAAAGTAGGTTTAGCTTTGATAATTTTCAGCCTGTCAAGAGAAATCCAGGGAAAGAAAGAGGTCTATATGAAGATTCAATCTCAAGACTCACTTAACTCTAGTAAAAAAAAAAAAAAAAAAAAATCCTTACTTTTTTCTTCCTCATTATTTCACTTCTTCAGGACATGTATCAATGTAACTCAAAATAATATCTACACTAAAAGCTCATAATTAGAACTTCAAATTAGATGAAGCAGAATTTGGTACTAAAAAAGAAGACTTGGTCAAAGAGGTAGCAGAGTAACAACCACCATTCCTAAATACAAAACACCTGCACCCTGCATAGCACTATAAAATACATGGGCAGCACCTGGGTGTTTTCCATAACTCTCTGAAACTACAAAATACCAACGTTTTACGACATTTTAATACCCTGCATATTCACTTCTAAACACTGTAAGCATTTGTGTATATACCTTTTGCTTTATTCAGGCATGAGTTTACTTGTGGACTCGGAGAAATACAACCCTGCTTAACTCAATTTTAGTAACTACTTTCTGAAACTACACAAGTTCCCCTGTGAAGGACAGAAGCAGAGTTTCAAGGTAAGCCACAGAACCAGTTTGAAACCGGCTAAGCGAGACAGAGAAAATGAAACTAGGAAGGATGAAGCAGCATGTAACAAAGCTTTAAAAGGGGTAACATTAAAGCTATTTTGCCAGCAGTGAAATTAGTAATGCACAGGCTCCTTTACTCCATCTCCACCCTTTTCCATGCAAAAAGCCAAACTCCTCCGAGTCTCCTATGATCACACTTCTCTGTGCTTCCTCCAGTGCCTCGCCTCTGGTCCCAAGTCTCAAGATCAGCTAGGATCTTGTCCTGTCAGCTGGCAGTTAAAACAAAATACCGGCAATGGAGACAAATTCTGCTACTTCAGGTCTCCCTCTGCTAACAATATTCACAAAATTTATAAAAGCTGAGTATCTTTGAGATCTCTAATGCTGTCAAATGAACATATACCAGCAAATAGCTTCAGAAACTGGAAGAGCAGGCTGTCAGCGTGATCACATGAGCGATCAGTTCGTTGCAGCTGCCTAAGGAACCAGACTAGCAATTAAGGGGTTTATTTAATTAGGTTATTCTTTGTTTAGGCTATTATTTTCAGCTGAGCCTCACTTGTCTGCATATTAACTCTACACACAAACTCAGCAAGTACAAACCAAGTTAAAATTTAAGATACACGAGTCCAAATACTAACCTATGTCAGGATACGTGCTGTGTAAGATGCACCAACACAGAAAACGTTTTATTATGAAGTAGTGACAAAACTACTACAAAGTTGAAATCACTGAAATTTTAAATATATCACCAAGAATCCAAGCTCCATTTTCCAGTTAACAGGCAGTCTTAAAAATTCAAGCACTGGGGAATCAAATCACACTTAGACTACCATCCAGAACCTTCACCTAACCACAGTACAATATGGAGACAGAGCTTTCATAACACTCAAGAGACTACCCGAACTGGGATATGCTAGAATTAATTTCAATTTGGGAAGCCTTTACAGAGAGCAGTCTATCCACTGCTTCCTCCCATTTATAGCAAAACAGGTCTAATGATTCCACAGCACTCAACTTGCTCCCTCAAGGAACTGGGTCTCAAACCATTTATACCTTTAATGATTAAAAATAGCACTTCAGTTTCAACCCAGAAACTTATTACTTAACAGTAGATATCATGAAAATGTTCTGGGACTAGAAAGATATGATACAAGCACCAAACTTAAAAATTAAGAAATTAATAATGCAATTGCAGAAGTAGGAACCGATGCACTGAACTCAAAACTCCTAATGAAACACTGCCACTGAAGCAAACGCACTCACATGCTGAGAGAATGCAGAGAATATGAATTAATAAAATCTTAATCATGTCAGAAACTGCCTTCAAGCATACCAAAGCAACAAAGAAAAAGCAAGCACAGAAGAATCAAAAAATGACTTTACATAGTGTCAGAAGGTACAAAGAGAGAAACAAAATTTAGCGCAACTGCATTGATCCAACAGAAAAGAGAGACCCAGCAAACTCCAGCTGTGATCCAGAACAACCAGAACCACCTCTTACAGAAAGCACTCTTGCTAATAACGAGTAAGGAAATAACTGGCATTAATAGGATACCATCCATGGTCTAGACTGGCAAAACACAGTCTTCATTATCTTTGGATTCAAGAGTAAAATGGAATGTGACAGCTGAATGAATACCACAAATCAGCTGTTGAGCTAAGATTCAATTCAGGAAGAGGCAGTGATGCAAGGTGGTAACACACCTTCACTGAAGGCACTTGAACGATGGTAATCATAAATCTAGAAACAAAACCCAAAATGAATAATAAAGCAAGAAAATATATACAGCTGCGTACTTATCTCTTTGCTTTCTATGAATAGGAGAAAGACAGAAAACCTGTTTATTACAACACACATTTATGAGCAAGCTACAAATATACTGGTATACATGATTACCTGTAGTCTCTATCCATCTCTAAATTTGAAAATACTAATTTGATACTAACAGAGCTTCATTTATAACATGTAGAGTCCTTAAGTTTTGGAAAACACAAACTAGAAATCAATTAATAAAACTGACCTTTTTCTTCTCAATTTATCCTCTCAGAACAGTGACTACACCAGTACAGTCTTTCAGCAGGACTGAAGAACACACATACCAGGGGAGTACTCACTGACAGGTGCCTTCACGTATATCACAGGAACCAGCTGGCTAACGCATGACATTTGATTAATTCCCAAGTTAAAATACAAAGATTACTTATAGCATCTTGAAGGGGAAAGGGTAGGGGGGTTTTGTTTCTTCTGTTTTTTAAGTTAAATCTCCTGGCCAACAGAATAACCAAAAAACTCTTCACTATACTGCTGGTCTGAGCACCCCAAAATAATCCTAATCCAGTAGTCTTGGACAGAGAAAATGAGTACAAACCATATGTACCACTGGCATCTGCAAGCACGTGAACACAAGTTCATCGAGTTCTCAAGTAAGAGATGATATAACATGCAAACCACAACCACACCTTGCAATTTCTGAAAAAGACTGTCTGGTTTGCCACAGGTTTGTCTGTACTCAGACACAGGCATGCAGACATGAATATCTGAGTTATCCACCATGGTCAAACTTGCTGTCCTCGCCATAGTTAGTGGGGCACACCCTGCTGACTGTCTGCCGCACCCTGAACACTCGCACCGCCGCTCGTACAGCTCCTCACTCACACAGGCAACTTTTCAACCCACTCTCATGAACGTTGCAGCAACTGTTTTTTCTCTTTTCCATGGCCTCTTCCCATGTCTAAGACATGAAATTAATGTACTGACATTCAATCTTCAGCTAACCAACCCTATTTCTCTGCATTTTGTTAAATGCACAAATAGCGTTTCTTGTTAACCCACTATACAAGCACGAAAGACCCTGAAAGTTACTTTCTCTTAATAATAATGAAATAGACATTTTCAAAAAATCTGTTTCAGCTACAGGCTTTCAAAAACCTCTACTTCTAACTTCAGTTAAATCCTACTTTCTGATACTGAAATGTAACTTTTTCCACCTCATTTGACTCTCTGAAAAGACAACGACTTCAGACATGTCTCAATCTTATTTGTACTAACTTTGGAGAAACTGAATCCAGGTCCTCTGGTTATTTCAAACTTTCCATTTTCTAATTTAAAATACATCTTGTGATTAACAACACATCTTCTTGGATGTCCCAGAATATTAATCTGGATTCTTATTTTAAAAATACATGTGAAAAAAATCTGGTCTGCCTTTTCTCCTACCAGTTCATTCAAAGTTCTTGAAATGGACTGTCTTTTAGAAATGGGCTGTCCATTACAGTATCTAAAATACTCAAGGCTATTTAGTGCATTTAATAAACTTTTATATCCCACAGTACAAAAAGATAAAATTGTCTTTCCAAAGTATAACTTTTATTCATGAAAAAAATGTGACTGTGTCCCCAGCAGCCCAATTAGTTAAGCTCATGTCTCACCTTTGCCCTCATGTAACTATTCAGTTAAAAAATAACTTGGTTTCTCTCAAACTACAACACATTTCAAACACCAATAAAATACACCAAAAACATTGCCTAGCTGTCTGTCCACTTATTCTGGATAAGCCACTTGTTCCCTTGTGTATCAGTTTCTGCAAAGGTAAAAAACATGGATTAAAACATTAACTCCTAAAAATTTAATAACATCAAAGATCTGCATTAAGATCTATTGATGAGAGTTAGGGAAGAGCTAGGTATCCTTCCTAATGCATTTTTGGGCTAAGCATACTAAGCAATTTTAAAAATCCAGAAGGCTTCACAATCTCTTTGCGATATTTTAAGTTTTGTTTGGTTCTGAATTCTATTTACTAGATGAACAAATTTTCTCATGACTGCCATCATGTCATCTGACCGGAATCTAATAAATCCCTTCAAATCCTATTTCCATTTTTTTTTTAAGTTCACCATTTTGCTTTACAGCCTCTTCACCAAAACGAAGGGGAGAAAAAAAAAAGGAGTAAAACTCTCCTTATGTTTGGTACAAACGTTCAGTAGCTGAAACGCTCTCATAACCATGCTCGAACCAGGTACCACACCTTGCCTTACGCATCCACTCTATGCCCTAATTTCAGGATGACACACCACACTACCCACTCTCTCCAGCACCAACACATCCTCACAAGCTCCTCTCCTCCCCAACCCAACCCACATTTTCCTGGCAAATGCCCTCAGCCCCTCTTGTAGGGAAGAACTGGCTGATTGCTTGGTGGGAAGAGGTAAGACCTGATACACTTGTCTGGGAAAAGAAGGTAACATGACTCAACTTGAGGTCGAGCACAATACAGCAGACATCACAGTATTTGTGATGGTACACAACATACTGCTGCAGGCTGAACATCTACCTTCGTGTCCTAAAAATCCACTGTAAGAGCACTTTTACTTCAAGGCTAGATTGGATGGGGCTCTAAGCAACCCTGTCTAGTGGAAGGTGTCCCTGCCCATGGCAGGGGGTTGGAACGGGATGATCTTCAACATCCATTCCAATCCAAACCACTCTATGATTCTGCCCATGCCTTCAACTGAAAAGAAGCTGAGAAATAAATGTATTGGGATTAGAGCACATTAACTACCTTAGTGAGAACTCCAAGTTTCATGAGGACCCTGATGTGTTAACCTTGCTGACAGCTTGAAAAAAGACAACGTCAGCTTAAAAGAACGCATCTCCTGGTTGCAGTTCTCTAATTTCCACTTGTTTGCACACAGTCGTTTATCAGACATTGGCTCTCCACAGGTGTTAAGGAAAAATATTATTCACGCTTAAGTGCTTGATGATCTTGGAATAAACAACTATTAACGATGTATTTCATTAGTGGTAATGATAGTAAAGAATGCCTCAATTGCAGGATGATCTGAACTATTTTAACATTCAGCTTCTGTATTTATTTTCCAGTGAACGATGCTCACATCAATAATAGCCATTAAGAACACAAAGAGTACCATCATTAGACTTTTTCAGAAGAATAAATTCTTCCCCACTCATTCAGGTTACAGAAAAAAACCAATCATATTTCTTGCACTGGAAGATCTGCTTTATTATTTCAACAGATTTCCATTTTATTTCCTGGAACTCTTCAACTGTAGAATTCAGGTTATTTAATAAATGTAGAAGCTTTTGAGCAAAGTTAAAAGTTTACAAGTTAAAAATATAAGCACTGTTAATTGGGGATTTTCACACCTGCAACCATTCCCTCTGTCTGTTACAGAAAAAGACACCTGTTTGTATCCACACTGAGGGAGTGCCTGTCAACAGCTTCGCTGTGACACACAAAAAACTCTTGCAATCTACAGGTTACTCGGTTCATGAATGAAAGGGAGAGTGACCTACAGAGCAGCCTCTGCCAAACTGTGACAGAGGCCATAAATAGTGAGCTGAGGTTTATCCTCCCATCATCAGCAGCCCTCTCCAAGCATTTCCACCAACAGCACTCCTCTCTTCTCCTCCGTGCCTTCACCAAAATTAGGGTGACACCGTGGAATTTCAGCTGATAATCAAATCAGAAGGATGGAGGGAAGGCAAGGCCAAGCCAGAGGATGTGGAGAAGAGGATTAGTTTCAGCTGGACCAGTAACGTGATCCTGATCCAGCTGATCAAATGGCCTGGCAAGCATTAATATTGGCGAGTCTGTTGTTTTCACAACTGCAGAGTTCACAGCCAGAGCTCACAGCTCCCAGCACATGTGAAATCACACACCTGCAGAAGAACAAGTCCACTGAGAAGAGCTCTCTACTTGCTGTACGGGGTCCACACCTCACTTAGACGTTTTTCTGGTAGATTCACTTAAGGGAAGTTTTTAAAACCACTGATCCTCCTCATTTAACACTGAAGGAATACTAAAAGCAACACATTTTTAGTCAGAACTACATCAACCATTTCTGTGAGTTTCTAGACCCTGTTAACAAAGACTTCTAAAGCAGAAATTCTATTTATGTAATGGATTGAGAATCAAGAATAATTACAATTCTGATGTGGAAAAAATAAGAACATTCAAATGTTGTTTCCTACCCTCAGTCCTCGAAAATCCATCTTGTTTCTGCTTAACAGTCACATCCTAAACAAAGCTCATAGGACATGGCCTCCTTCAATACTACTACAAACCTAAATAAAGAAGCAGAATGATCTGAATGAGAATAGCAAAGAGGAGAACAGAGTGAGAACCCCTGGACCAGACTGTTCCCCAAGGTTTGAACACGACTAGGAAATAGGCTCAGTACACAAAGCAAGGAAGTGTCTGTAGCAAGAGAAGCTACAGGAAGATGGCCTTCTGTGTGGATAAAAAAAGGGGATTAAAAAACACTTCTTCACCCCTAGCTACAATCCACTTGAAGACAGTATTTTCAAAAGAGAAAAAAGAAATTAAAATTGTGCATAACTGTGATATTAAATCTTAAGATTAATGTACTGAAATTTAAATCATAATAAAAACAAAATTCAAAGCCTGAAAGATAAATCAGAGAAATAATAGAGTATAGTTATTAAGTATTTCGAATGAGGGATTGCTGAAGCACGGCAACAAATTTCACCCCAAGTAATCTCTTCCACATGTAGAAAATGAACAGCTTCTTCATTTCAGGTTATTTAAATAGCTTGGCTCAACTATTTATCCACTTAAAATGAAGGAACTGACTGGAGGCTGGAGAAAAGCAAAATGCCCCTTTCCCAGATTATGAAAACACCCAAACCAAAGCATCTGCTCCAAGTGCAACTGGACACAAACTTTCTAGCAGAGCTTTACATCGGTTAGGCCATCAACAGACACTACTAGAAGCATAAAGGTAAAACCACAAAATTCAGTACAGGCTACAAGAACTATGGAACTTGGAGAAGCTTCTAAACTCTGTACTTCTAATAGGAGAACTAAAGCTGCCTCCTTCATACCAGTTCAGCTGGAGTTGAAGCTATTACAGCATATACATACTCAGTGCAAAATGAAAAGGCTTACAGAAGATTACACATTAATCTTACGACTGGTTGAAAAGTTGCCTGGTTTAGAAACTACCGAGCAAAAAGAAACTAAATTTATTCAGAAAAAAGAGTCCAAGCAAGTATAAATGCAAACCAACACTCGAACAATTTAAAGCAGAATTAATGGTTAAAATAAACCATGAAAATCCCATCAAAGGTAATGAAGACAATATTTCAAGAGTGAAGTCAGACTGAAAAATTGTTTAGAAAAACCAGCAAAGCATGAAGTGTACACAGAAAAAAAAAAAGGATAAAAACATATTGTCAGCTCCCTTTGCAATAAATGGGTTCATGAGCGATACTACCCACAGAAAAAGTAATCCATTAGAGCTAAAACATCTAATAAACAATCAGTAATCTTTCAAAGGGTCACAGCTACAAAATAGCACACAACAGTCACAGCAATGAAAGCTTCAGCTCACTGATGCCTACTTGCTGCATGCTTTGGTTCGAGACAGGTTTTATAGTTTTACAGGGAAACCATTCAAAACATCATTAGAGTGGAATTAAAACTTTTCCACAGCATAGCAATCACTCAACAATTTAGGACAGGATGTGCAAAACCATACCACATGCAACTGAAACTGCAGGGGGATGGAGGTGATCAGAATATAATTACCTGAGCTAATTATCTTGCATAACCCCAAGCTGTATGCAACTCTTGCAAAATTGTCATGGGCTGTCTCACAGCCATGGGTCAAACCTTCTGCTTGAAATTCAGAGACAGTAGTTGGAAAAGCAGCTTTTACTAACATTACTTTGGGACAAGCCCAATATTCGGAGGAAGCAATGCAGCACACAAAACATCAACACCATTTCCTGAGTACTCTTTGGAGGTCTTATCCACTCACTGGATTAGCCCTTAGATTGCTTCCTTTGAAGGCCCTGAACAGTGTGACAGCAAGGACAGCCAGCTTCGAACAGGATGCACCATTGCCTCCCAAAACAAACCATGGACACTTCAGAGGTGTCCTGACTTCTGAAAGCAGCCCGGACTTATACGGCAGGATACATAAGAAGAATTCAAACTCAGGATAGCCCTTCAGAACAACAAAAGGATGACAAATGCCAACCGTATGGTATTTTGACACAACCCTGAACAAAGATTGCTTCCAACAGTTGCTCCATTTCCCACTGCTCACAGCTGTATTAACATCACGCAGCCAAGGAATGGCCTGCACGACTCATTTTAGAACGCTGATTTTTCCCCGCTAAGTCCCCGAAGAGCAGCAGACCACTAAACCAGAAAGAATCCAAGATTTTATTACACACCGAAAAGATGAGCTTTCCTGGGAATCTTCCCTTAAATTAAATTGTTTGGAATAACTTCACAAGGCTTTATATTTCAGGATGTATTTCAAAGAACTGCAAAAGCATTAGCCTCAGCACCGTCACTGATGTTACTGCAAACTCAAACAGGAAGGCAATACAGTTCTTTAAAACACAGATATTGGACAGGAGCTTTTTTCTTGAAGAGCTTTACATGCACGTGGCCAGCAAGTGTCATTTATCCAGTATAAAGGAGGAAAATCTAACTTTCTCTATAGCTTTATTCTAAACAGCAGAGCATCCAGAACACCGTGAGACACTTTGCACAGACAATAAAGAAAACATGCCAATCAGGGTCTTTCATAAAGGAAAACTTAATTTTTAAAAAGCTCTATTGGTTATGTTTAAAACTTAGATTTTAAGATAAATTATAGTAAGTTTTTAAAGTTAACTTTCTATGTTTTCAACAGCTGACCATTGAAGGCTTTTCGAGGAGTAAAATGTAGCAATGAGTTTATGCTACAAAAGCTGCATTATTGCCCAGAAATCAGAAAACGTTTCTATTGCTACAGACTGAGAAACTACAGTGAGAGACACTGAAACACACGGGCATCACAGGGCACAGAAATGCTGCTTAGCTCTCTACCTTCCCACACTCCGGCACCCGATGTCACTCCCGCAGCCCCTGTGCGCTCCCATTAGCAATTAAGTACAATGGAGAGCTCTAGGTTGCACCGCACAAGTTGAACGATGTTGGCAGCACTACTTTTAGCGAGGATCATGTGTTACAATTATCACCGTGCCCTCAAGTAGCTCTTAAGGCACTGCTAATGCTTTCTTGGCTAATTAAATTAAGCTAACCTTGTATACATTTCTAAAATGTCTAACTAGCGTGGTGACATGATTTAAGAGTGTTTATTACACGAGAAATTCCTGATCAACACTTTTGATTTGTGCTTTGAGATGACTAAGAAAAATCATTTCAATTGCCAAAGAAGTGTTACCAGCAATCACAACTCAGTGTCTGAAAACATCGGACATAAGTAGATACAAAGTTCAAATTTAACCACTTATGGTCATAGGATCCTCAAATTTTTCATAGTATGAATGAAGTCTACTGGACCTATAAGCCTTGTGTTAAAATTCTATGTCTCTGTAGAAGATTTTGATGAGTTTTTCTTGTCAGAATGCTTTAGTATAAAGCTAGAACACCTCCCAAGTTTTAATGCTCAAAAGAAAAAAACCCCAGATTTTTATATATATATGTATAATTTGTATAACAATAGAATATAAATTTATGTAAGCATAGCTTCAACATCTACTAAATGGTGTGTAAATCAGTCCTGGAAACAGGAAGAAAACAAAGCCCAGTTTTTCCCCTCTGTACCCTCTCTATGCACTCTGCTATGACATCATCTCAGACAATAAACTTCTTGGCTCCTTGATCCATTTAGTGAGGGATTTTGTTCATTTTAATCTGGCTTCTGGTCAGCAGACAGACACACACGTATTCATCTCCATCACTGACTGCGTGGTCGCCAATCAATAATTCAAACCAGTTTACTTTTCAAAGCCTGACGTCATTGCTTTCTCCAAGCTGAGCGAGTACTACAGAGGGAATACACTGAACATGATAAAGGCATTTAGACTATTAAAGTCCATTTCCACAAAATGTGTGTTGCCTCCAGATTCCAATCAAGCAAAAAAGGACACTATTCACACGTAACTCAGCATAATACTGAAGCAGAAGACTAAAAACTCAAGTTCTTGGGAAAGGAGAGAATTAAGCCTATTCTTATAAATGTATGCAAAAAAACCCAAACAAATGAAAAAAAAAGTATATCAGGAAAAGCCAAGAGGAAAAAACAAGAAGGAAATAGGAAATAGATACAGAAGAGGCAGAAGGCAAGTCCTGTCCTCTCATTTGGTCTATTCAGCAACTTACAGGATGCCATTAGGTTACTAACTCGGTTTTTGTTGCTAATAAGGAACAGACAGATGATCTTTTAAAATACATTCTGAAAGGTGGCTACAAGCATTCCCACTGAAGAGCATTTCTCAGGGAGTCCAGGTCAGAAGCTCCATGCTTCTGAAAATTAAATCACACACTGCAAACAAGAAGCGTCCCATCTCTGCCAGAGCTCCAAACTCTAGCTGCCCATTAACCCGATTAACTGCTGGTAGCAAGGCTGGTTTCCTGATGTGACACCCAAAAGATTTTAAAAGGACACACTGTTCCAGTCAATTGCAAAAAAAAAAAAACAAAAAAAACATACAACTGCATGAAGACGATCCCAGCACGCTTTCTGAACACAGCCTCACTATCTGTCTCCCGACAGTCGCTTCCAAAAGTAAAGGCTTTGTCTCCCTACTGCTATACTTATTCATGTCCTAATCACTGAGATCCTTCTCTGGCACTACTTCAAGAAGATTCAGAAGCTCAGAAAGACACTGTATTGCTGACAGTACTTACATCTGAAGAATAAAAAGAGTTATACAAAAACAACTTTAAAATACAGTGATATATATATATATATTTTTTATAAAACACACTGGATGGCAGAAATAAGGAAAAAAACCTTCTTGGATAACTTCTGCTCATATTTGGCAATTACATCTTAAAAGAAAAGAAAAAATCCAACTCACATGAGATTTGTTGTGAAGTGAAACAAGTTCATTTTCATACACCAAAATTTACATTTAACTTTAGAAGAAATGCTCTTTTAGAAGTGTGGGCGATATCCTGGGAAGTGTTTACAATATTTTACACTATTTTGCACAATCTTTTTTCCTTACACCATGACAATAACATAATTTAAACATTTTAACGATTTGTAGTAAAAAAGCACTGTTCATGAATTAAAAATACTTGGAAAGAAGCCCAAGCTAGTTTTCTTAGCAGCAGTAAACTCCCTAAGAAGTAAGCCAGTAAAGGTTACTTCAAATTTTGCTTCAAAAACCACAAGACCCACAATATGAATAAACAGAAACTGCACACTAGAACAAGCAGAACAGCTTTTTACAGCTATGGTGCTGCATCCCCAGGAGTCCACTGAAATTAAACAAGGAAGACATAGGGAACAAGGAAAAGTAAGATGGGGGAAGGGAAGAGCTGGGAAGTATGAAAGTACTGAAGGAGAAGCATGAAAGGTATAGGATATCTCATCAGTGATTTATATTTGGTTTAGTATTTTAGACCAAATGGATGAGGGAAAAGGTTTTGTGAGAATTCCAGGTGTCATCCTTCTGATCTGCCTCTGGCTGCTGCTGCTGCTATTTTTCTACTCGGCTCATTAACTTCCTTCTTTGCAGGGCAGGGATGTGGTCAGTCAGTGCGGGACCGTCAAACACTCCGACCCCCAAATTTCACTTCCATATTTACATTGTTTTTATAATATAAACGCAAAACAGGCAGCTATAAATACTAGTTTAAGCCTTTAAAGCAATACGTGAAGTTTCATCAACCGAAGAAAAAGTCCTGCCTACAATTCCTCCTGTGGGAGGAATTTCTTCACAGAAAGGATCATTAAACATTGGGAACGGGCTGCCCAGGGAGGCGGTGGAGGCACCGGCCCTGGAGCTGTTTAAGGAAAGCCTGGATGCGGCACTCAGTGCCAAGATCTGCTTGACAAGGTGGTGTTGGGTCATAGGTTGGACTCGATGATCCCAGAGGTCTTTTCCAAACTCATTGATTCTGTGATTCTTCGATACTTAGAAACAAGAAATTGCAGGTTTTGTCAACAGAGCTGTTTAGAGACAAGGAAGAAAGGAGACTCCCGAATTCTTTCTTCCGGTTAGAGTTTACCAAATGTTAATTCTCCAAATCGGGCTGTAGAATTTCACTTGCCGTTAGCCCGTCTAACCAAAGGTACCACAGCGAGTTCGGCTGGAAAAGCATTCAACTTAAACTTGACGGCAAAAATCACACCCTCCGTGCCACAAACAACGGGGCGGGGGGCTTTCCCGAGCACCAGCTTCCTCCCGTCGCAGCCGCCAGCCGAATCGAGGTCATTTAGGGAAAAGGGGAAAAAAAAAAAACCACACAAACACACACATACACACACACACACACAAACCAAACCCGGGCCGAGGTTTATTGCGAAGTTGCTGCGGGCGCAGCTCCCAACTTTTGTCTGGCGGCGGCAGCGCCGGGCGCGGCCGCAGGGGGAGCCCCGCGCC